>ML685893.1:519354-688985 GCA_007922175.1 Pelusios castaneus
CGCACGCGCACGCGCACGCGCACGCGCACGCGCACGCGCACGCGCACTCACACTCGCACTCACACTCACACTCACACTCACACTCACACTCACACTCACACTCACACTCACACTCACACTCACACTCAGCTGGCAGGGAGAACTTAATTGGGAATCATTTAAAAACACCTTACTAGATGCCCCAAAGCTACAATTGGGAAAAAAAAGGCCATAATGGTTTAAGAAAAACTGACCTGTTTTACAGGGAAAGTGAGTAGGCATGCCAATGGAAGAAAAAGGATTGGTAGTAATTAATATAAATCAGAAATTAGGAATTGTAGACAACTGTTAAAGAGAAGGGACACAAGGAAGAATATAGCCAGCAGAGTTAAGGACAATAAAAAGGAGTTTTGAAAATATATTATGATAAAAAAGAATCCTGACAATGGTGTTGGTTTGTTGCGAGGTGGGAAATGGTAGAATTGTCAATAATAATGCAGAAAAGTGAGGAGTGTTCAACAAAAATTTCTGTTCTGTAATTGAGGCAGGGGAAAACAGGTGATGTACTCCCATCATATGGTGATAACCCTTTTCATTTTGCCAGTCTCTCTGGAGATGTTAAACAGAAGCTACTAAAGTTGGACATTTTTAAATGATCAGGTTCAGAAGTTCTAAAAGGCTTACTTAGGCCTGGTTTTAAATAGGACGGATCTGCTTTTCTAAGGCCAAGTCTATACTGACAGCAGCAAATTTGCCAGGTGAGTTCGATCTTTCCAGACTGAGCGGGTCGGTGAAGGCCCAGTCAATTGATTGGGAAGTTGACCTGGTAGGTCCACCCCCTGAAAAAGAGTAGCACTGAGTTGAATGGAGGGCATTTCCCTTCTGCTCAATGCAGTGGAGCCACCATGGTAAGTAGGCCTTAGGCAGTCAAAGGGAGATATGCAAGTTATTTTATGGAACTTGCGTATCTCCCTTCTGCTGCCACTGAAGACCATGTTAAGCATAGACCAGGCCTAAGATTTGTCAGTCATCTGGTATTGAGCAATATGGTTTTGTCATGTATTAGACAGTGGTTACTATTCTGAAGAATGAACTTGCAGCCAGGGTGTGTGTGAGGTCACACCGGTAGTGGAATGTCTGAGGTTGTGTGAGTGGCCACACTAAGCTTGCTGGACCGTTAATGTTGATTTTCAATAAGCCTTGGAGCACTGGAGAAGTTCTAGAAGAAAGCTAAAATTGTGCCAATTTTTAATCAGGGGAAATGGGATGATATGGGTAATTATAGACCTATCAGTCTGACATTGACCCCAGGCAAGGTAATGGAGTGGCTGATAATGGTACTTAATTAGTAAAGAATTAAAGGAGTGTAACATAATTAATGAAAATCATCATAGCTTTTTGGAAAACAGAACTTGTCAAATTAACTTGATGTCTTTTTTTATTAGATTACAAGTTTTTTTTTGGTTGATAATGGCAATATTATTGTCATAATATACTTAGACTTTTTTGTACTGGATACATTTTGGTTAAAAAACTTGAATGATATAAAAGTAACTTGGCACACATTAAATGGATGAAAAACTGGATAACTGGTACATTTGAAAATGTAATTGTAACCAGAGCGTCATAGAATCATAGAATCATAGGGTTGGAAGGGACCTCACGAGGTCATCTAGTCCAACCCCCTGCTAAAAAGCAGGACCACTCCCCCTAAATTATCCCAGCCAGAGTTTTGTCTAACCGAGCCTTAAAAATCTCCAAAGATGAAGATTCTACCACCTCCCTAGATAGCCCATTCCAATGCTTCACCACCCTCCTAGTGAGAAAGTTTTTCCTAATATCCAACCTTGACCTCCCCAGCTGTAATTTGAAACCATTGCTCCTTGTTCTGTCCTCTGTTACCCTCGAGAACAGCCTAGCTCCCTCCTCTTTGGAGCAACCCTTCAAGTAGTTGAAGGTTGCTATCAAATCTCCCCTCAGTCTTCTCTTCTGTAGACTAAATAAGCCTAGTTCCTTCAGTCTCTCCTCATAATTCATGTGCCCCAGCCCCCTAATCATTTTTGTTGCCCTCCGCTGGACTCTTTCTAATTTGTCCACATCCTTTCTGTAGTGGGGAGCCCAAAACTGGACACAGTACTCCAGATGCGGCCTGACCAGTGTCGAATAGAGGGGAATTATCACATCCCTCGATCTGCTGGCAATACTCCTACTGATGCAGCCTAATATGCCATTGGCCTTTTTGGCAACAAGGGCACACTGTTGGCTCATATTCATCTTCCCGTCCACCGTAACTCCCAGGTCCTTTTCTACAGCGCTGCTACTTAGCTGATCGGTCCCCAGCCTGTAGCAGTGCATGGGATTTTTCTTTCCTAAGTGCAGGACTTTGCACTTGTCTTTGTTGAACCTCATGAGGTTTCTTTCGGCCCAGTGTTCCAATTTGTCCAAGTCTCTCTGGATCCTGTCCCTGCCCTCCAGAGTATCTACCATTCCCCCCAACTTGGTGTCATCCGCAAACTTACTAAGCACGCAGTCTATTCCATCATCAAGATCATTAATGAAGATGTTGAATAGAACCGGCCCCAGGACCGATCCCTGGGGCACTCCACTCGTTACCGGTTGCCAACCAGACATCGAGCCATTGATTCCTACCCGCTGAGCCCGTTGATCTAACCAGTTTTCGATCCACCTTACGGTCCACTCATCCAACCCATACTTCCTTAACTTGCCAACGAGAATGCTGTGGGAAACCGTATCAAAAGCCTTGCTAAAGTCAAGGTATATCACGTCAACGGCTCTTCCCGCATCCACAAATCCAGTCATCTCATCATAGAAGGAAATCAGGTTGGTCAGGCACGATTTGCCCTTGGTGAATCCATGTTGACTGTTCCTGATCACTCTATTTTCCTCCAAGTGTTTCAGGATGGATTCCTTGAGGACCTGCTCCATGATTTTCCCAGGGATTGAGGTGAGGCTGACCGGTCTGTAGTTCCCCGGATCCTCCTTTTTCCCTTTCTTAAAGATAGGTACTATATTTGCCTTTTTCCAATCCTCCGGGACCACCCCCGTTCGCCACGAGCGTCGTCATAGAGTGGGTGTGTTTCTGGTGGAGTCTCAGAGATCTCATTGTGACCGTAGGCCAGTTAACATGTTTTACCAATGACCTGCAAGAAAACTTTAAATCATCATTGATAAAGTTTGCAAATGACACAAAAATTGGGGAATTGGGGAAGTGGTAAATAATGAAGTCATGTGGATCACTTGGTACAAGCCAACAATATGTGTTTTACTATGTCTAAATGTAAATATATACACCTAGGAACAAAGAATATAGGCCATACTACAAGATGAAAGCCTTTATCATAAGAAGCAGTAACTCTGAAAAGATTTGAGGGATAGCTCAACCAGTCCAGACTGGTTTTTACTGTTAATTCAATACAGAGAGCTTTTCATGGGTTTGCTGTCTCTTTTGGGTATGTCTACACTAGCAATTTAGGTCAACTCAAGGACCCTTAAGTCGACCTAAATTACTCCCTGTCTACACCAGACTTTCCTTAAGTCTACTTAAGAACCACCCATTAGGTCGACCTAAGCCTTAAGTCAACTCCTTAAATCGTCTTAAGGACGGTGTGGACGGGGAGTAACCAGTAAGTCGACTTTATTAAGTCAACTTAAAGGGGGGTTAGGTTGACTTAACAAAGTGGACTAAGTTGACTTAAGTTTGTCGACTTAGTCCACTTTGTTAAGTCGACTTAATAAGATCGGCGTTAAGTCGACTTAAAGTCAACCTTAAGTCTAGTTAACAAAGTCGACTTAACTTTTTCTAGTGTAGACATAGCCTTTGTGTTTTGTGCTGATTTCTTCCTGAATACAAGCTATTCCAAGGATTCAACATAACAGAGAGGAAACTAGTTGAGATGGGATGGAGCTGTTGCTGCTGCTAAGGTCTTTCAGGCAGTGTTTGAGATTCAGCTATAGCTCGTAAGGGTGATGATGTCATCTAGAATTCTTCTCGCTTGCTAAATTTGGTCAGCACATCCCCCAGGATTAGGATGACGAAGGTCCAGTATCCTAGAAAATGGTGGGGGTGCCAACCATCTTGGCAAAGATTGCTCCAGTAGACTTCATCCAGTCATGCTGGAAGGGCGTAACAAGTGGGTACCGCAGGGATCAGTTCTGGGTCCAGTATTTTCATCACTGATTTAATTAAGGGCATAGACAGCACACTTGTAAAGTTTGCGGATGATACCAAGCTGGGAGGGGTTGCAAGTGCTTTGGAGGATAGGATCACAACTCAAAATGATTTGGACAAACTGGTCAAATGGTCTGAGGTAAATACAATAAAATTCAATAAAGCCAAGTGTAAAGTACCCCACTTAGGAAAGAACAATCTATTGCACACATGCAAAATGGACTGCAATGACTGCCTAGGAAGGAGTACTGCAGAAAGGGATCTGGGTGCCATAGTGGACCACAAGCTAACTATGCGTCAACAGTGTAACACTGTTCCAAAAAAGGCAAACACCATTCTGGGATGTATTAACAGGAGTATTGTAAGTAAGACATGAGAAGTAATTCTTCCGCTCTACTCCATCCTGATTAGGCCTCAGCTGGAGTATTGTGTCCAGTTCTGGGCGCCTCATTTCAGGAAAGATGTGGAGAAATTGGAGAAAAGCCAGAGAAGAGCAACATGAATGACTAAAGATCTGGGGGACAACAGAGTCTTGTGGCACTTTTAAAGACTAACAGATTTATTTATCGCATGAGCTTTTGTGGGAGAAAATCCCACTTTGTCAGACGCTTAAAGGTCTGGGGACACTTGACATGTGAGGGAAGAATAAAAGAACTGGGTTTGTTTAGTCTGGAAAAGAGGAGACTAAGAGGGGACATATGTTTTCAAGTACCTAAAATGTTGTGTCAAGGGGGGAGAGAGAAACTATTCTCCTTAACTGATGATAGGACGAGAAGCAATGGGCTTAATATGGCAAGGGAGGTTTAGGTTGGACATTAGGAAAAATTCCTAACTGTCAGGGTGATTAACCACTGGAATAAGTTGCCTCGGCAGGTTGTAGAATCTCCATCATTGGAAGTTCTTAAGAGCAGGTTAGACAAGCACCTGTCAGGGATGGTTTAAGAGGGTACATGGTCCTGCCATGAGTGCAGGGGACTGGACTCAATAACCTCTCATGGTCCCTTCCAGTTCTATGTTTCTGCCCCCTTTGCCTCCCTAGCCCCTCTCTCTGTAAGGATCCAAAATAGAGGAGCCGACCACCCCATTATTTGGTCACATGTTAGGGTTAATATCTTCCAACAGGGTTTGACAAAAGTGTTGCTTAGCTGGGTGCCCAGCTTCAAAGCAAAGCAGCGAGGTCAGATACCCTTCTCTACTGAACTCTCTCCCCGCCCCCAGCATGCTGCCAAATCCCTAAAGGAGCCAGCATTTTTTTTTGGTCACCAGAGGGAGCTCTTCTGCAGCATTTTCCCTAGGCTGCCTAGCTCTGCAGCAAAAATGCAGTGGAGCAGCGCCCTCTAGTGACTAAAAGTAAAACAGCCGGCTCCTAAATTATTAAACAAAAGGCCAAAAATTTTTTTTTTTTTTTTAAATCCCCAAATCATCAGCTGGCTCTTAGGCACCAGCCTGCGACATTTAGTCGCCGTGGCTATCTGGCTCCCAGGTTCTGTTGAGCCCTGTCTTACACACCAATTTTGGTTCATTAATTTTCAGTTTCTCATCTCCTGTTTTTACCAAGTATGATTTCAGCACAGTCCTTGAGTTATATCATTAGGCT
The DNA here is from genome assembly GCA_007922175.1 of Pelusios castaneus. Taxonomy (NCBI): domain Eukaryota; kingdom Metazoa; phylum Chordata; order Testudines; family Pelomedusidae; genus Pelusios; species Pelusios castaneus. The sequence continues at coordinate 525,120 of ML685893.1, forward strand.
TCTTATTTAGACTACTTCAAGTCTGCCTCCCTTCTGTATCCTGTCTCAGAACAAATGTTTATAAGTTAGTGACGCTTTATGAACTCTCATTACTTTTTTTTTCTTTTGAACTTGAAATAAATGTGTAGGCTCAGTGATCACAGCAGAGTCATATTCTCAATGCTTGCTCAGACTGGCTTTCTGCAACTTTTGTCTCTTGTGTTTCTCCTCCACACAGACTGACCGCTCTACCAAAAAATCCCCACCAGAAGTGCTCCCCCATATTGAGTGGTGAAATGAATCTGTTTTTTTTAATTTGAGGCCCCCTATTGTTTCTTGTAAACTTTATTCCACATAAAACACATCACCAGTTTCAAAGCCAGTTAACCCAAACTATAACACTATTCTTCTCTCTCATTGCAGTGTGATTACTCTGTGCAGAGACAGTCAGCTTCCTCTGCAGTTTGTATAGATTAAAAATGGAGGAAAATGCAGGAGTGCACTCCGAGTGGCAGAGAACTGAAGGCAGGACCCGGAAGTGCTTTAAACTCCTTATTGAACATTGCTAGGGTTCCAAGGTGGCAGCGTTCCTTTAAACACAGGGCTGGGTTAGTGCCTGACTGGGGCGTACGGTCTGTCCTTGTGTGTCACCACGCCATACAGATCCAGGAATTTTCCAAGTCTATTATGTGTTCTGTAAGTGGTTATATCATGCTTTGGCTCTGTTTGTGCAGATGAGACCAACTCTCAGTTGGTTTTGCAGTATAAATGGTCCCTGGCGGAAGCACCATCCATGCTGAGTTCAGAGAGTGTGGGTGGGCACCACGACGGGCTTGACTCTCCATGAAGGAGAGCATCTGGAGGTGTGGAGCTGCAGCTAGGCATCTCTCATGTGGCATTGCCGAGCTGAGCCCTGCACCCCGCCCCACACGCGTGTGTTTCAAGGTTCTATTTTTAGCACATTTAAACATTCTTTAGTAAATGAAGTTTTACATCCCTAATCTCGCAGAGATAAGGTGATTGCCGCCTGAAGACGTGGCTGGACCACGTGAATCAGGACATGACTGGGTCTATCTGCATCTTACTCACTCCTTCCCCCCTCCTCTTCTCAGCCAGATTTACTGCACTGGGGACCTCCTGAAGCAGGTCCAGCTAGCCAGGCTCTTCTCCGATGACAAGCATTTCGTTGACATGCCATTGCGAGAGTCTCCAGGTCAGCAATAGCAGCGTGGCTAGAACCACGGAGCTGTTGGGTTTACTCTTTTCCCTCTTTCTGAACACCTGCTATCAAACCCCAAACCCCCCTGTGCCGCAGATGGTGCCAGCTGCCTTGGGCCTGTCCCACCACATTGACCTGCTGAGTGGGAATCTGGGCACTAATGCACAGCTATTAGGGGAAGGGTGTGTACTGCGCCAAATAGCCATGAAGCTTTCACCACTCATGGTCCCTGGGTTGGCAGGCGCTCAGCCAAGGCAGGAGGCCTAGATGGGTCTCTTTTCTTTTTCCCAGAACTGGTGCTGAAGAAGTTTCAGGATCTGGTGAACGTGACTCCAGGGGGGATGTTGTCCAAAGTGCAGCTGGGACAGTTTGTGAACTCCTCCTTCAGTGACCCTGGCCAGGAGTTTGAGCAGTGGGAACCTCAGGACTGGACAAACAGGTACGACATGGAACCCAGAGGGGCCCCATAAGAGTTAATGCAGCGCGAGGCGCCTCAGGAAATTCTCTTGACAGTTCAGTGGGAAGCAGCTGCTCCAGGCAACAGTGGGATTGCTGTGCTCTGCCAGGTTATGGGAGTCATGGCACAGGACTGTGCTAGGCTCTGTCCCACGCTGGAGATATGAGCTGACTGCAGCTTTCTTGGGATGTGATGCATTTGTTTGCCTGGGGGACGTGGTGCTTGTAATAAATGCAGGGGACTGCCAGGTGCTGTAGGCTCCCTATACGCAGTGCTGCCCAATGCACCCAATCTGCACCCTCGCTGACATTGCACATCTGCCAGTGCCCCAGCCTGCAGGCCCTGTTGCTATTCAAGCTTTGGTTTGGCTTGAGCACAGGCTGCCGGTTGTGACAAACTGGACCAGAACATGAGAATGGTTTTTCAGGTCAACACCTGTCACGCCTCCAGCTCCGTCTGTGATCTACTGAGACTTGATGCTCGAGTCTCTAGAGCTGAATTGTTCGGTTAGCCACGTTCTGACCTGTGCACTTCATGGGGGAGGAAGGAGCCAGGATGGGGGCTGTGATCCAAAGACTGCCTCGCTGTATCAGGCAGGGAATTTCACACACAGTTTCTGGAGACAAGCCTTGCCCCTAGTGACTAGGTCCTTGATGGTGGCTGTCTCTTCTCTCGAGTGTATTTCCTTCTTTATCTTCCAGCCCCCAGATTCTAGCCAAGATTTCTGACCAGAAACTCCAGGCGTGGGCGTCGGATCTAAACACCAAGTGGAAATCCTTGGGGAGAAAGGTAGAGAGATGGGGGGAGGGAGTGTGACCCTGCTTGTGTGCATGGTGCTGGGAAGGAGTGTGGTGAAGAAGTGTCCCAGGCCAGTTCCAGGGGCTGGGGGAGGGATGATTGGCTCAGGGAGATGGTTTGTAGGGAGTGGTGACCAGAGTGGATCATCTCTTTCTCAGATCAAAGATGACATAAGGATTCGTCCGATGTTTTACTCTCAGATTTATGTGCCGCACCCTCTGATGGTGCCAGGTGGCAGGTTCATTGAGTATTACTACTGGTGAGTAACACCTGATGGGGTGGAGCCTTGTCCCGGTGGGACAGCCACATCTCTAACTGGTGCCTCGGACCTGCCCCGGGCTGTTTGAGCTGTCAAGTTGTTGGGCCTTATGGACACTGATCCCCTGGCCAATAAGTTTGGGGGTTGTTTCCAATAATTGTATTTCCTGAACCGGTGGTGATGGGACGTCCTAGCACACCTTGGGTGCGACTATGACTGTAAGGTGGTGGTGTAGACGGGCCACAGCCTGAGCCCCATCCCTCGGGAGGGCGTTGGTGTGCTTGTGAACCAGGTTACATTTCGTTCATGCAGGGCTACAAGCCTAAAACATCTGGGGTCGCTCATGCAGCTGCTTCTTTTGTGCTGCAGGGATTCCTACTGGGTGATCAAAGGTCTGCTCCTCTCTGAAATGGCAGCCACAGCCAAGGGGATGATACAGAACTTCCTGTATTTGGTAGAAAGGTGAGAACCTGGCCTAAGGCAGTAGGAGGCTGGAGGCCCGTCCCCTTCCTCCCTGAACTCTGAAGCCACAGCTTTCCTAGCGTGGAGCTGGCCAAGTGACACAGCCCTGGCTCTGGCAAGGCTTTGTGCTGATGGTCTGTCACTTTGAGGATCCTGGGGGGAGGGGCCAGCTGGGGAAGCTTCGGCAGGGCCCCTTCATCCTCCTACCCAGAGGCTGTTACACCTGGTTTTTCTCTCAATGGGCAGGTATGGGCACATCCCAAATGGAGGGAGAGTCTATTATCTGCGCCGGAGCCAGCCACCTTTGCTCACCATGATGATGGATGCCTACCTGGCCCATGCCAATGATACGGAGTTCCTCAGGTGGGGAGGAGGTTCTGCTAGGGATCAGCAAGGCTCTGTACCTCCCAGAGAGTAGGGGTGGGTTCTCCTTGCCTCTTTCCCTGCCCCTCCATGGCTGGCACCCAACTCTTGCCCTGCCTCCTTTCCCACCCCACCCCACCCCATGGCTGACACTAAACCCATGGGCTTGCCCTCAGGATCAGGCCCACATGGCTGCAGAGAGTCTTGGGCGGGCACTCCATAACCAAAGACAATAAAGCTTTCCCCGCTCCTGCTGGCGCCAGAGAATCTTGCGTAGCAGTGAGGGTGGCGATTGGCTGCACCCACAGGCAGCTGGCATCTGGGGTGACCATGAGCCTGTCCTGCTGTGCTCCATATTCCAGGTGTCTGAGACTTTCTCAGCCCCTCTGCTCCTGGGCACACACATTCCCTACCTACTCCCTCCCCTGCTCTGAGCACCCTGCAGAGCCCCCTGAGCCAGGCTAGTCTCAGCAAGAGCCCATCATTGTAGTATTGGGAACAGCTCTGCCGCCTGCTCCATCCATTGACCAGTCCCAGGGCTGGTGCAGGCAGCTCTCCGCTTGGCCAGTGCGTCAGAGGCAGCAGGAACATTTCTCCTGGTCATTCTGCATCTGCCCTTCCAAGTACACACCCAGCAGCGTCCCACTGGGATGTTCCCTGGAGCGGTTCATTCCCTCCTGGGCTTCCTCTTCTCCTACCACCCATCCAGTTGCGAGGCAGACCCATGAGTGGATGAGCTGTTCTTCACGGCGGAGACACTGATCATGCTCCTGATCTGATTCCCAGGGAGAATATCCACCTGCTGGAGGCGGAGTACGAGTTCTGGCAGAAGAATCGCTCTGTGAGCATCACCATTGGGGGCAGGAGTCATGCTCTGAACCACTACAGCGTGCAGGTTGGGGAGCCCAGGTAATGGAGTGATGCTAGAGGGGGAGGCAGCACTCCAGGTGTTGGGCCAATGACTCACCTGCCCCTCAGTTTCTCCATCCACAGTGTGATATTCCTCCCGGTGAGCTGTCCTTCTCCAGCCCCTGTGGTAAACAAGCTACTGCAGGGAGCCGTGCCTGTCCCAGGCTGTGCGCTGGCAAGACCATTCACTGCAGGGAAAGGTATCATGGCCTCTTGTTCCCTTGAGGAGCTTGTCCTTTGGAGACCTAGGCATCCACTGTGCCGACAGCTTGAGGAGGCCCTGTCCAGCCCAGCAGTTGGATTGCTGGTTGAGACCCGAACTAGTAATGGTGGGATGACAACGAAGCGGTGTCTGACAAAGTGGGTTGCAGCCCACGAAGGCTTGCGCCCAAAGAAATTTGCTAGCCTTTATGGTGCCGCAGGCCTTTCGTAGTTTTTGCCGTATCCAGACTAACCCGGCTACTCTCCGGCAGCATCTTAGGAGATCTGTGCTGTCCTTGTGGTCAGACGGGTCCCTGTGCTGTAGTGCCTGGTAGCTGGTCCCAGAAACTGTCTCAAGTGCCCCTGGCAGGATTTCACACACAGCCTCCGTTCCGCTTTGCAGCCCCACCTAGACCCTTCCCTGTATGCCAGGCACCCCAGGCTTTGCCTGCTTAGGCCAAGACTGATTCAGAGCTGGACTGACCTGGTGATCTTTGCCGCCCCTGCAGACCAGAGTCCTACAGCAAAGACTGGGAGCTGGCAGCTGGCTTAAATGAAGGTAAAGACATATCGGTGATGGGACAGGTACTGTCCCCTCTAATGCCCACTAAGCTCTTGCCTGGCTGCACCTAAATGTCGCTGCCCATACGCCAGGGGAGGCGGAGCAGCAGGGTGGGGGGCAGGGAGAGATTCTTGGGAAATGGGGAAGGGGTTTAGTTATGGAATTTCCTTTTGTGGGTGGTGAGGATGGGCACTGGGGGGGTAAACGCCTTTTGGCCATGGATTTTCTTGGATCGTGGCTGGAGTTCTCTGCACAGAATCCTGCTGTCTTCCGCGGGAAGCTGGGTGGTGGGATCCGGCTGAGGTGGCTTCGTTCTCCTTGGACTGCGTGGGTTCGGACTCCTACATGTCCTTATGAGTCAGTTCTGTAGGGCAGGATTCGTTGAGGCTCCCAGGGTTGTGCTCTGACAGTTCCTTCTCTCTGGGTGGCCTTGGGATGGAGCTAAGCATGACAGAAACTGCTTAACCCCTGCACCAGCTGAACTGGCCCAGCCCTTTTGTGTCTGTGCCTGCGGGTCAGTGCTCTGGTTCAGGGTCCCTGATCTAGAATACAAGAGTGGCCACACCACGTCAGACCAGTGGTCCATCTAGCCCAGTTCCCAGCGTCTGAGCGTGCAGCCAATCCCCACCCTCACTGCTGTGCAAGATCCTCCCTGGTACCCGCAGGAGAGGAGAAAGCAGACCAATGATCCATCTAGCCCACACGCGGCTAGCTTCATTGCCCCAGTCTGGGCACCTGGTTTCAACTGCACTGACCCACGCCCCCTCAGAACCTGTGTTCAAGCCGCCGATCCCTTCCCTGCCATTTGTTGCCAGGAGTCACCCTAAACAGAGAGGCACTAAACCTTCAGCCGCAGGGGACATTCAGGAGTCTATGATGCCAGTCTGTGCATGTCTTGCAGATACTAGGCAAGAGCTCTGGGCAGAGCTAAAATCCGCGGCAGAGTCAGGCTGGGACTTTTCCTCTCGCTGGTTTCTATCCTGGCCGCCCCCACTCCCTGCAACACTGAAGGACACCAAAGCCAGCGCTGTGGTACCAGTGGACCTGAATGCTTTTCTGTGCAAAACCGAGCACCTGCTGGCTTTATTCCACAGGTTACTGGGTAAGAAGCCCTCTTGGGGGATTGGTGCCTGTGGCGTCTCGTCCTTCCCCATGAGACAGACACACAATGCTTGGGGTAACATACCCTGTGTGGGGGAAAGGCCCCAATCCTGTAGGGTTGCTGCCCAAAGAGCAGCTTGTGTAAATATCTGCTGGGCCCAGGGGCATCTTCCTGCAAGGCCCAGGTAAAGCCACTTGGCCATTCTCTTCATTTATTTCTGTGCTTGTTTCACTTGGGCATTGGGAGCCTAGGAAGGGCGGGCAGGGGAATGGCATTATTGAGATGTCTTGCCTAGATCAGCGGTTTTCAGATTTTGGGTCGGGCCCCAGTACTGGGTCACAGACCCTTAGACACTGGGTTGCAGCGCCTCCTGCTGCCACCGCCAAAGGGCTGGAATGCATTGCTCAAATGTGTAATTGTTGGGTCGAGGGTATAAATGATTTTTTTTTCAACTGAGTCCCAAGGAAAAAAAATTTGAAAACCACTGGCCTAGGGCACCTGCCTTTCTCCAGCCAGGGGCTGTATCAGCAAACAGACAGGAGCTGGAAGGCTGCAGCTGACTGCGTGAGCTGGGGTGTATTTAGTGTCCTCCCCTCTCCTGCTGAGCAGAGGCCACATGCCATGCTGCGCAGAGTGCACTGGGACTGGAGAGTGAGGGCTGCTGTGGGCCACAGCAAAAATGGAGGCTGTGCAGTGGTGTGCTTCATCAGTGGAAGCCCCACAAGCCCCTCAGTAGTGCAATGGTCCCTTCTCGCTCTCTCAGGAAACGCCAGCAAGGCTGCTGAGTTCCAGGCTGCCCTGGAGCGCAGGCTTGAGGCCGTCCAAGCTGTCTTTTGGAATGAAGCTGCTGGGGTCTGGCTGGACTACAACCTCCTGAAGAAGCAGCAAAACCAAGCCTTCTACCCCTCCAACCTGGCGCCCCTGTGGACAGACTGCTTTTCGGATCTGGCTGCAGCTGAGAGGGCGGTGCAGTACCTAGAGGTGAGCTGGGTCCATGTGGGTGAGTGTCAGTCTCCTTAGCCCATTACGTGGGAGTGCTCCTGGCAGTGTCTGCTGGAGGATGCCGCATACCTTCCTTCTGAGCCTGGCATACACTGTTTTGCTCAGAGCAGAGCAAAGTGGCCCCAACCCACGTATTTGCCAGGGGATTCCTAGTACTTGCTCCTCCAGCTCAACCCCTGCCAGCTCCCCACACTGGGCTGCTTGCTCCCATTTCAGGAGCTGAACTAGCAGCCAAGCAGGTCAGCCGACAATGTCCCGTCTGCCTAGATTCCCCTCTGCAGCCTTCTGGTGGCTCACTGGGGAGCCCAGGGCTGGCATTCAGTGGGCCGTCTACATTTGCAGGGAAGCACAGTGATGTCCTACAAGAATGGGCTCCCTACGTCACTTGCCAGGACGGGGCAGCAGTGGGACCTGCCCAACGCATGGCCTCCATTGCAGCATATGGTGATTGCAGGTGAGAACACTGCTGTGTTCATACCCAGCTGATTGCAGGACTGGAAAATGTCCTGGGTTTGGTATCGACCCACTAAACCGTTTCAGGACTTGCCCTTTGTCGCTTTTCCCTGCGGCAGCCGTGAGTATTGTATTATACCTCTCTGTCCCCAACCCTCCACTCTGCTGCTGCTTCATATAGAGTTATTAATTGATCCTGTTTCTGCAGGCTGGGTTCCTGACTGTGCAGGAGCTTCAGGCCAGGCGAGATGCTCTGCTGTGAGCCCAAGTGTCACTGTGCCATCTTAGTTCAGGGGAAACCCTCCCACTTGGTCCGTTCCTGAACTACAGTGGACCTTCCAACAACTGACACTGCTTGGCAGAAAAGCCAAGTGGCTCCATTAACTCTGCTCACAGACAGGGCCGGCCCAAAAGTTTTTGGCACTGAGGCAAAGGTGACTTTGCCCCCGCATGTTATGAGAGAGAATGTATTAATATATTTTTTTAAATAGGGGGAAAAAATTAACTTCCATCAGATTTGACACACCAGGCGACCGCCTCATTTACCTATCTGGTTGAGTTGGCTCTGCTGTCAGGCCAATGAGTGGATATTTACTAGAGAGCAGGAAGATGCCTGTTTAAGTCCTTTCCCAGCAAGCTGAGAGAGGATTTGAACCCGCATCACCTGGTAAACACCCAAACCAGGGGACTGCAGACAGGTTATCAGGCCAAACCTTCTCTCATGGCTGGTTAATGAAAGCAGCACAGCATCAAGACACTGCAAAGATCAGCCAACGTCAGGGATCAGGGCTCACACTTGAGAGGCTGCGGCGCCCTGTTCCAATGCCCTCTGTCTCGGGTGGGACAGTGGAGTAGGGAAACTGAGCCAGAGTCCACCACCTTCCAGGTGGCACCCTCTGCTTGCCCTCCCTGGCCGGTGATCCCCTCAGGTGCCTGATCTGTTTTGTGCGAGCTTGTTAGGCACCTGCTGAAGGCCCTGCAGATGGGCGGAGGGGAAGAAAGGCGATGGGGCTTCCTGGGCAACCTATAGCCAGTGAGTTAAGGTGATTACCTCTGCTGGGGGGAAGGGGGGTGTTCCTGCTTCCAAGTCAGCTTGGGAAAGCCAGGCCTAAGGAGGGTGACGCACGAGGTCTGTGAAATCACAAATGGGGTGCAGGGCGTGTAATACACCCCTTCATGGAGTGCAAGAGCCAGCATGGGCCACTCGAAGATGTTCAAACAAAATCAGCACTTTTCCCCCGCAGCACGCCGTCACCCTTTAGATCTGGTTGCCAGCTGGTGGTGTGAGGACCAAAACTAGAAGTGGGTTGAAAATAAGAATGAGAGAGCTGATGGCAGATAGGGCCAGCAGCAGTTACTAGCAAAGACATTTGGGCGCAGCCCCATGCACCTTGGAGGGCCAATGACGGGAGTGGCTGCCGGGGGACGGCTCGCTTGATAACGGCCCCTGCCGCTCGCTGCCTTTGCAGAAAGTAGCATTGGGCGCCATTGGAAGATGGACGGCTGGGCTCGCTGGATCACGGCTGTGACTGAGTCTGGCCGTTCTTATGTTGTGAGCTTCCCCGTCTGCCTGATGAGGAGGAGGGCTTTGTAGGGGGCTCCCAGGCAGCAGAAGTGCATGACCCAGACGCTGGGCGATGAGGGTTTCATTAGGCTTGCCTATTGAAGCTGTTCCACTGCAGTGTGCTGGGAGTGGAAAGCGTGCTGCTTCCTCTCTAGCCTATTGGGTCGTCTTTGCAGCTGAGCTGGGGGCGCTGCTGGGTCAAATTCCCTTGCTGCAAGCTAGGAAGGGTGTGGTGTGGGAGTTGAAAAGGTCTTTCCTGCAGCCCTTGTGCCTGGCTTGCTTATGCTGCTGGAGTCAGGCCGCCCCTCCCTGAAGAAGCGGCTCCTTTTTAGTTAAAAATCAGTTGAGCATTTCCTTCCTCCCATCACCCTACTTGCCTATCTCCTCCACAGCACTGGGGTTAGCTTGTATGCTAATCATGTGATGGTTGTACATCAAGCCCTGCCCCTTGATTACTCCCTTAAGGGGGTGTGCAGTGATAAGAGACTTCCCTGCCTTTTTTCTTCGTGAGTCTTCCCATGTTAATGTGACTTGGTCCGGGTGGAGACGGTAATAGCTTGCGCAGTGGGTGATTAGCCTAGGTGTCTGGGCTGTGGTGGTTGCAAATTCTCAGCTCCCTGGGGCTGTTCTTCTCATCCTTGGTGTCTAGCGATGGAGGGGCTTCCCTTGTGGTGTAGTGGTTAGGTGGGGGGCCTCGCCGGTGGGAACAGCGGGTTTGAGCCTGCCCTGGTGGCTGGGCCTTCACCTGTGTGACGTAGCCCTGGGGTCTCCCTCCTCCTCTCTGGCCTGTTGAAGCCGGTCCACTTTAAATGTGCTTGGGGCAAGTCCAAACGCTAGCCTTGCTCTCCAGTCCAGGGCTTAGGAGACTCACCTAAAGCAGGGTTCAAATCCCCAAATTACCTCCTCTGCAGGATTTGTGCTGGGATTTCCAGTCTCCACGGTGAACATCCTCTATGGTAGTCCACCCTTGTGTGAGCCCCCTCGCTTTCTCAAGAGCCATTGTCGTCTTGGGAAATGGAGGGGGCTCAGACAAGGGTCACCCACCAGTGACTCTCCTAGGAGATGGGAGCCCCCAGCTCCTGCCCCATGATGTCAAAAGGGAGTGCCCTAGAGTCCGCCGCTGCCTATCCTGAGCGCAGTGAACAAGAGTGAGCGGGGCATTTTGGCCTAAATCTGCAATAATTCTTTATGAAAAAGAAGCAAGAGGGCTTGCGAAAGGCCCCTTGCCCTGCACCAAGGGCTAGCATCTTACCCCAGGCCAGGCACCCAGCCACAACACTGGGGGATTTGAACCAGCACCAGCCGCACCCTGGGTGAGCACTCTACCCCCCCACAGTGAGGAACAAGGGCTCTTGGTGCCTATTAATATGTAGTGGAAGAGGAGTAGCCTCACCACACAAGGCTCAGCAGGATGTGAACCCGCATTCACCCAGGCCTCCGAGTAGGACCCACACCACAGAACTAGAGAGGACTGAGGGTGTTGCTTGGTGCCCAGTTCCCATTTAGGCATGGAATGACAGGGGCCCACTGTCAAGAGGAAGCCAGCAAATTGGAATAGAGGCTAGCCTGGCACTTAGGCCATTCACTTGACAGGTAAGAGACAAAGGTTCAAATCCCATCTCAGCAAACCTAAAGAGGGCTTGAACCAGGCCCCACTGACCTGCCAGCATGTTCCCTAAACCTGCTAGATCCCATAGGGATGCTTGGGTGGGGCCCTTTGGCCCAATGGCTCTATAATGCAAGTGGAACAGCTTCAACAGAAAAGAGGAAGGGAGTCCACACATCAGGCTCCTCACGCTGCCCCTAGCCCAGCACTTAGGCCATTCGCTGGAGATGTAGGAAATCAAGCTTCAACTCCTTCCCCAGCAAGAGCAAAGGAAGGGAGGGGATTTGAGCCATGCTACCAAACCGCTAGTCTATTGCAAGCCATCTGCTCGAAGCTCTGGCTCAATGGTTAAAGTGACACTGAGTCAGCCCAAAAGGTCAGGGGGGCCAGCAGGTCCCAGGAGAATACCTCTTTGGCAGGACCAGCCCAAGGTGAACTAGGACTTTGGTTCCATCCACCACACAATACAGTAACTTTTTTTTTTTTTTTTTAAATAAGCAAAAAAATTAACTTCTAACTAATTTGGTGCCCCTTAAAGCCTGGCACTCTAGATGATAGCTTAGTTCACCTGTGTGGTTGGGCTGGCAGCCCCTTGAGAGCCCATAATCCCTGAAGACCCTGGCTTTTAGTTTTCACTCAGGCCAATCCCATAGGGTTGGGGAAGTGATTTTTTTTGTGGGGGAGGGTATACAGTACTGCCCCTGCCCACATTCCTGGGGTGGCCTTGAGCTCCAGCAATGTTCTAGAGTCACCGCTTGCAGCAATGGGCAGGCTTGTGTTTGCAGGGGCTCCCCTGTGGCCAGGCTCCTGACTTTGATTTATGTGCATAGGTTTGGCCAAGTCCAACTCATCAAGAGCCAAAGAAGTTGCCTTTTCCCTGGCTCAGAACTGGGTCAGAACCAACTTTGCCTTGTATGAGAAGTACCAGGCCATGTTTGAGAAGGTAAAGCCATTGGTGTCTCCCCCATCCAGGCTGCAGCCCCTAGAGCTTGTCAAGAGGAAGTCATGTTCCTCCCCTCCCGCGGCACCCTGCCCAGCTGGGGATGGGCACCTCAGAATACCTAGTGCCTGATGGGGAGAGAATGGGCTGCTGCCCTATGCCTCCCCTCCCCCCTGCTTGTCAGTCTGCATTCAATAAAGTCCCAGCTGTTGAGGCACCAGACCTTAGCTCAGCCCCTGGGTGGACGTGAGCTGGAGCAACTGTGTCCAATGAGGGGCAGGGGTGGCAGCTGCAGGTCTTCGCTATCATGCTGTGGCTGCTCTTTGTAGTTCTGTCAGGGCCGGGGCATCAGCGCTGCTTTCGGCCCCCTCCAGGTGTACAGCTTCCTCTGCCCATAGCACCTGGGTTACCCTTACGCCTGAGCATCATTCCCCTGGACGCTGTCAGGCAGGAACTTTCTAGCCCCCACTTTCAAGGGGGCTTTCTGAATAATTGTCTCTCTCTCTCTCTCTGCCCAGTACAATGTGGATGGCGATGGGAAGCCAGGGACCGGAGGAGAGTACCAAGTCCAGGTAAGAGTATGTGCTGAAATGTTGCAGTGCCCAGGGTAGGGCTTTGTGTTTACAGAATCTCTGTGCTTTCCTCTTGAGCTTCCCCAGCAAATTGCTGGGCTGGCAGCTACAGTGGGGTTCATCAGCCTCAATGCTGCACCCAGGTGTGAGCTCCTTCCTGGCTAAAATGCTCCTGCTATGTGCTTAAACAAGCGAGGGGCCCAGGGGCACTTTTTAAAATTGAACAAATTTATTTCTTGCATGAACTTTCGTGGGAGAAAAGCTTTACTCAGACACATGAAGGGTTTTTTTTTTTTTTCTCCCACAAAAGCTTATCCGATAAATAAATCTGTTGGTCTTTAAAAGTGCCACAGGATGTGTTTTCCTAAACTAGACTAACCCAGCTACTCTTTTGGAACCGCTAAGTGCGTGTAAGTCATGGGTTGCTAATGTTGCATTACTCCTCCACCCCCAGGAGGGATTTGGCTGGACCAATGGTGTAATCCTGCAGCTCTTGGATCTCTATGGCAACCGCCTGACCTCTGGCTCCCCCTCCTTCTCCTCCTGGGCCTGGATTGCTGCTGCCTGCATCATCTCCTTAGTCTGAAATAAAGAAGTGGTTTGGGCTCCTGGCAGCAGAACCGGCAGAGACAAACCCATGCGTACTGAACAGCGCTGGCTCCTGGACCAGTTAGGGAAGGAGAGACTCATCTGTGCAGCCACCTCTTTCTCTACCTGCTGGGGCAGCAACCAGCCACAGGTGAATGATAGCTGTGACTAAAGCCATCTGTGCAGCCCTGTTGACCCCATCCTGCACATCTGCTCTTGTTTTATTAGGGATCATTAAACTGCTCTCTGCTGCCATGAAGCAAGTGCCTGCATTAGTGGCTACTGGAGCAGGCAGGGCCCTGACCTTTGTGGGAGTCTGTACTGAGGACCTCCTCCTCCATCTCAATCTTAGGGCAGATCCTGCTTATGGGGGTGTGAGAGCACTGCTCCCTTCCCCCCTATTGCTGGCCATTGCGCTGGTGCCATCCCTGCTGTGTTACGTATCCTCATCCATAGCTGTGGTGTTACAGCATCACTACGGTGGCGCTATAAAGCTGTAGCCCCTCCTGGTTCAGTCTGTGCCTGGCCTCAGGCCAGTCTCCACACCTGTTTACTACAGGCAAAGAAGGGGAGGGCGCTGCTGCGCCTGGGGTTCCTTTCCTTGCGGGTGTCCTCTATGCAGGATGCAGCTCATGCCTTCAGGGTCGACAAGTGGGGGCATATTTCTGCTCGTCACAGCTGTACCTTCGACTCCCTGCCACAGCTTGTACACTGCCTTTTCCCAGGGCCTGCGCCGCATTGCACCTGCAAGCTGTGTGCTGCTCTCCAATGTCTCATGGCCTTTACACCGCGTACCTTACACATCCTACAGCTCAGTGCTCCCAGCAACAGGGGCGGGGTGCAGAGGGGAACGTGACTAGGAGAATGGGTTGCTACTGCGAGCCAGGTCTTTCTTTGGGATGCTGACTTCATCTCAATGTCAGTAGGGGCCTGTGCAGCACAAACATCTCAATGCAAAAAAGTGCTGAGTGAGCCCATTATTCACATACAGGGACTCAGCTAGATCTACTCACAAATGAGCGTTTCCATTTGGCTGGAAATTTCACCAGTTTGAAGGTGCTGGTTTTTTTGTTTTGTTTTGTTTTAAAGTCCAAAGGGGAATGGAATGAAAGATGAACAAGGTACAAAAGAATACAAACATTTAAAAAGGGGGCATACTCTAGAGCGGCTGTCAGCCCAGCTCATTTCACACCAAAAGATCCTCTTACCCCTCCATTCTCTCCAGGCTGCCTCTGTGCCACCTTTCAGTTGGCGACATGCATAAATAGTTAAACTTGTCGAGTTTGCTGAGTTATTTCCTTTGTCTGAACGGCTTCTGAGGCTGTCACCATTCGCAACTCCATAGGGGCAGAGCAGACCCCTTTAAAGGCAGGTGTCTTCCCAGCACAGGGCTACTGTGAACCCTAGGGGTTGGGGCTGAGGTGGCTGTGGTCAAGAGCAGGGACAGGGAAATAACCTCAAGTCTGTTACTCAAAAGGCTTTATTGTTTGCAGTCTGTCTACAGCTACTTAAAAAGAAGAGAGAGAGAGAGAGCCTGGATTGGGTGCTGCCTGCCCCCAGCCTAGGTGAGCAGAGGCACAAATAGACAAAGGGAGACGAGACCTAACAGCAGTGGCATTTGTAGGAATTCAGATGCCTAGGGTTAAAAAGAGATTTAAAAAATAAGGATTTCAAGGTTATAAAAGCAGGTGTGATTTAAATAGTCTTGTTCTTTCAAGGGATTTTCAGCGATGTGAAACTTAACTTTTCATTTAAGCTGCAGCAAAGAGGCTTTAGAAATTCCTAGCTCAGCTGGAGTGTGCAAATGTGGGTGGGGCTAGTTAGTTACTTTAAAGGGGCCAAATTCTTTAGTGACTCAGTAAAGCACCCACTGCTGTCACTGCCACATAAATGTGGAGCAGCTTCAGGCTTGGATAGTAAGAGCCCAGTGCTGCCTGGGGCTGAGCCCCCTCAGCTCTCTGGGACTGTGAGGATGCTCAGCACCTCACACCATCAGGCCTTTAGCTGTGCATTGAGGCGCTGACACTCCCATGAGGCACATGCAGATTTAAGGACTGGGCTCCCTATAGTATTATATGCTCTCCTGGCATTTTTTGGGGGGAGGCACTTTTAAAGCTCACAGTGTCAGGAGAACAAGCCACTGCCTCCTTTATGCTATAGTTCAGTACCTGATGCATGGCAGAGATCACCAGCCATGGCAGAAACAAATACTCCCCTGCATCCCACAGCAACAGTTACTTCCAGCTCTACCCCCCACCATAACCGCTCAGAACCCTCCAAACAGGCACCTGGCCTGTGCTGAGATGTACAGACGTTCAAAGGTGCTCACAACACAGGACAGCAGGAGGCTAGGCCTGACACAGACCCCTCCCTGTCCCAGGCAGCAGCAGATCTGACAGGACTCCATGGTGCATGTGCTGGCACCTGCAGCAGCCCTGATGCTGGTGAGAGTGGCACAAGGAAAGGAAACAAATCAGTTAGACAGTGGAACAAACTGGGGTATGGTCTCAGGTCCTGGGAGGCTGCTCCAGGTGAGCCTGTGATGCAGTTGTCATCAGCAATCTCCAGTTTAAAAAAGTGGCAGCAATTAGTTTCATTCCATAATCCACCAGCTTCAGGCTGAATTTGCACTGGAAGTGGTGGGATGGTCTTTGGCAGCTCTTGTGCTTTGTACCTTTCAGCACATTGATATGTTTCCATTGACAGGAAAAAAAAAAAAAGTCAGTTCAGTATAAAAGAAAAAATCTCTTGGCTAGGCTTTGTGCCAGCCTCTCTTATCCACCTCGCTGGTCGGTGTGAGAATGATGGTATTACTCCTGTGCCTTTGCTCTATTCTCACACACACTGCCTGTAACAGAAAACACAGGGCATTTGGTAGAGGCAGATGGGGAAACACAACAGCAATTCCATGAGGAATGGCTGCAATATGAAAAAATAAGGATTTTGTAACAAAAAATCATGGCTTTACAGTTCTGATAATTCCTAACACCCATCCCATTGAAAAGTTTCCAATCACACACAGTTACTGAAATAACATCCCAAAACTCTCTTGGGAAGATGGCAAGAGTGCTGAGCCTGGAGCCATGCCCCTACAACCAGTAGGGAGGTTTAACCAACCAGGGCCCAACAGGCAGGAGACAGCCACCATCTCTACCAGCAGGAGCTTCCCGGGGTTCAAGGAGTTTATGCTGGCTGGCTGAACACCCTGGGAGGAAATGGAAATGGCTGTCTGCTGGATCCAGCCTTCAGGGTGCTCCAGGTTGCCTTGGCACTACGAAAGGCAAATCCATCTGAGATTTTTGTGAGCTGGGAGAGGAAGAGAAGGCAGATCTGGGATAGCTTCACCAAGTCCTTCTGGTTCCCATCAATTCATGAACTGGGTGTAGCCCTCTGCTCCAGTCACAATGACATCCATCCAGATCCTCATGGCCTCAGCTGATGGAGCCACCATGTAATAGAGGCGGTCATGGGTCTTGACACAGAAGGTAAGAGCTGGGTTGGGACTCTGCAGAGGCGAGAGAGAGAGACTCATAGGCTATGTCAACACTTACAAAGTTAAGTCAACGTAACAAATTGACTACACTTTAAGTTGACTAAGTCGACTTGACAGCAGAGATAGCCATGATATTGGCTTTAAGGCGCCTTAATAAAGTTGACTTAGCGTTAATCACCCTCTATACTGGCCTTAAGTCGGAGTTGACTTAAGGCTTAAGTTGACCTAAGAGGAGGTGTTATTAAGTTGACTTAAGAAAAGCCCAGTGTGGATGCCGTTTTGTTTAGGTCAACTAAGTCGACCTAACTTGCCAGTGTAGACACACCCATAGACTCTAAGGTCAGAAGGGACTGATATAACCATCTAGTCTGATCTCCTGCACAACGCAGGACACAGAACTTCCCCCATCCCCATCTGCAGTAAACCTCTGACCTATGACTTACTTAAGTTATTAAAATCCTCAAATCATGGTTTAAAGACTTTAAGGTACAGAGAATCCACCAGCAATTGAGTCATGAGCCATGACACAGAGGAAGGCAAAAACCACCCAGTCTTTGCCAAGCTGCCCTGGGGTCAAAAATTTTTCCTGACCCCAATATGGAAATCAGCTAAAGCCTGAGTGGGCAAGACTTCTCAGTCAGACACCCAAGAAAGAATTCTCCGTAATAACTGAGAACCCACAACATCAACTGTCCCACTGCGCTTCTTCCTGCAGTAACTAAGGAGCCAGCTCTTCTCCAGTGATAGAACCCATTCCTCCCACACAAGCAGCAATTTAAGGGCTGCTAAGGCCTTTATCCACCACAGCTTGTGTTCCAGAAAGGCTAGGGGCGGAGCCAGGGATGAGATTCAGTCCCTTTGCTGAGCAGCTGCAGCTCCTTTGGCTCCGTGCAGCAGGATGAACACAGGAACACACAGCTGGAGCAACTGTACTGACTTATCATTGCTACAGCCTATTCAGGTGAGACCAGCACTTGGGGACAGCAGGTTACTGGAGGCCAGAGCTTATGCAGGGTAAAAGGTTTTGCCACTGACACTAACAAGAAGCCCTTGTGACATACATACTGAATGGACTCAGGCCTCCTGGGGTCTATCCCTAGCTCTTCCAATGGAAACATGGCTGCAGCCAAGTCAGAGGGGAAGTCACATCCCAGCTTCTTTGGGAGGGGGTAAGCCACCTCCTGCCCCATTCCCCTCCCTTGGGCAAGGTGGAGCTCTTAGACCAGTCAGCATGCACAGACCAACCCCCAGACAAAGGCGGCCATGAACCATGGCCAAGGGCTGAGGGAAAGACTGGCCTCTCCACAGGCCAATCTGTGGCCAGAATTAGACCACTGGCAGAGGGTACATGGATACTCTGAGTCACATCGGACAGGGCAGGGGTTATACTTGATACCAATTGCAATAGGCAGCTGAAAGCTAAAAACAGCCTTATTCATTGAACTTGGCCCTGGAGTTGAGTGGGGACATTTCCTTTGCAGCTCTCTGTCACCTCTCAGCTTACTGCAGAGGCTGCTGAGAGCAAAAGCTAATATGTGGTGTGGAGGATGATTCTGATCACACAAGCCTGTGTAAATCCTCTCTGCTTTGATCTGCACCCATACGCCTGAGATACCCAGAGGCCACCGCCCTAGTTCAGCATAGTGCAGCTGAAGGGACGTTCAAACAGCACTCAGCTCCTCCCAAGCTGCTGCCATTTGGGAAAGAACATGGAGAAGCTGGGAGGTGGCAGAGGTGGACTGTTAAGGCACCGTAATCTTGAAGCTTGGTGTGGGCTTCAGCTGTCCCTGGAGTCAATAGGAGACTGATACATGGTGCTTTGCTTGACCTGGCCTACAGGAGGCAAAGAGGGTGGTGCTATCTCCCACTTCCCTCTACCTCTAAAAACCACAGTCCAGCAGCTGAAGTTCAATTTCTCTTATCATCTTGCTCACTATTAGTCCCCAAGAGCCTATGCATAGTTCCAGCCAGGACTTTGGTCTCTCCCCTACCTCAGTCCCTCAGTGACAGAAGGGTGGGCTGCACTTTTACCTTACTCACTATATTTTCACAGTAGCTGACGGTGCTCTGATCGAAGTTGAAGGGAAAACATTCTCTTCCTGCCTTGGGAGCAGGCTCAGGCCCAAAGCACTCTGGGATATAGTATGTGTGAGACCAATACATGCCAGCCCCAGTCAGTCTTCTAAGCAACACCCACCTAGCTCCACTGCAGAGACAGGGAGAGGCTTGGAGGCAGAGGGATGGAGCTTTAGGCCGCAGATCCAGAAATGCCAAGTGAACTCAGAAATTGAGCCCACTGACGTGTGTGCCTAGTTCTAAGTGACTTCGAAGCTGTTGTTCTGAGATCAAAAGTCTGCACTGCCATTAAAAACCAGCAAGCACACAAACCACTCCAACAGGCTGGGGCGCAAACCAGCCAGGCAAAGTCATGCCACCCCACAAAACAAGAGGAAGAAGCAACGACAAGGGCATTGAGACGAACCTCTCTTCGGAAGTGAATGGGGAGAATATCTGCTAGTTGCTAGAAGAAAATAAAGACAAATGCAGTTAGAACAGTACTGTAATCTTGCTCCCATGGGAGCAGAGGGGTAGTGACTGGCCTCCCTCCCCCTCAGTCATGCAGGCCAGAAAGCCTTGAACAGATTGGTTTGCTCTATTCGAATGCAGGATTGGAACACCGCTCTCTTACCCCTCAAGTGATGG
Source organism: Pelusios castaneus (assembly GCA_007922175.1). Classification (NCBI taxonomy): domain Eukaryota; kingdom Metazoa; phylum Chordata; order Testudines; family Pelomedusidae; genus Pelusios; species Pelusios castaneus. Next base: position 544,352 of record ML685893.1, read on the forward strand.
CTTACGTGCCAGACCTGGAGATAGTCTGAGGAGGAGCTCCCTGAGGCTTTCCTCTTGAAGCTGGTTTGCCTTCATTTAAATAATTAAATAGCAGCTGGGCCATACTCCTCTTCTGTAATCCTGTGCTTTAGATACCTGCCCAACGACCAGTGCGTTGCTTGGTCAGCTCCATTGTCTGTGGTTGAGAGGGGAATTGTGCCTTGTTTGGAAACAAATGGCCTACATGCAGGAGGAGGGGGTTATTATACGATTCCCTCTCTCATTGTTGGGCGCTGGGCTACTTTAACACATATTAATGGGGACAATGCTTGTATGCAAGGCTCTCTATGTATGGGTCTAAGTGACCCTGGTTCAAATCCCGGCATAGGGGATCTGGCCCCAGAGGAGTGACTCATCACACAACTGCAGACTATCCACAACAGCTCTTGCTATTTTATGAACTAGTAGGTGGTTCCACACAAAACACCTGAATCCCTTTTCTGTCCCCAGTGGCTAGGATACTGGCCCAGGCTGGGGCAGATTCCAAGAGACTCCCCTTCTCTGTTGAGGGGTGTGAACAGGGGGTTCCCACTTTCTCAAGAGAATCACTGCTGGGCAATCCCTGCCCAAGTCCACTCCCTTCCCAGGAAAACAACTGTAGGTAGGTAAGCCCTCTTCAAATACCTTCTCATCAGGCAGAGGCGTATTAAGAACGTAAGAATCGCCGCACTGTGGCAAAACAATGGCCCCACTAGCCCTGTGGTTCCCAACCTGTGGCCTGGGGCCAAAAGTGGCCCTTGGGGGCATTCAAAGTGGCCCACAGCTCCCCTTCTGCTGGCTGAAGAAGGAAGCCACTGCTTAGGGACGCAGGTTTCTAACCATTAGAGGAGTAAAGGTCTGGAATAGCCTTCCAAGGGGAGCTGTGGGGGCAAAAACCATAACTGCCTTCAAAACTGAGTTTGATAAATGTATGGAGGGGATGGTATGATTATCCTATTTTGGAAATTGACTGACACTTGGCTACATGTGGTGGATTTACAAGTGGCCTAAGAAGGGAGAGTACGTGGGGTGGGTTCTGAGTTATTACAGAGAATTGTTTCTTGGGTAACTGGCTGTTGAGACTTGCCCACGTGCTCAGGGTTTAACTGATCACCATATTTGGGGTCGGAAAGGAATTTTCCCCCAAGGCTGGTTGGCCTGGGCTCTGGGGGGTTTTCACCTTCCTCTGTAGCACAGGGCATGGCTCATCTACCGGTGAATTCTCTGTATCTTAAAGTCCTTAAATCATGATTTAAGAAAGTAAATAACTCAGGTTAGTGGCTTATTGCCGGAGTGTGTGGGTGAGGTTTTGAGGCCTGCATTGTGCAGGTCAGATGAGATGATCATACTGGTCCCTTCTGACCTTAGAGTCTATGAGGTGGCATGCTCAGGGCTACAGGACATGTGTGGCTCCCCTGCTGCAGTCAGGGAGATGAGAGCTCAGCAAGGAAACAACCTCCTTGCTGAACTCTTTCCATCTGACTGTAGTGGGATGAGGAAGGCCTGCTGGCAGAGACTAGTGGTTCTTCATTGACTAATTAAACAGTATTTGGCCCAAGTACTGCTCCTGAGTAGTCCTGTGGTTTAGAACAGATGCTGTCCCAGTGCAGCATGGTGTGGGTTCAAACCTGGGCTGTGGTCCCTGAGAAGTGACAGCTGGTAGCTTGATTTCTTACTGCACAAGTGTTCCCCTATACCTACATGTTAGTTGGGGCAATGCCAGCCCTACATGTGGTATGGGGGGTGGGGTGCTTGCCTGGGTTGCAGGTGACACTGGTTCAAAGCCCTCCTCTGTCTGGTGCCAGAGGCTCTGGGGCCTACGAAAAGAATGTCCCGGAACAAGGATTGCAGGGCCACTTGCTTTTTTAGCTCAGGAATTGTATGCTAGAAGCCCCTGCTCACTTTTTTGTCCACCATGATCAGGATACACACCTAGGCTGTGGTAGACCCCAGGACACTCCCCTTTGATGTTGAGGGGCATGAGCTGGGGGCTTCCACCTCCTCTGGGAGAGTCACTGGTGGATCACCCTTGTTAGAGACCCCTCTCTTTCCCAAGACAACAAGGGCTCTTGTAAGAAAGAGAGGGGGTTCAGACAAGATGAACCACCGCAAAGGACAGTCAGCGAAGAGGCAAGAAACCCCAATGCAAACCCCTGCTGAACAGGCAGGCTAGGGATTTGAACCCAGATCTCTAGCAACCAGGTAAGTATCCTAACCACTGGGCTGGAGCGCAAAGGGAGCTGTGGAGCTGGCCCAAAGCACATTTAATTAAAGTTTAACAGCTTCCATAGGCAAAAGAGGAGTCACCCCCATTTCTATATCTCAACCCTTAGCAGGCAGTTCAGGGCAAATTCAAACCCACAGCTCAGATGCCCCACGTCCACAGCCCAACCACTGACCCACGAGTAACAGTTGGCCCCCAAAAAGTGCGCACACAGGGTGGCAGAGACATCTTTTGACATTTTTTCCCTCCAACCTAGTCCAGGCGGGACTTGGCACAGCTTTTCTCACAGCCCTGTGGCCTAACCAGCATGCTGTTGAAGAAGTATTGCCTTCAGACTAGCCAAAAGAATAGTTAAATGGAACAGCTTCAAGAGACAGGATTGAGGGAGCTTCTCAGACCTACATGCCAAAGGTCAGCACACCTAGGGCCTGGGGCATACTTCAAAGTACTTCACCCCAGCCAAGATTCAAACTCAAGCACACACCTTAACCATCCTGCTAAAGAGTGAGTCTTGGACAGGGGCCGGCTCAACATAGTTATTTCAGTGGAAAACTTCAAGAAGCAAGAGTAACAAATCCACCCCATCTCCCTGATACACATATTAGGGCACACGCCTCAGCTGTAGGAAATGCCTGTTTAAGCTCTCAGCAGACCAAGAAGCCTTGAACCAGCATTTACCATAGTTCAGGGGACTAGCTAAACCACTGGCTTAGCAGAGGTTAACCTACTTCCTGGCACACACAATAGCTAAGTCAAGTAGAAGAACTGCAAGAAAGAGCCCTTTCCATTCCTTTGGCCCACAGTATAGAGTACTCTCTTGGGGAGCAGGAGATTCTCTCATCAAGTGCCTTCTCCTCATCAGGCAGAGGGGATACTGATGCAGCACCCCTTTCCCCCGTCACAGGTGAGTACTAAAGGTTGGGGAAAGGTGTCACAGATCTGCATGACAGCCCCAACTTTGGAACGGGCTCTTGGAGGAACCCCTTCAGGGGGCCAGACTTGCTCACCCAAGTTAGGCACCTGGTTTCACCACTGCCTTAGACTGGACTGCTAGCCTGCCCTCCTGCCTCACACCGTGTGTGCTATTCAGTGAGTCCACCGGAGGCAGAGCCCCAGTGGAGACTCACAGCACTGTCCAGTCCACATTATTTGTCAACAGGAACGACACACAGTCAGCACAGAGCCTGGCTGGTTAAATATGGCCCATATGGGTTAGCCCAGAGCCCAACCAGGCTGGTGTGAATCCCTTGCCATAATCTCTGGTGGTCTTCCTCCATTCGGGTTTGTTCCACAGGCTCCAGGTGAGAGCCCCACCTCCTTCCAACAGCCAGCGTGGATCACCTGATTCCACAGGCCATTCTTCTGGGGCTGGCGAAATGTTGATCTGGATCCCCATGGGCAGGTAGGGAGGTCCCTAGCCCTCTGGGTCGCTGGTTGCTAGGTGTCAATGTCCAGGCTTTACAACCTCCTTAGGCTGGACTGTGGGCCTGCAGAATTGCTGCCTTACAGCATGAGCCCTGTTCAGTGAGTCTGCCCGACGCAGAGCCTACTGGAATTTCACACATTCTTCCCGGATTAATGTACCTCAGCAAGCATTTGCACTGACATTGTCCAAACAGTCAGCTTTCTCAGTCAAGCAGAACACTAGGCTGGGAGCCCTAGGGTGGGTGGGGTGGGGTGCAGAGACCTGTAACACAGCCCATTCTGATTAGGTCAAAGCCCAGCCAGGCTGGAGTGAACCCCTTGGTTCAAACTTTGTCTAACTTTCTTCTTCAGGCTCCAGGTGAGAGCCCCACCCCACTTCAGCAGGCAGCTCTTATCACCCACCTCCCCAGGCCTTCCTTAGCGAGTTGGGAGAAATGCTGTTCAGGTTCTCTAAGGAGAGGTGGGGATGTCTATATCCATCTGGGTCATTGCCATTCAGTTCCCAGCCACCGTGATCTCCACGGACCGGCTTTGCTATCTCTTCATCCCTGTCCTGATCGCCCTTGCTCTCTGCAGTGAGGCAGAGATAAGAAGGCAGAAGCTGCAGGCATGATGTTTGTAGATGTAGATCCATGCAGAATGGAATGGCCTTTGGGCTTAAAGATTTCTTCCAGCTAAGATCGCCCCCCTCCCCCCCGCAGCGCAGTGACCTGCATGGAACTCAAGGCAGTGGCCTCTGCAGAATGAGGACCTGGAGCCCGTCCTGCTGAGATTTATCTTGGCACTTCAGAGAGTCTGAGTGTTCCACAGTGCTGTAAAAGCCGAGTCTGATAAGAGATGGGTGTCCCTCGGATTTGTATGTGACACTTCTGTGACCCTCCCCCTGTGAATTTCTGAACTCTGCTCCAGTTCACCAGGGTGAGGGGTCTGTAAAGCCTTCAGACACTCCCACTGCAGCTTTAGCAGCACCAGGGAAGACAGTGCTGGAAAGATGCCAGCATGGAGCTACAGCTCAGTGCAAAGTAAAGAGATATTCTCCCCTTCTGACGTGTACGGGACTTTCCAGCACTGTCAGAGGCCAACAGGACTTTCCCATCAGCTTTGCTGGCAGACGGCTCAGGGCCTGCTCCTCAGGTCGCGTTCCCCTCCCTGCAGCACAACGGCAGTGGCAGGTTGGTCACATTTAAGGGGTCACTTGCTGTTTTGTTCTCCTGTGCTCGCAGCAGGCTGCACTGTCTTCAGCTGGAATTTGCTGGCTCATGCTACTACCCCATCGACGCATGCTCCCAGATCAGTTTTCTTGTAGCAGATCCCCGCTGAAATTCCTCCTTTGGCACCATCGGAAGGCTACTGGGATTCAGAGGTGTTCACTGGTAGCTATTTTTCACATTTGTTACTAATTTTAAAGCCAGTCAGCAAAGCTATGGGGCTGCACAGATAGCACACTGTAGACCTGCTATACCATTCTGCCACTAGCAGCTTTCACAGCCTCAAGGAATTCCTCCTCTCAGGTGAAAGTCACATGTTTGGGCCTTGTTCATCCAGCGACTGGTGGCCACAGATCTTGGCTACCTTTATGGCAAGGGGGTTGGGGCCTTGCAACTTGTTCAGTGCCAAAGGAGCACAGCTAGCTGCTGCCAGATTCCAGGGATGGAAAGGTCATGATCCCTCGCCAAGCCTGCATCCTCACTCCCCAGGGACTCCAAGGGCACCTGCAGCTTCAGCCACTTTATTGTCCCCAGGCACCATCCTCCAGGAAGGGCAGTTTGGGGATCGGAGCGTGGGAAGGGGGTGCATGGTGTAGTTGGGTTAGAGAGACAGAAGGCTAAGTAGACCCCTGCTTTCTGAAGCAATGAGGCTAGTTCTGGCTACACCTGAACCCATGGGTCCCCTGGTCCCAGGAGAGGCAGCCTGAAGGTCCAGCTGTTAGTACCACCACAAAGCAGGTTAGGGCACTCCTCGCAGCAAAGGGTTATGGGAACCCGTTGTGAGAAAAGGGTTAGTGCTTGGCACAGCAGAGCCCACAGGGCGTGATACGTACATTTGCTAGGCTGAGGTTGAAAAGTCCTTTCTGGATAGGAAGGAGACGGGAGTGAGAAAAAGAAGAGAGAAACAGACAAAGAACTTGGACTGTCCTGGGTTCAGATGCTGTTACGCTTGCCCCCCTGTCTGCACAGCAGGATTTGTGATGAGAAGTCTGTGCATGCAGAAGCCTCCAGTGGGGAGTACTGCTCTGGGGAAAGTTGCAGAAAACAAGGTCCCAGAGGTAGTTTGGCCTGTCTCCCCCTCATTCCTGGAGGGCCAAAATGCTGCCACGCTTTGGAGACATGGCAGGGGCCTAACTGCCAGCACTGAAGTGTCTGTCAGCCACGTCACAACCGTCCCTCCCCCGCGACATGCGGGGTTTGTAACTCCCAGCAGACAGACAGCGACAGGGCTTGCTGGAGCTCGTTCTGTGGGTATGAGGGAGATGGCTCAGGCTGTCCTAGAAGATTCAGAGCACAGTGTTGGGCAGGCTGTTTCAAATCAGGCCTCAGGTGCCTGGAGAGAACACCCTTTCCAGCCACACCCAGCTGAGTGCGTGAAGTCCTGGGTGAAGAGAAGAGCAGTGACTTGGACAAAGGGCAGAACCAAGGCCATTTCTGGCATTTGGGACACTTTGGCCACAACCTGGTTTGGACTCCAGGAGGCCTTGGCAGTAACGAATCCCGCCCATCCCTGGCCCAGGGTGGCACATCTTCTGGTGCCAAGAGCCTGGGCCCTGTTGACTACAATTGGGCAATTCTGGGGTTGGGGGACATTTGTGACTCCAGGGGCCCATGACACACCACACTGCTTCAACCTGTCACTGGGCTGGGCACTGTGATGTAGCTGGGATTCATGGCGGGGCCCTGCTACCCCAGAACCTTGCTGCTTGTAGCCTGGGGCCACAAGGCTGCGCTTGCACCATTGCACTTAAGGAGGATCCCACATGCCCTTTCCTGGAAAGCATTCAACAGAGAGCACATAGCCTCCTCCACTCCACATGTAGGGCAGGGCCCAAGCCTCACCTTTGCAGCGCTGCGGAGATGGTCATAGTAAACCTCCTCTATGGCTTGGAAATAGATCACTCCCTTGAGCTTCGTCTCATGTTTATCTGTACGAGAGAGAATGGCAAGGACCCGTCAGCATGAGGAAGGAGGCAGCAAGACAGACAACTCTGAGACCCCATGTCAGTGACATGGATGTGATGAGTCCCTCTGAGGGGTAAATGCTCATTTGGTGGAAGTAGAGATGGGGTGGTAGAGGGCTGGGGGCGTCAGAGGGCAGTAGGAGAGGATTGGGGTGCTCTTACCGACGTAGTAGGAAACTGTGCGTTTCATGCGGTCAAAGACGAACCAACGCTTCTTCCAGGACTTGATCTTGCCACCCATCTTAACCAGGTATCCCTTGCACATCTTCTCGCTCAAGATGACATGATAGCAAGTGTCCACATTGTGGCCTGAGGATTCGATATGCGTCTTCAAGTCAAAATCCTCCTTGCGGATGGGAAGGTATCTGGTCAGGGGCCGTGCCTGGAGAAGCAATGCAGCCACGTCAATGCCAACCCAAAGACAGTCACTGACCTTGAGAGCAAAGGGAGTGGGAGAGCTGAACACCTAGCCAACACAGGCCCCTTCCTTGGAATGCCTAGCATCCAAGATGCTGTGTCACCCTCCCAAGTCTCAACAGGGGACAAGAGATCCAGACCCTTTCCCTGCCCCTTCCACATGCTCCCATTTGCCAACATCTATCCCTGGATACTGGAGTCTTCTCTTGTTTCACTGCACCCAAAATAGGAGCAGACATCAGACCCAAAGGAGCTGCATGCCAGGTGGTACCTTCCATGAGTGCATGAATGCTAGGGCTATGGTTGAAACGGCACCAAGCAGCCTCCTTAACACCAGGGACAGATGGGAAAAGCACTGCTGCCTCCTCTCCTGCTCTGCCTTCCTTGCTCCATGTCCCTCCCTTCACCTGGGAGAAGTGCTTCTCTCGCATTTTGACCTCCTTCTCAATCAGCTTCTGCCGATGGGCTGTCTCATCCTGCAGTCTCCGCTCCAGCTGCTCCCGCCTCCGGCACTCCTCCTCCAGGGCCTGTCTCCGCAGCTCCATCTCCCGCTCCTGCCAAGCAAAGGACAGGGCAAGATCAGCCCTCTCTGCCCTGCCTACCCTGTGCCCAGCACTAGCTGCCACAGGCACTACTCAGTGATGCAGGGCTTACGGGTGTGACAGTGGATGGCTTTCCTCCCAAGCCTCTCCCGTCCCCCTAAACAGAAGTGAGTGCTCCTGAGTGTAGCTGCCTACCATTGGCGTACAAACCCTACTCACCCGTGACTCCATCAGGCGGGATTTCTCTGCCTGGGCCTCTTTTAGCATCTTCTCCATCTCCTCGATCCTCACTGCTTCCACCCCACTGGCACTGCAAGACAAAGCTGATACCATCACAGCCTGCGATGCCCCCTTTGTGCCAGAAGTCTGGCTGCCCCACACAGGTGGAGAGTGTGCCCATGCTCACCTACCTCGGGGCATCAAGGCAAAGCAAACTCACAGCTCCTTGAGAGCTCAGAGCCAAGGCTGAGTGAGCCAGACTCCATGTGGGAATGATCCTTCCCAAAGAAAGCTCTCAGGGATGAACTGGCAGTGGCATCTACTCGGTGGAGAAGCTGTAGGTTTTAGGGGGCAGGTGACCAAAGCCCACAGGTAAATCAAAAACATGGACACCTGGGAGAAGGGTTGGAACTTGGGGGGAACCTGGGCTGTAATAGTAGGGATAAAGGAGAATCAAATCAGTATCTTAAGTATCTATACTAATGCAAGAAGCATGGGGAATAAGCAGGAAGAACTCAAAATGCTAATAGCTAAATACAACTGTGACAGTTGGCATCACAGAGACTTGGTAGTATAATACACACGACTGGAATATTAGTATAACAGGGTGCAGCTTGCTTAAAAAAGATAGGCAGGGAAAAAGGGAAGGAGGTGTTGCCTTGTATATTAAAAATTTATATACTTGGACTGAGATTAAGATAGAAATAGGAGGCAGACTTGTTGAAAGTCTCTGGGTAAAGAAAAAAGGAGTAAAAAATAGACCACCTAACCAAGAAGAGGAGGTGAAAGAGGCTTTTTATCAACAACTAACAAAATCATCCAAAGCACTGGACTTGGTGACAGCTACCCAGACATCTGTTGGGAAAATAACACAGCAAGATACATATTATCCAACAAATTCTTGTACTGGAGACAATTTTTTATTTCAGAAGGTGAAGAAAGCTACTAGAGGAGAGGCTGTTCTTCATTTGATTTTGACAAACAGAGAGGAACTTGAAATGGAAGGCAGCTTGGGTGAAAGTGATCATGAAATGGTAGAGTTCATGAATCTAAGGAATGGTAGAAGAGGGAGCACCAAAATAAAGACAATGGATTTTAAAAAGGCAGACTTCAGCACACTCAGGGAGTTAGTGGGTAGGATCCCATGGGAAGCATGTCTAAGAGGAAAAACAACTGAAGACGGTTGGCAGTTTTTCAAAGAGACATTATTAAGGACACAAGAGCAAACTACTCCACTGCATAGGAAAGATAGGAAGTATGACAAGAGACCACCCCTGCTTAACCAGGAGATTTTCAATAACCTAAAAATATAAAGGAGTCCTATAAAAAATGGAAACTAGGACAAAGTACAAAGGATGACTATAAACAAATAACACAATTATGTAGGGGAAAAATTAGAAAGGCCAAGGCACAAGCCAAGATCAAACTAGCTGAAGACATAAAAGATAACAAGAAAACATTCTTCAAATATACTAGAAAGACGAAGACAAAGGAAGCGTTGGATTGTTACTCAATAAAGAGGGAAAACAATAACAAAAAATGTGGAAATGGCAGAGGAACTAAATGACTTCTTTGTTTCGGTTTTCATCAAGAAGGTTGGTGGCGACTGGATGCCTAACATAGTGAATGGCAGTAAAAGTGGGATAGGATCAGAAGCTAACATAGGGAAATAAGAAGTTAAAAATTACTTAGAGAAGCTAGATGCCTTCAAGTCATCAGGGCCTGATAATATGCATCATAGATCAGAATACTCAAGATGACTCAGGAGATAACTGAGCCATTAGTTATTATCTTTGAAAAGTCATGGAAGATGGGAGAAATCCCAGAGGACTGGAAAAGGGCAAATATAGTGCCCATCTATAAAAAGGGAAATAAGGACAACCCAGGGAATTACAGCCCAGTCAGCTTAACTTCTGTACCAGGAAAAATAATGGAACAAATAATTGAGGAATCAATTAGCAAACTTCTAGAAGAGAATAAGGTGTTAAGTGATAGTGAGCATGGATTTGTCAAGAACAAATTGTGTCAAACCAACCTGACAGCTTTCTACGACAGGATAACAAACCTAGAGGATATAAGGAAGTGGTAGATGTGGTATATAGAGACTTTAGTAAGGCTTTTGATACAGTCTCACATCATCTTCTCATTCACAAACTAGGGAAATTTAGATGGAGCTATTATAAGATGAGTTCTTTATAAGATTTGCTAAGATTGGATAATCACTCTCAGAGAGTAGTTATCAACAGTTCACAGTCATGCTGGAAAGGCATAACAAATGGAGTACCGCAGGGATCAGTTCTGGGCCTGGTTTTGTTCAATATTTTCATCAATGATTTAGATAATGGCATAGACAGCACACTTACTAAGTTTGCGGATGATACCAAGCTGGGAAGGGTTGCAAGTGCTTTGGAGGATAGGATCACAATTCAGAATGATTTGAACAAACTGGTGAAATGGTCTGAGGTATATAGGATGAAATTCAATAAGGACAAATGAAGAATACTCCACTTCGTAAAGAACAATCACTTACATACATACAAAATGGGAAATGATTGCCTAGGAAGGAGTGCTGCAGAAAGGGATCTGGGTGTCACAAGCTAAATATGAGTCAACAGTGTAACACTTTTGCAAAAAACCCAAACATCATTTTGCAATGAATTAACAAAAGTATTGAGAGTAAGACACGAGAAGTAATTCTTCCACTCTGCGCTGATTAGGCCTCAACTGGAGTATTGTGTCCAGTTCTGGGCGCCTCATTTCAGGAAAGATGCGGACAAATTGGAGAAAATCCAGAGAAGACCAACAAAAATGATTGAAAGGTCTAGAAAACTTACGAGGGAAGATTGAAAGAACTGGATTTGTTTAGTCTGGAAAAGAGGAGACTAAGAGGGAACATGATAACAGTTTTCTAGTACCTAAAAGGTTGTTACAAGGAGGGAGAAAAATTATTCTCCTTACCCACTGATAATAGGCCAAGAAGCAATAGGCTTAAATTACAGCAAGGGAAATTTGTTTAAATCGGACATTAGGAAAAAATTCCTAATTGTCAGGGTGATTAACCGCTGGAATAAGTTGCCTTGGGAGGTTGTGGAAACGCCATCATTAGAAATTTTAAGAGCAGGTTAGACAAACACCTGTCAGGGATGGGTTATATGATACTTGGTCCTGCCACGAGTGCAGGGGATGAGACTCGATGACCTCTCATGGTCCTTTCCAGTTCTGTGATTCTATGAGCTATGGGTGAGCCCTGCTGCACTTGGACACTGCATCCCCATATCTGTCAAAGTCCCAGCAGAGACCCACAAACATAACTTTGGAGCATGTGCCCCCCTCACAGAGACATCCACACACAGGAATAATTGACCTGGCATCTAGTAACATTCCTGCATGAACACACTGTGGTGGTGGTGGCTAAAGAAAGAGAGCCCCAGAGAGCTCCCATTAATCTAGAGGATAGTACAGGCTCTGGAACAGTTAATGGAAATTCTCTTTTTCCTTGAGTGGGTGGGAGGGGCCTTTACCTAGGATGACAAAGACAATGGTGCTACCCTTGAGTTTTATTGGGATTTGTCTGCCGTCAGGAATTCATTGTATATGGGAACCTGGGGGATCAAATGGGGCCACAGCCCCTGCTCTGCCCCGATCGAATATCACTCATACAGCTACAGCTGCCTCTAAACACTGCATCTGCCACACGGTCACCTCTCATCAGACACCAAGAGAATGAATAAGTTCTATAGGCTTGTTTTCCTGCCAACACCAGGTGTGGAGCAGACACAGAGCCAGAATGGACCCCCAGACAGGCAAAATTCATGATTTAATTGAGAAGCCTGAGCTCTGGATTCCTTCACAAGCTCGCATGGCTGCTGTACAGGGCCCAGCACAGTAGCTTCCCAACATCCTTTGCTTAGAGCTCGTTAGTCAGGCTCTCGTGTTGGGCAGAGCGAGGGAAGGCAGCCTCCAGCTCCACATCCTGTTTTACCAGGCTCATCCAGGCTCCCAACAACCAGCTCAGGGGGCTGTTACTGCCCACAGATTGTGAGACAAGTCCTGAGGAGTCTGGGAACTCTTGGAGCAGGGGAGTGGGGCAGAGGTGTGGGTGGGATGGATGATGGAAGGTGGCTGCAATGAAATCCCCACAAATGGCTCATCTGTCAATCCAGTGAAAGACTGTAGGCTCTTGCACTTAGGAACCAGCCCTCCTCCCTCCAACACCCAGATACCTGATACCTTGCCCCTGCTCTTATTGACCAGGCCCAGGCTGCTGCCTCTCCCGCCAGGCCTTAATGACCGGCTCTCTGCCCCCCTCCACCTAACTCTGAGTGACAATGTTCCCATCCTCAGCACTTCGGGTAGGTCTACACTTGGAGCTGGGGTCAGGGGGCAGGTGGGATCTCAGCTCAAGTACATGCACCTGTACTAGCTCTCTTCTAGCATATTTGCTAAAAATAGAGTTGCCATGGCTCTGCCATGGGAGTGGCTAGCTGCCATGGGTATGGACCCATCAGAGACCTTAGGCACTTCCAGGTCCCCGGAGACCCAGAAAGTTCACCTTATGCAGGGGTTACTGAACATCCTTTTCTCTTTTTCAGCCTGACGGCCCTAGTGGTAAAAGGCTTTCAGTTCCAAGCCAGCTTGCTGACCCCACTCTCCCAGACCAGGCCATACATCTGGAACATGCTGATGTTTCTCCTGAAAGGGGCTGACTCTCCACATCGGCTGTTGTCAGGGCAGGGACCAGCCTGTGTGCACCCCTCCCCTTCAGAGGGCAAGTGTTACTCTGCTTGTGGGCACTTGGAGCAGGCACCTGGATTACCTGGACATGTTATCGGGTGAGCAGGCTGAGTTGCCACCAGTGGAGATACTGGTTTCCATGCTGTCTGAGCTCTCCAGGCTGAGAGTGTCATAGGCGTGGTCCATGTCCTCGGCCCGGTGCCCAATGCCATGGGGAGGATGATGATGGAGAATGGAGTGATGCATGAGCGGAGGGTAGGAAGAAGGGGGGTAGTGAGGCTGCCCACGCAGGGCTTCCCACTGGGACTGCGCCTCAGCTGCTGCTTTCTGTTTCAGCTCCGCCAGGCGCCGCTTCTGCTCCTCAATCACCTGCTGCCCTGCACCCCGAGGGAAGAAGAACAGAGGACACATCACCAGGGGCATGGCCAGATACTGCAGCCATGACTTGGGCACCAGGAGGCAGCCTTTCAGCAGTTTGCACGGTGTGCCCAGCACCATGACACCCTGGGGCTCACTGCTCACAGAGGGCTTCCGCTACCATGCCATCTCTAGCCAGGAAGGGACAAGTCTGAATTGCCCAGTGCATCCAGCCATTTTGGTCTGAATCCACTTAGACTGTGACTGGAAATACGAGCATGCACCCATGCACCTATGTCAAGGTCAACACCTGTCACAGCATTAATGATGGTGAGCAGAAAACCTCCTGTGACATCCACCTGAGTGTGAGAGTACCCACCCTGCTAAGCTCTGTGCGTACCCATCCATTTCCCAGTGCAAACGTGTGTCTCCTCATAACTGCCTGCCTGTCCAGCACAGTGTTCAGAGAACTCCCTAACCCAGGACCCAAACCTCTTTACAGCGCCATAGTAGGGTACCCCTTTCCTACGGCAGCCCTGTGGGACTGTGGAATAAGCGGTAAAGATAAACATGGATCTGAGCTGTAATTGTGACTGCATCTGAGAGCAAAGGGAATTAATTCCCTGCTGTGCACGTGAGGAGCTGGGGATAGGCCTGGTCTCTGTGCAGGACGCACATCATTGCCATGTAGGAGTCAAGAAACCATGGCTTCACTGAAAAGTCACTCACCCGGAGGGGGCTGGAGCCACTTCCAGCACTGTGCAGCTGCAGTAGCTCAATGGCATGGCTGTTTTACCCAGCTCTCACCCCCTACCTGGGAGGTGGCAGAGAGACAGGAACCAGGCAGTTCTGACGCTGGCCACTGACTGTGCACCTTGCTCTCATGCTGTGATCTTGGGTCACTGGGTGGATGCAGTGGAAGCTTCCCGTGCAGCTTGGCCAGGTGCTCTTTATCTTTTCCAGAACCATTCAGACCAGTTGCCCCCACTCCTCCCCGCCTCCCCCAAAGATGCACATAGCCAGATCCATGGACCATCCCAGGAGGGCCTCTACCTCCCCCTGGCCCACTTCGCATCCCCTCAGAAACTCAAAGCAGAGGCAACAAGAGCGAGACCGCATGCATCAGTCTGGCAGTGCTGGGAAAAGCATTCATACGCAGGACAGCCTGATACCATGTTTTCCAAACACACACAACCATCTGCATGCTTGGTTGGGCTTTCGGGGGTGCAGCAGAGAGAGGAGATGTGGGGAAGCAGAAGGACTAGACAGTAGGTTATTGAAAGCGCACCAGCCCACAACATTTTGCATGGCAGGAGCAAATATGGGGGACAGGCTTGGCCTAGGCACTGAAAGGAGCAAACTGAGCTGCTGTCAGTGGAGATGCTGCTGCAGAGGAAGAGGAGGCAGTATGGTCTTGCAGAGCTCGTTTGTCTGAAGCAAGGAAGATGTTGGCTGATTTGGCTTGCGGATGGGCGTGGGGGAGACAAAATGCTCAGGGTTTCTCTCCAGCCTGAGAGCTCTGATACAGGGGGAAACCTGGGCTAGTCAGGAACAAGCCATTCACCTCAGTCAGCACCTGCTCCTAATGCCAGAGGACAAGAAGCTGGTTCACATGGGCAGGCTGCAGATGTTCCCTTTGGGATACAGCTAAGAATGATGCATATAGATGGAGTGTGGATGCTCTTGGAGGAAGATGCTCCAGAAGCATCTGGCCAGCTTGTACAGGTGCTCTAAGCAAAGACTCACAGACACCTTGAGGTTGGGTCTGTGCCCCCTCCTGATCCTTGATCACCTGCCTTCTCTGAACCACACAGCCATCCTGCTGCCTCAGGGTCTGATCTAGGAGTCCAAGCCATTCCGTATCTACCTGACACATCGCCTGGCTGCAAGGGCTCTGCTGGGAGTGTATCAGCTGGAGACACACCATCATGTGGAGCTGGGGATGAGGGGAGGCAGTGGAGAAAGGGGAAAAGCAAGAGATCATGAGAGAACCATACTGTCTGCATCAGCGCCCAGTAAAACCTGGCAGAATCCTGGCTTCTTCCTCTCCTGCACAATGGGCTTGAGGCATCACCTGCTCCACGGCTCTGCTGCTGGGAAGAGTGTCCTTGCCCAGGATTAGCTGAGGTTTTGCTCTCATCTCCACTATCAGATTAGCCGTGCTGGAGGACATGGCAGCCCAGAATGGTTGCCACGGGCAGGTGGGACCTGCCACTGTTCATGGTATTGCAAGGCCGTGTCAGTGAACATAGCTGAGATGGGCAGAGGGAGTCCAGCCATGTCCCAAGTTGAAATATGCTGGGGGAACTGCTGGGCTGGCAGCAGAATGACAGCGTGGCTGAGTCTACCACTGACAGGAGTTCTTCCTCCAAGAATCCTGCCAGACAGGCATAACTGGGCTCTCTGGATAGCTCTGTGCACATGATTAATGCAACTGCCATATAGAATGTGACCTGAAGAATGGGCTCTGGGCCCAGCATGGATAGAGCCTGGGAAGTGCCAGCTGAGCTGAACACTCATGACCAGAAAGGCCATCACTGCTCACGTGCATCAAAGCAGCGTGTGATAACTCAGTGAGCATGAAGGACATCTCTCCACCCACCTATGAGAATCCTGACTTCTCCCCTTCATGGTCTACTCTAGCTGACTTGACGTATTAGTCACAAGATGGTAAAGAGGCCTGATGTGGATCCTCGCACCTCTATTTCCTCTCCCCCACTTGTAGAGACCGCCTCCTGGTGGGCCTGCTTATGGCTGCAGGGAATAGCCACATCTTGACTCCCAGGAAATTGATTCAAATCCCAGCTGGGTCAGGTCAGCCCTTCAGCCTTCTGAAGATGGGCTCTGGCTACAGCTCCACACCCCAAAGCCAGGGGCACAGGCAGCTGCCTGACTCCCCCTTGGGATTAGAAGGTCTTATAGCAACCTAGAAGGCAGTTCTGTTTGAATTGCAGCCCTCAGGTGTTCTCATCCCTCCTGCCTGACACACGGTTACTGATCCCCCTGCACCTGGGAGACAGGCACAGCATCTGAGGAGAAACCATAGGGTTACCTCAGCCTCAGGCTGGAGCTTCTTTCTTTAGTGGCTCTGGATTCCCCCAACCTGGAGACTTGCTGAGTGTCTGTTAATTCCAGTCCGGGGGTTGGTGTGAGAGACCCAGGGCCATTCTCACAAAGAGTTTCTCTTTAAGCCAACCATCCCTCCACAGGCAAATCTGTGGTCACCCTCCCTCTCCCCGCCCAGATTGCGAGCACCGTCAGAGCCTCACAGGTTCGTGATACGTAGTCAGACTGGTCCAGCGCTGGGCCTGCATCATTCAGGAAAGAGTTATGAAACCTCCAGGCAGAGAGGCTGATTGCAGTCAGCTTGGGAAACAGCTGTTTCCAATGCACTGGGAGGTCTCCAGGCAGGATGTCTAATGAATCATAGCCAGCAGTAACACACAATGAGCAGGGGTATTGGTACAGGACCTGGGCAATGCAGGGCTGGCCCCATCCTGTGAAGGGCAGAGCAACCCCGGCTCCCAAAGAAACAATCCAACACTGTTTGGAGTTATCTGGTAGGAGCATCTCCTTTCTCAGTCTCTGGGGCAGGTTGAATCCCACTCCCTGCGGGATATCCTTGGCGCAGGCACTTACCCTTCTGCTGCAGGGCCAGCTGCCGTTTGGTCTCGATATCCTGCAGCGTGGCTGCCAGGTTCCGTGGGAGGCTACCTGTGCCATTCTGGGGGTGCAGGGAACCCTAGAGGTGGGGAATGACAAGGATGAAAGCATTTGTGGGGTGTGCCCCCCCCAGGATGCTCAGGCCCAGGCCCATAGGCTCAAACTGCAGTCAAGGGCTTTAGTGCTAAACAGTCCGGCTGATGGAGATATTGCTGTAGCAGGGCATCAAGCCAGTGTTCCAGACAGCTACTTCCTGCAGCTCAAGAGCTCCAGTGCGTAGCTCCCCCAAGGACAATGGACTGGAGCAACTCCCTCCTCGGGGAAGTGATACGTCCCCCCACCCCCGGCCCATACCTTTGGTGAGGAGCTCCGTCTCAGCGTGGCTACACTGAGCTGCGAGGATGATGCAGAACCACTCTTTGTGCGTGGGAGGGTGCTGCCAGCATCGCTGTCCATCTTAGCCCGATAGACCTGGACACAAACACAAACGATTAAGAAGGGCAGATGGAGACCATGGCAGAGGATCCTGTGGGCTGGCTGAGGCCTACGGAGGGTTAGCGCTTACGAGAGCCAGCAGCACCCAAAACAGAGCATCATAGCATTTGAACCATCCCAACCCTTGAAGAGAGAGAGGAAAGGTGCCTGGGCAGCAACAGGAGGTGGCTGATCAAGTGAGATTCTGATATGACGACAGCCTGGATTTACCCGAGGTGTCTGCATCTTTCCAGCATATAGGTTACATGTGCAGACAGCAGCCGTCACAGGGCCCAGTTTGCTAACAGCAGTAGAGTTAACACTAATGTGTTAGGTCCCTCCTTCAGTCCCAGTCCATCAGTGAAGGCTCCTTCCCTATGGGACGTTTCCCAGGGCTTTGCTCCCTCTTGTTTCAATCTGTCCTATGCTGGCCAACTACTGCGCAGGGTAGAGAATGCCCAGGAACATGCCCTCTCTGAGCAAACACCTGCCCCCCGAAAACAAACGCCCACTGTTAGAGTGAGAATAGTGACCCTGTCACAGTGCGATCACATCTCGGTCAGTGTGCAATGTCTGACCCCACACTTGCTCTCAGGGGCTGAGACAGCTAACGGAGAACAAATGGCCGCTAGGCTGCCTTACAATCTATTCCAATAGCAGAGCCTTTATCCGTGGTGAATCCAGCTGGGTTTAAGGCTGTGGATGGACTCTGCTACCCCAACCAGGAGAAAAAGCAGCTTTCTGATTGACCAGCTAAGCTCCTGTGAGCTAGACTCATTGAGTGAGCACAGAGCTCACAAGGTTGAGTTAAGTCGCTTCCCTGCAAATGACAGCACAATCTCCACAAAGATGGAAGGGCACATGCACGGATAGAGATTAAGGGATCACACCTCCCCACTGCTGCTCGCCTAGGTTCCTCTGCAGAGCCCCAGGAACAAAAGAAGCCTGGTGCATGCTCTCACCTGCCTGTGGTTTGGTGCCTGGGACTTGTATGCTGAGGGTGCGTGTTACAGTGCGTACTTCTCTCCTCTCCACACTCATTAATATCATTCAACTAGTTGTTATTCCTCAACTGAGATCAAGGGCTGCTCTGGAACGCAATTAACTCATTGGGCTGTAACCCGAACCATCAGTTACTCCACTGAAAGTCTGCATGAGCACCTATTGCAGAGTGAGTGCTCTACTGCAACAGGTCTTACATGCACAAAGGCTCCCTTTCAGTTCTATCGTGATAGGGTATTCCCACTGGCCACTGGGGCACTCAAGCTCACAGTGGAACATTTAAAAGTTAGTTACAGACCATTTCATTACTTTGATTCTGTGTTCCATGGAGATGAGTGCTGAGCTACACAAGACAGGGCAAGGAGTGGCTCTTCAATATGTCTGTTATGTTATGATGTGTGTTGTCATCGCATGACATGAATAATAATAAATACTTCCCTAAACTAATACTCCCCCCAAAAAAACTCCACCTAGCAGCAATATTGTGAGAGTAACAAACTCAGCCGTGCAATGGGAAATCCAAGCAACAAACAACTTATGCGTCAAATCCATTGCAGGCACAAACTAGCTCCATTGATTCAGGAGAGCTGAGTCAATGCACACCAGCTGAGGATGCGGCTTACACTACCTGCGTCTTTCCTCCATCCCAGCCTCCTCCAGGAAGGGACTCAGAACATCCCTAGCTTGGAAACTTCCTCACTAGGTGACCAGTTTCCATGAACTTAACAACTGTTAACACTCTGCACCAGACGGCTGACTCCAGCTGAGGCGGGCCTTTCTGCCAACCACTCCCTCCCAAGGCACCTCTATGATGCCATCCATGTAGCATGTGAGCACCCAAAAGGCCATAACTGTGCACCTTGCAGGGGCCAGAGACAGGAAGTGGGTGGGGAAATTACCTGAAGCAGCTTTCGAGAAGAGTGAGCTTTAGCAGGAAGAGGAGGAGGGGAAGAGTGAGGGGAGGCAAAGGAGGAGGCCTCAAAGCCAGCCGTGATCTCCTGGTACCACTTTTCTAAATCAAGGGCAGAAAGCTGCACTGGGCCCCCCTGACGTTGCTTCTCCATCTGAAGAGAGAGGGTGTGTGAGACAGGAGGGAAGGGATGCAGGATGAAACAGTGAGAAAATGAGAACCAGAGAAACCCTGCACCATCCCTGTGTGGGGGAAAGGAGAGCAGGACCTATACTCCCTACAGCCCACCAGTGGCCCATTTCTTTCTTTCTGGGGACTAATTATGGGACCTTTCATCTGCACCCAAACCCAGCTCTGCGAGTTTCACTGTGCTGACAACAGCTCCAGGATCTGCCACCACCATAATTAAGGAGCCAGAGCAGCAGGCACTAACATGAGCACTGAAATGCCATGGGCAGACGCTCGTCTCCAAGCTGCATGGCTTACGGTGTAACCAGCTAGATGTGGCAGGGAGGTCCTATGGGAGTTTGGTGAGTCCCCACAGAAGGGCTGAGTTAAGAATGAAAGGTGGCAGGGGACGTGGGCAGGAAGGGGGGACATAGGCACCAACACCTGTAACGGGAGATTTGCAGACAGCTACTCCTGCTACACCACGAAGCTGAAGCAAAGCGGGGAGAAGTGCAGCAGGGCCAAGGTAGGGCCGGCTGGGATGGGGACAGTGTGTTCTCCAACCCCCCCGGAATGCAGGGGTCCTGAGACAGATTGCTCTGATTGATGCCTATGGCTTGAGAGTCAAAAAGTGCCATTCCTTCCCCCTTGCCACCCACGGGATGCTGGAGGGCTCAGACGGACCCCTCCACACACAGGAAGGTGGCTGACTTCCCTGCCATGAACACGAGTCCTGGGCCAAGTCCCTTGCTGCCAGTCCTAGCTCCCGTCCAGCTGAGTGCTGTGATGAGGGCTCTGAGCAGAGCAGGGGGGCAGCACAGAACTCTGTTCTGTGGTGAGAGAAGAAATCTGGGGATCCCAGCCCAGCTCCCTCGCCTTGCAGCCTGACATGGCTTGACTCCAGATGCAGACAGCCCTGCATTCTTGGGCTGTGGAGAGGTTCAATCTTGGACTATGGAACAAAGGCTCCAACTCAGACTCCAAGATGGACCTTCCCGGTTCCAGGTGGACACCCTGTGTCAGGGAAACAGGCTCCCCCTGGGGCTTCACGGCAGTGCCCAGCAGAGGGTGCTCACTCGGCCAGCTCATGGAGTGGTATTGACATGGCATTAGAAGGGTACTGGCAGGATGCAGCTGCCTATGGAGTGGTTAAGAAGTGATCAGAGCCCATCTTCATCCAGAGCAAACAAACAAAATTCCCCACTTGCTTGTCGGTCAGAGACCTTGGAGAAACCTCGCATTCCCGTATCGCCTTCCCTTCTGTGGCTGGACCCCACCCCTGCAGCAGGGTACCTTGCCCCAGAGGTGGACCATGATGTTCCCACTCACAGCCAAATGCAAGCTCACCATTAAGTCGGTCCGTAGAGCTAGCAAGAGAAGCTTATGTTGTGGCCCTGGGGAGGGATCCTGCTGCAAAACCAGCTCTTCCTCTGCCCCATGCAGGTGTTCTGCAGTGGGAGGGATGAGCCTCTATGGACAATTCACCATTTGTCATGGCAAGCTAATGTGCTGATGATGCTGGTGGCATCTATGCTAGGCATGCCTACTGCCAAAGCCCAGACTGCATCCCAGCCCAGAAGGGGTCCCTCCTATTGCCTGGCAGCCTCTCCCTGGGACCTGTTCCAGGCACACAGTGTGGGGTGCTGAAGCCCACCTGGGGACCTCTGAGCTTTTACAAGCCCTCCTTCCAGCTAGCCTCTACTGATCACCTGGAAAACATGAGGGTGGCAAGAAGAAAAGGCAATGGACACAAACCTCAGCAGAGATGAAGAAAGAGGAGAGAGGTGGCACAGGAGGAAGGCAGCCTGCAGATGAAGCAGCTTGAGGGATGAAGCCTGAAGTGGGATGGCCCAGTGGGGAAGCAGGAGAGGCCAGCCCTAGGTTAGCTCTGACGCTGCCCAGAATCTCTGAGAGCTGGTCAACAGTCACGTACTGGGGCAGAGAGAAGCAGCAGTGAAAAGCTGGGAACAGGACTGCAGCGATGAGAGCCAGACAGGCAAAGAGGTGAGCAGGCAAGGACCTCAGCAGCCCCAAAGCCCATCTCAGGGAAGGTCATTACAACAGGAGAGTTTTTAGCGCGGCTCCACAGAGCAGCATCACCAGCAGGAACAGCTGCTATGTGCACAGAGCCCAGTTGTCCCCTGCCTGCCTGTGGGTCTCTTAGCACATCGAAAGTGGTGTCTACAAAGCTCTGCTGTGGGATTCATTTTACTTTTTAATTTTGGGGGGAACTATTACTGCTCTTGGGAATAAGCACCCCCCTGAGCCACAGAGGGGCCAGGCTGGAGGTGTGTAAGATTCCCTGTGCTGCTTTGCCAAGTCACTTCTATCCTTAGTTACTTCAGTGCTGGCCCCCTAATTCCAGCTATGCTGATGTCCCTCAGTCTCAACCCACAGCCCCGAAGCTACTCCAGCCATTCAGCTGAGGCTGTCTATGCCAAGCTGAATGGCAGTTTTGTAACAAAGATCTAATTCAACCTAAAGCTGATCACATACATACATCTTACTCACAGACCCCAGCAGCCAAATTCTCCTCAAGGGAATTCCACTGAGAACAGGGAGGGACCTTGCCCCAGGTAGCCAAAGGCAAAGTACTAAAAAATTAACTCATTCACCCCACTTCCCAGTGCTGTTTAGGAGTCCAAAGCTCTCTGTTTTACAGCATAAGAGAAGTGAGAACCATAGAACCTAGAAATGGTTCTTCCGGCCTCTCTCACCCACCAGTCTGAATTCATTGGCTGTTCTGCTGTGGGCCAAGGGGACAAAAACCAATCTGCTCCTGTAAGGTGCACTATGGGGGCTGGCAAGGACAAGGGGGCCCATCCCCTGCACCAACCTGACCCATTTTAAGCAGTAAGATAATCTTGCTCTCAGTGTCAGCTACTCGAGTATAGATTTTGCAACCCAGCCAGAAACACGGTAAGCAAAAGTCAGCATGCTCAGGAGCAGGTACCTCATTGGTTGCAGGAGGTACAGCAAGCAAGAGAGAGAGTGGAGCAGCAGTAGTGGCAGCAGCAGAAGCTTTAGCATCCAGGCCAGGGCCGTACACATTACAGTAGAACCTGGAAACGTCAGACAGCCTCATGTACTCCTAGAAATCCAGGGTGGAGAAGGAGGAGTTAGACACATGCACCAGTCCCACGGTACCAACCACCACATAGCAGTAAAGCTCCATGCATGGTCCAAAGTGCAGCTGGCTGAGCTACCCCAACCTCCTCTTCCACAGATATATGGAGCTTGTGGAGACGATAAATCCTAGCAGCCAACGGTATATTCTAAAGGCGAGTACTACGGTGCAGGACCTGACTAGGCTGCCCTGCTGGATGAGGGCAGAGCCTGCAGGGACTTATAGTCTCTGAAGACCACACTGCTGTGCAATTGGCTCTATCTTAGGTGGCCTGGCTGTCCAGAGAATAGGAACCTTCCAAGCTTCACCACCATGGTGCACACAGTCAATTCATCTTTAGGCTGCTGCTTTGTTTATTGCCACTGGCTTAAAGTTTGAGGGCTCCCTACTGCCACTCATTGATCTCCAGCCACCTGGTTCTCTCTCTCCTGGAACGTGGAGGACTGGACAATAGAAGCTTGGCTGCATTTAGTGCCACCTGATCACAATGTAAACACCTGAGATAATATGAGAGAAGGAATCTGGCACTCCTTTGGCATCTGAGGCAGCATCCGATCCAATGGGATTGATGGGTGGAAATGCATTCAGCTGGCTGTGCTCTGGAACATGTGATGGGTGGGTGGGAGTAGGGACCATATGCTACTGCAATACCCAGCCTGCAGTACACAACACAAAACATCAACATGCAACTCCTCCATCAGAAAGGCCCAACATGCTCCTGCAGCAATAGGAAACTCAGCCCACAGGATACTGGCTTAAGGAAAGCAATTAAATTAGGAGAAATGGACAGGTAGGATTTGGCACGTCCTATTGAAACCAGCTCCCCTCTACCCACTAACACAGAAACAGGGATGGAGTGGGTCAGGGCAGATCCCAAGACCCAGCTGCAGTGCCCTCTGCTGTCAACAGCCAGGCAACGTGGGAGATGGAGTGAAGCATTTGGCATCTGTTGCCAAGTGTCATAAACAGAAACATTTGCCAAAGAGCCAATGGTTTAAATGCTGGCGGAGATCTGTCATTAAGCATCCCAGCCTCTCCTGCCGGTCAGTCTGGAGCTGGTTTCCACTATTCTCACTATTTCTAAACCCAAGACATTGATGATGTCTAAAAGAAAAAAACAACCACCACCACCACCAAGTATAGCATCAGCTAGAGATGATGCTGGGGAGTTTTGGGCTTGCAGTCTGCAGGGTGGGAGGGAAAAAGATGCATAAGGCATTTTGTTGGGATTTAACCCATACTGCAGCATGGTGCCAGTGCTTGTGAACGCAGAAGCCAATCTGGGTAGAAACAAGAGCTGTGCAACTGAATGAAGTTCAAAGAGCATCAACAGTGAGGTGCGTTAACAATCCCAGATACTTCAAAGGTGCATGAGAAACATGCAATTATTAACATGATGGTGCCCTCTTAGTGAGCTTTTCCCATGCCTGTCTAATGGGGCCTAAGCCACTGAGGGCAACACAAGCTCATTTAAGGGAACTGCTGGCCCCGTCTACTGAATTACTTGAAAGACCCTGATAAAATGGCAGCACACAGCAGTCTGCCCCACTCTGTGCAGGGGAAAGGAAACACGAGCCAGCAAACACATGCAGTTAGTCCCATTACCTCTTGTATCTTGGAGCAAGAGTGGGCGGAGGAAGGAGAAGCTAAGGAAGCACTTGCCCCTGGCAGGGGATTTTGGGGCTTAGTTTCCTCTAATAGGTCATAAGGCTCTGAGATATGAAGAGTTTCCTGTTGGAGGGGAAAGGTTGTAAGGGCAAAGCAGGCACAGAAACAGCACAGAGAAACCCTTTTCCAGCTGAACAGCCTCAGGCAGAAAGCAGAGACATCGCCCGATGGAGCCTCCAGCCAGCCAAGAGCAGTACAGCTTCATGGCACAGCCTTGTGGGAGATTTCACCTTGTAGATGTCTCAGTAGCAGGGCTGAAGGCACCAGGCATCACATGGCTGGAGGGAGGAAAAGGGCCTGTGCTCTCCACAGTGAGGAACCAACCCTCCCTGGAGACACTCCAAGTCTCCACATCAACTCTCACACCCTACACTCACCTGGTTGCCAATTCCCATCGTGCCCACAGTATGGTGGAGTGGGAGAGAGGGCCAGCCAGCCAGCCACGAGCTCACACACCCTCTCCCCAGAATAAAGGTACTGAGTAAAGCTGGCTGGGGAAGGGAATAACTGGCTAATTCCCTCCTTCCATGTACACACTGAACACCTTTGATGTGTGTGATCAGCAAGAATCCTGGGCAACTGCATGGAGCCAACGTCATGCTTTTCCCTGGCACATGGACTAAGGACTTGTGACATGGGACTCCAACCCCAGCTGGTGCCTGCAGACGCCACTGAGCAATGGGATATGCTAAGAAATGCTCCTGCAGCCATGCAAGGTTTGCCATAGTAACACATGCTCTTGCTGCGCTACCGATCGCTGGCCAGACCCTAACAGCACGGACTGGACTGGACTAGCTGAGGCCACCACCCTTTGAGGTGCCAAGGCCACACATGCCCAGGGAATGGTGCTCTGCTTCCAAGGCTGGATAGGATTCCTCTCCCTGCTAGTGTCTGGGCCTACCAGGTGAGGACCAGTTTCTAATCTTCATGGTGTGACTAGGACACTCAGCAAATGGCAAATCCGTGTCTGAAGGAGCAGTTCCAAACCCAGAGGTTCAAGTCTGGTTCCACTGTGTAGGTGGTTCTGTCCCCAGGGAGGGTTTGTCAAGGGGAACCAGGATCCCAGCTGCAGTGAGAGAGCTCGGCATGATGCTGGTCTCCAGCTGACAGGTGTTCCCATTGTCAGGGCATGGTGACATTCAGGCATTTGTGCCAACCAGCTCACAATTCTCAGCACTGTTTACACATCTTGGGGGTCAGAGGCAGGGGCCCAGCCCCCAGAGTAACCAGAACTCAGCAGGGCGTGGTGCTACGCAGAGAGGACTGTTCTAGTGATGAACCATCTGCCTCTCCCTAGTTACCTCTTTGAGTGCGGATGACGTTTTGGGGAAGCTCCTACCGCCGGTGACACGGTGGTACCGTCTTTCCAGGGAGACCAGTTTCTCCTTTTCCTGAGGATACAGCAACAAGGAGAAAAAAGGTGATAGCAAGAGTTGGCAACTGTCCAAAGTGAAGCCCACATCAGGGCAGCCAGAGAAACTTCTCCCAAACATGGGGCCCGTGGGCCAAATGTGGCCCGTGAACCTCTTCCGTCCAGCCCATGACTGTGCACCCCCAACACAGTCTCTCCCAACTCTCTCCCCCAACACAGAGAGAGAGAAAGTGTGGTCTTGCAAACCCAGTGTTTCAAAATGCCATGAGAGTGTCAGGTCTCATGACATCACACAGCACTGAGTATGTGATACTGCGCTTCGCGAGACCACACTCTCTCCTTAACAGAGAGAGCGAAAGAGTGGTATCGCAGAGCGCAATTTCACATGTACAGCACTCTGAGATGCTGCGAGAGCGCCGTAGTGTTTCAATATATGGTATGTACCGCCCACTTGAAGTACATTTAAGCCAAATCTGGCCCACCACAGCAAATGAGTTTGACACCCTTGCTCTAGGACCTTTCCTGGCAGCACCCACATTGACTCGAGACCTATATTGTTCAGGTTCCTGCTGAAATCCATTCTCCCAGCCACAAGCAGAGGCTGCTAGTGAGTTACATGGGAGGCATCAGCCCAAGCAAAAGTGTTCTCAGAGCTCTCCCTATCACTAGGTGAGTGCATAGCTGGGCTCCCAGGGAGAACCCATCCCTAGGGTTGGTGGGGGTGGGGGCAGTGTTTGGATAGAGGCCAACTGAAAAGTCTGGGCTAAATCCCAGGTCCACTCCATAGAAGTGGGAGGGACGTGACAAACCGTGCCACCACAGTAGAGTCTGTACAATTACCCTCTCCATTTCCAACAGGCAATGTGTAACATGACCCCTCTGTGGGAGAGCAGAGCACATGACCTGTAGACTCAACTCGTTTTGACTGGAAGGACACAGCAGTACCATGACAGGATCTAGCACCCCAACACAGCACACTCTGTGAGTAAGTGTTCCTGGCCTGGCACACACTACCCCGGTAAATCCCTTCCCCTGTCTCGGCCAGCATGACTCCAGACTGTTACCTTCTGCAGCAGATGAAGTATGGCATTCTTTTCCTTGGCAAGGCGCTCAGATTCCTGGGCAGCTTGGAGCAGGATGTGATTGGCCTGGCTTTCCAATGCAGCCACCCGCTCCTTAGGGAAAATAAGGCAAGGATGATCTGGTATCAGCCACTGCAGGATGGCTTCAGAAGGAGTAGTTGGCTGGGAGGGAGAAATCTTGGCAATCTGGGTAGGTATCTGGAGCCCCTCTATCCACTCCCAGGGTTGGCTTGGGAAGGAGAGAGACATGTGGGAGGAGGTGGTGCTCAGGACCCACAGGGCTGTTGTGAGCACAGGGACAGGACAGCACATGGCCTAGGGCAATAAAGGAGGGGACTAGGAGACCAGATCAGAGCAAAGCTGGGCAGGGGAGTCCTAGGCTAAGATGGGCTGGGAGAGAACTACAGGTGAGGGGGACAGTTGGGGGGCAAGGGAGAGCTCAGGCTCTGTGGCCCATTCAGGCCTTAGCTTCTGCCCAGAGGTTCATGGCCCACTCCCCACCTTTCTCTTGGCAATACTGCGGTGGCACTCAGCCTTGCTCTGCAGGAGTTGCTGGCTCACAATCTCACGCTCCTCCTCTAGACGACTCTCCTTTTCCAGCTGCTGGAACTCCAAGTCTTCAAATAGCTTGGTTTCTGTCTCCAGGGCCTCTGCCTCCTTCAAACACACAACCATGGCTGCTCAGCCCCCTCTGGAACAGACACCTCCCCGCTAGCAGTGACCCATCTACCCCACCCTTGGCCCATATGGTGCAAAGAACTGGGTGGACAGGTCTGCTCTGACATGAGAGCATGGCACTGGGAAAGCAAGGGGCAAACTCCATTCGCTGCAGCAGGAGAGAAGCTCTGCACCTCCCTGTCACTTGTTGGGAGGCACAGGGGCAGTGTGCAGTTGGTGGCTCTGACTGAGCGCATCACGGACCTCCTGCTCAACAGGGACCAGCAACTGTGCACAGCCCAAGGACCTACTGTCGCAAGATCTTCTGCTCCACACACACACAGACTCTGGACAAGAAGTGAGTGTCCTGCACCCTCCCCAGCAGTCTTTCTGGCCATCCCCATCCCCATCTCTATCCCCCCACAGTGCTGCAAACCCACGTGATGCTCATACACCAGGAGAAAGAGGTCCAGCCCAGAGAGCTCCCAGCTGACTACACCAGAGAATTAGAGATAATGGCTTGGAGTAGGGGGTGATGTGTGGGGACTCTGTGACATGGCATAGAAAAGGGCTTATGATCTGCTGGGAAGAGGGATCAGGGCAAAGCAGCCTTGGAAGGGGCTCTGAACAGCCCACCTTCCTCAGCAGTAGAGAGTTGTACAAGCAGATTGATTCTCGTACCTTTTTTCTTTTTCTTAAAAGTCACTCCTATGAAAGGCATCAGCTGGGCTCTCAGTAGGGATGGGTTAATGGAGCTGTCAAAATGGGATTACACGAAAGGCTTTCACTAATGTAGTTAGTATGGCTAAGCCAACATGTTAAGTGTGCTCCAAGGATGTGGCCACTTAGCCCAGAGATGGATGAGACCCCTAGGGTCCAAGCTAGATCATTTCCTGGACAGGGTAGGACTAAGCTTGGTGTAATAACCTTTTGTTTTATTTAGTTTTAAATGTCAATGGTATCTCTTGGGCAAGTGTGACTAAAATTCAGGGTGCGCACATTCTACACTAACAGCAAGAGGCTTTAATTAGTGCATGACTACCTATTACTAACTATTTTTATTTAGTTAGTAATGTATATTCTTATTAATTAAACATGGCTTTGTTTGATGTAAACATCCCTCTGCAGCTCTTGCCAAGCCAACAGGAGCTGGGGCACAGGAACTCAAAAATAAAACTGACTAGGCTAGCTTCACCGAGTAAGAAGCAAAAGGCAAATGAGCATCCAGACAGCTGTACATCTGATGTTTAAATTCTTTACGCTGCAGTCACTCTGGCTGTTAGTAACAAGCTGCAGAAGTTTGAAGTAGGTTTTCGGTTGGTTGGGGGTTCTGCGTTTTATTTAAATATATGATTTTCAATCTGACCACACCCCATTTCAGTGAACATTTTTTCCATGAAACCCTTTAGCATCTATTTAGTGTAAATGTGCTTGATCAATGTCAATGGGGAAACAGTGGTTTCTTGCTGTACATGTCTCTGCATCTATCGAGTTCCACTTTAAACTGGACATAGGTTTGCAGGCTGGGATTAGCTGTGGCTCCTGGGGTGATCAAAAATAATGTTTTCATTTATCTGCACTAAAAGAGCTGGGCATAACAACAGACAGATTCCATTCCCAGGACAAGGAAAGCCAGATTGCTATACAGGAAAATTCCACTTAATGGAAAAATGCAGCAGCTCTTTGATATTGACATTAACTGGCCTGGATTGTATAAATAATGTTCACAGGAAACAGCAGAAAACTGATACAGAGTTTAGTCCCTTGTGGCTTGCCACAGCCTCTCTCTGCACAGGGGGTGGATTAAGGCTAAAGCTGGGTCCAGCATCAGTGCAGACCCAGGGGCTAGCTGCACCTGCATTTCCAATAAGCCTCTTCTAGCTCTACCAAGTCAGAGCATCCTTGTTGCATTGCACTTCAGTGGTTACAGCAAGAGTTTCACTTGGCAGGCCCAGTCTAAGTACTCAGGCCTAGGGTCTATGAATTGGACATTGATTTCTTTGCACCCTGATGCAAAAACTACTCTACAGAAACCCCACCTTCAGTCTCTGAGCCTCCATGAACACAGGAGACCTCCCTGCTCAGGAGCAGCACCTACGTGGAGGATTCAGTTCATGGAGACATGTGGCGGTGTCCCAGTTTCCATGCTTGACAGGACACCTTAGTCAGAATCAGAACTGGCCAAGCAGCCAAATCGCTGGTCTCTGTTTGTGGGTGGAGGAGGGATGGGACCAAATTCACATCTGGGGACGGGCATGGCTGGGTGGAATTTGTACTACATTGCTCCTGTACTCAGAATTCCCCTCCAGGCACCAAAACAAGGAGGGGATTGCAGCACTTGCCATATCATCGCTCCCCAGGGAACAGCAGCAGTGACTGGAGAGGGGAGCAGGTGAAAAAAGAGTCAAGTAATAGGGAAAAAAATCCTACCCCCCTCCTCACTTGCTCCAAGAGGAGAGGCTGAAGTGAGTCTATGGCATTCAGAGACAGGAACATATGGATCTGGAGAGTCGCTCTGCAAGCTGCTGGTATGCCATCCCGGTTAGGTCCTATGTGGTGAGCTTACCCATACCAAAATACCTGGATGTCAGCTTCCTCCAGCCCTGGGTGCACTGCATTCAGTCTGGCACAGGGCACCAGTCAAGTGCTGGCTCAGATTAGAGCTGAGGGTCTAGAGGTGAGGGGGAGTGGGCAGTGATCCAGGTAGGTAGAGGTTAAACACTGACCCTTCTCATCTGGTCCTGTAACTGCTCCCGCATTGACTCAGGGCAGTTATCAAGCTGGCTCTTCGACTCATTGTAAAGCGCCTGGAGTTTCTCTAGCTCCTTCCTTTCAGCATCAACCTTTGCCCTTTCCTGAATTGGGGAAAAACAACAAAACAAAAAACAAAAACAAAAAAAGAGAAAACACACTTCTCAAATCACGCCATGCAGAAGCTAGAGTATTAGACAGTGGCTCAAGACAGAGAGAGAGAGAAAGAGAGAGAGAGGAGGCGCAGGGGAGGGGAGGGGCATGTCAAAGGGGCATTTTCCAAAAGACTGAAAAAACAAAAGCAGTTGGGATCCAGGGCTGGACTGGATTAAAACACTAGTTGCTCAGGACTGGACCTCAGTCTCACGTCTCAAGGCAAAACACTCACCCTCTAGGCCTCAAGCAGATTAATGTTTACATGGCTTCATCATCGGGGATGATGTCAGCACAGCACTGGGAATGGCTTTGTCAATTAGGTGTCCTGCACAGCTTGCCCGCAGGGGCGTTTTCAGAGGCCCTACATGTTACTTTAAGTAAGTTTCAGGAACATCATTTTAAAAAAGAGATTTTGAACCCAGGACACCATCAAATAGCTGTAAAACAGGTCAAATGTGGAGGCTACACTACCAGTCACTACCTGTTTCACAGACAGGGATGTCCTGACATTCTGGTTTCCTTGGCAACAACTGGAAAAATAAGAGACTAAGATCCAATCTCTTCTCAGTTAATACAGTTTAGCTCCTGGGTACTCAGGAGTGTTTCAGGTTTTATTTAAGCAGGTTAGTGACAGACCAGAAACAAAGGGGACTGGCCTACAGAGAGAAAGAAACAGATTCCCCCCTCTGCTCCCGCACCCAGTTTAAATATGAAGTTAGCTTCAGTCCTGTATCAACACCCTGAATTTTCAGAGGAGCTGTGGGGTTAAGCAAGGGGAGAGGATCCTTTTGAGGATTCTGCCAGCATGAAGGTTGATGATAAAATTCACTGTTTGTGTGCCCAAGAGCCCTGAATTGACAAAGCAATGCATCGTAACCAGTGACAGCAGCACTTTGGTCTCAAAACGCCAGAGCCCCCTGGAAGATGGAGAATATATACTTGTTTTACAGGTGGGGGAATTGTAAGAGAAAGAGAGTGCAAGTGAATTTCCTAATGTTGCACAGTGAGACAGTTGGAGAACCAAGGATCTCTTGATTTCCTTTCATAGAATCATAGAATAATAGGGCTGGAAGGGACCTCATGAGGTCATCTAGCCCAACCCCCTGCTAAAAAGCAGGACCACTTCCACTAAATCACCCCAGCCAGGGTATTGTCTAACCGGGCCTTTAAAACCTCCAAAGATGGAGATTCTACCACCTCCCTGGATAGCCCATTCCAATGCTTCACCACCCTCCTAGTGAGAAAGATTTTCCTAATATCCAACCTCAACCTCCCCTGCTGTAATTTGAAACCATTGCTCCTTGTTCTGTCCTCTGCTGCCATCGAGAACAGCCTAGCTCCCTCCTCTTTGGAGCAACCCTTCAAGTAGTTGAAGGTTGCTATCAAATCTCCCCTCAGTCTTCTCGTCTGCAGACTAAATAAGCCTAGTTCCTTCAGTCTCTCCTCATAAGTCATGTGCCCCAGCCCCCTAATCACTTTTGTTGCCCTCCGCTGGACTCTTTCTAATTTGTCCACATCCTTTCTGTAGTGGGGAGCCCAAAACTGGACACAGTATTCCAGATGCAGCCTGACCAGTGTCGAATAGAGGGGAATTATCACATCCCTCGATCTGCTGGCAATACTCCTACTGATGCAGCCTAATATGCCATTGGCTTTTTTGGCAACAAGGGAACACTGTTGGCTCATATTCATCTTCCCGTCCACCATAACTCCCAGGTCCTTTTCTACAGCGCTGCTACTTAGCCGATCGGTCCCCAGCCCGTAGCAGTGCATGGGATTTTTCCGTCCTAAATGCAGGACTTTGCACTTGTCTTTGTTGAACCTCATGAGGTTTCTTTCAGCCCAGTGTTCCAATTTGTCCAAGTCTCCCTGGATCCTGTCCCTGCCCTCCAGAGTATCTACTATTCCCCCCAACTTGGTGTTATCCGCAAACTTACTAAGCACGCAGTCTATTCCATCATCCAGGTCATTAATGAAGATGTTGAATAAAACCGGCCCCAGGACCGACCCCTGGGGCACTCCACTTGTTACCGGTTGCCAACCAGACATCGAGCCATTGATTCCTACCCGCTGAGCCCGTTGATCTAACCAGTTTTCTATCCACCTTTCCTTCCAATCCTTCCTCCTGTCCTGCCTGTTTTACCAACGCTTGAAGCAATATGTAACAAATTGAACAGGCCAAAGCCCAGACCAGATTACTCCTAATTTGGGATAAATCTGAATCAAAACCTGGCAGTGTGAGACTCTCCCTCATACCAACCCAGGATGATGAGAACAATTAGTGCAAATCAGGAGGAGGAAATATGAGTATTCCCTCCAATCCCTGCGTTGTTTGCATGTCCATGGTTACATGAGAGAAACCCTGAGACTCACTGAGAAATTTGTGATTGAATGAAATAATAACCATGGCCCCATAGTACTGGGCAGTAATTAGCCTGGACAGGGCACGAGGGTCTTCATTTACAGCAGAACAGAATGGAATATGTTAGACATGGCTTGATCCATGAAGTTTGGATCTAACTGCTGAGATATTTGGGATGTCCTGATTACTGCAGTATTAAATTATAATACAAGTTATTGGGCTCAATATAGCCGTAAATGGATACAATTATCTGGCTTGTGTTATACATGTCAGACTAGATGATTTAATTGTCCTTTATGACCGTAAAAACTACAAATAAAAGATGTGGGGACTAGTTTGGGCTCAGCTTTAGCGCTTACTATTTCTGGCTTTTGGCGTCAAGTTCTGGCTATCCGGGCAACTGTTTATTAAAAAGTATGAACCTAGGATCATCAGCACCTACAGCATCCATCCACCTAGGTTATGGCACAATGCTCCGCAGGTTCTAGGGAATCTCTTATCTGAAGAGTCACAAAGAGAAGCTGAATACTCCTACCAACACTTCTGTGAGGGGCAGTCTTAAGAAACTCGCTTTATGGGCAGGTAAGATAAGCCACTAACTGGTGAAGTGACTCGGTCCAGAACACAAAGCAAGTCAGTGGTAAAGCCATGAATAGAACTCAGCAGTCTGATCTCCCTGACCCATGCTCTAAGCACTAGACAGCAATCCCTTAGAGTATTTGCACTTCCTAACTCTGAGAACCACCCCTCAAAGTAGTAACACATGCACAGACTTTGGAAGGCCATGGGCTGTCTCCAAAACCAGAGATCCATGCTCTCCCCATTTTCCTCACAGGCTGGTAAATGGAGGGTGTGCGCTCATCCAAACAAACTCAGACAACAGAGTAATACCTATTCACACCTGCACATACATGTGATTATACAATTGATTTCTATTCATAGCACAGAATTTGCCAGACAAACCCAGCCAGTAACATCCATTTAAGTCAGTTGCTTCACAGTGACAACAGAATTCCTGGATACAGCTGTACCAAGTAGCCTGCCACCTCCCTGCAATAGTTTGCTGCCTTTTAGCAATGCTCCCATGCATGCCTGCATCCTCCATTCCCTGCTTCCCAGAGTGCTCAGCCTGCAACTGGTTCTCTTTCACATCAACTAAGTCAGCCCCATGAAAGAACCCAAGAATTCCTGCAAAGCCAGAACGTAGCATAGGATGTTTCCTTCACCATGGAGGAGGTGGCAGTTAAAGCACCAGAATCACCATGCACAAAAATGTATGCGTAACATCCTCCAAGGAGCCAGAGGGAAGACTAACCAAATGCCCCTCTCCCCCTCCTAGGGGGAGGTCAGAAACACTTTTACTGTAACCAGCGGAGACAGACCATGAGACCCCTATCAATGTGTGAATCCATTCTCTCGGCACATGTCAATGTACAAAGGGTAGGTTTCTAGATACATCACGAACCCATCTGTGCTACAACCAAAAATGAGTCACAGGAGCCGGCTATGGCTAGGCTAGGATCCGGGGATGCTATGCCACAAACAACCAGTGGGAAGGTAAGCAGTCACATAGCCGTCACACAGGGAGTGTCTTACTGGTCAGAGCAAATAAGGCTGCTCACGAGTGAAGAATGACAAGTTCCAGAGGGTAGCCGTGTTAGTCTGTATACAACAAAAACAACGAGAGTCCTGTAGCACCTTAAAGACTAACAAATTTCTTCGGGCATAAGCTTTCATGGACTGCAACCCACCAATACATCTGATCTAACCAAGTGGGTTGCAGCCCATGAAAGCTTATGTCCAAAGAAATTTGTTAGTCTTTAAGGTGCCACAGGTCTCTCATATTTCGTGAAGAATGGATTTCCAAGTTGCTCACTCAGAGCAGGCTAAATAATGGTCATGCCAAAAGACTTGAATTTTCAGCCCAAGTCTAATATCAAGGTCAACTAGCTTTGATTTTTCATCTGTGTAAAGAAAATAATATTCCCAGAGGCACATATCCACCTGTGATTACTCTGACAGTCTCTAATGTGCCTCCTGCACATTAAGCCCCACAACCTTTAACCCTTCTCCTCTGTCTGCACCACGGGGTTAAATGTTGGGAAGGAAATTTAAAAACCAGGAACATTACAAACAGTGATCCATGCCTATCCCTCACACAAGCTTCCGCAGGGTTAATGGAGACCTGGTTCTATACAAAGGATGGGTAGATTTAGGTATTAGTCCAGGGCAGCTCACAGGACATGTCTTAAGGACACAGCATTGCTAAAGAAGAGCTGCCCAAGTTAGGCCCAGGTGTTTGCAGCTTGCACAAGTGCTGGAGGTTATGAGGGACCCCACAGCATGCAGATGCATGAGGAATTAGAGAGACATTTCAGAGTGGGCACTGTTAGAGTGAGTTAGTGAAGACTGATTAGGAAAGCGAAGGATTAGGATGGCAGAGACTTTGGGAGTGTGGTTTCTTTTAGTCCCTCTCCTGGCTCTACATGGAGCCGGCTATTTCACTAGCAATGGCTTTTAAAGTGGCTGCCAAATTTAAAAGGAAAAAAAAACACATTGCATCTGTGCAGGAGGGGCTGTCTGCATCCTGCCGGCCCTGCCACTCACAGGCATCACCTCATCCAGCCTCAGAAATAGTCCCCAGTGGAATTAATCAGGCCCTGGTGCATTTCCAGCCACGGTGCCAGCATGGCTACACCCCACTGGGTTGCCATGGAGAGGGCCAGGCCCTCACAAACATCAATTCACTGTGTGGGGCAGTATTGAATCCCCAGAGGGACAAGGGCAAAGGTTCTAAGAGAGCTGGGCAGAGTGAAAGATGATCTCATTGCTAGGAATTGTTCAGCTCCCACCAATCCTTGCTTCACAGAGTGACACATTCCAGGCAAGCCTGGGGCTGTGCTCCAGTGCAGTCAGTTACCTTCCCGCAAGGGAATGGGACATCTCCAACAAGACTCCTTGAGATAGTTCCCTGTGTGGATATGAAGTTCTGAGGGGGCACCAGCAGAGGGTTCTGTTGCTGCAAAGGGCAGAAATCATCAGTAGGAAGTGGGTTTCTTGTTGCAATTTTGATGAGGGCAGAGGTGATTGCAGGGGGTGTTCAGGGGATAAGGGCTGGAAGGTTGTCATAATTCCACAGACCACTCAGGTCTCTTCGTAGCGTTGTGTGCATTTCTCATGGGGGTGGAAGTGTTGTTACCCTGTTAAGAAGCATGGAGCAAGCAAGACCCCAAATCTGGAAGGAGGTCTGAGATAATGGTCTTTGGAAGGTACATTCTGGCTCTTGTCCCCACCCTCTCCAGCATTCTGGGAACCATGTCTCGGCCAACAAGCTGGGAAATTAATAACCCCATGGTGGCATCATGGTCAAAGCTGAATGATGCTTTGAATGGAGCGACATGGTGGTCTCTGACAAGCTAAGCAATGCAGCTGTCACTACCACTTGCACATGAGCATCTGGAGCTTTTGACTGGTGGGGCAGACAAAAAACCAACAAACTCACTGCAAAACCTCATACACCAAGGCCAGGATAGGAAGCACAGGGGCACAAGGGACCAGTAACCTGCCCAGGTGAAGGCTAAGGCAAACAGGGAAAGCTCTAGAGATGGGCACCTTGTAGAAAGGTTCAATGAGTGCAAAAGTGACTCCCAAAGTGCATCCCAAGCACCGAAAGGAGCTGCTCTCCCTTACCAGAGTCCCAAGAATGGACGATCCCAATCCCAGACAGGCTGGCAAAGCTCCCGAGCGAGTGGCCAGTCTGTCCCAGGATGCCACACAATGGCAGAGAGAAGGGAAATGCACTGAGTAGGGGATGTGCTGTCTCAAGCTGCCTGCAATAAATCCAGCTCCTCCTATGTGGTGGGGGGAAGGTGCCTTCCTCATTGAAATGGCATTTAGATGCTGGCCCAGGAGGCGATGGCAAACCCTTTGAGAAGGAGAGCTCAGAGACAGATGACACAGGCTTTTTGGGGACCGATGCCCAGTGTGTGCAGTGCACAGAACCCATACCGTTCTTCTCCACGGTCAGTGTGTGAACGAATGGGTCAGCCTCTTCGCCACTGGAGCCATCTGTATGAGTTCAGTGACAACACGCTCCAGCAGATACGGGGTGTGAGACTGAGTAACTCCTTGGAGTCTGCACCCACTGCACTGAGGCACAGACTCTCAGCTCTGGGGTTTACCTTGTCTCGCTCCTTCTGGATGCTGGAGTCTAGGTTGCGCAGTCTCTCCTGAAGCTGCTGAACAATCTTCTGCTCCTGCTGTAGCTGGATCATTTCTGACTCCCGCTCCCCCTGCAGCAGGGCCCGCTCCATCTCCGCCTAGGCAGACGTACCCATGTTACAGTGGTGCCACTCCCTGGCTCACTGCCCAACCACAATGCAGATCCCCCACACTGCCTGAGGCTCAGCAATGGCTGAGTGGGATACGGCTCTGCCAGCAGCGATGGCCAAGAATGGCAGCTGATTCTGGCTCAGGCCCAAGTGGAGGTCAGGGCTGAGACTAATGGCTCAGGTTCAGTGCTCTTTCCCTGGGAGATCTCTGCTCCATCAAACATGGGAACCAGAGACAGGCTCCACCCAGCCCTGAGTCAGAGCCAGACTCAAGCTTTCAGGGTTAGTTCTGACCCTCCACCTTCCTCCCACAAAAACCACACGAACAAACAAAAAACCACAAAGGGGTCAGATTTGAGGCTCTGGTCTGGTCCCCTGCCTGGGAAGTAGTGCCTCGTCAAACTGTCTAAGGGCAGAGCCCCACAGAACGCCAGAGAAGTGGGGCTAGGGATGCTGAACGAACCAACCACTATCCCACTGTGAACCCACCTCTGTCCAGTGCAGGGCACCTTGGCCCCAGTGGGTGACCTGCACCCTTCCTTTCCCCCACTTTAGAAGAGGGAGCAAGAGTTCCCCCCCACACCTCATGGGAAGACTCCTGCAGCTGCTGCTCCAGATCCTTGACATGATTCTTGAGCTCATCCACGTGGCCCAGCACACGCACCCACTCCTCCTCCAGCAGGGCAGCCTCCTTGGCCCTGGAGCCCGTCGAGTCCTCGTGCTGCTTAGGAGAAATTGTAATGTCACTGGGGGACTGCTTATTTGCTATTTGCAGAGCAGGGAGCGCACACATCCCTGCGCTGCTCACAGACACTTCCAACCCCACCAGCCCATCCCTCCAAGGGAGGGCAGAAATACGGCGTGTTAGGCATAATGCGTGACTCTCATCGAAGGGAGGGGAGCATGCACAGTGACAGCCCCCTCCAGCCAGCACCTCGCCGACACTCCATTGGCCACACAGTTGGTCTAGCAATCTCAGACAGGGGGTTTCATGCTGAGACGCCCCAAAACCCATCAGTGTCTATGCCCAGCTTGGGTCATATGTCTGAGTCACAGCATCAGTGTTCCCTGCAGGGCATGCTCCCCCACTCCACAAGGCTCAGCCCCTTCACCTTAGGCCAGGTGCTCCCTTGTGCTGTAGCCCCTGCTTCCATTCACCTCATGGCTTGTGTTCTGTGCAGTGTGGACCCCCCCATCTCATGGTGGTGCTCTCCATTCTTGGGCGGCCCTGACACCCCAGCTCGTGCTGTGGGCCCTACTCCGCACCTCATGGTGTGTGCTCTCTGTGCTGCTACATTCCTCCTTCAGATTCTCCTCATCTGATTTCTCCAGGTTCTGCTGGGGCCCCGTGGTCTCTCCAGTCTCCTCTGTGGCCTTGCTGAGGTCCAAGGCAGCCAGGCTGGCTGAGCCTTTGGAGTGCCTTCTGCCTGTCAGGATGTTGGTGGTGGCATCTCCGTCACTCGGGAAGTGCCGATGAGAGTTGCCTGTGTCTGTGGTGTCATCGGTTCTGCTGTATTCTGCACACAGGTTCAGAATGGTCTCCAGGCGCTGGCGCTCCTGGGCAGGGGTTGGAGGCAAGGAAAGTGAGAGTGGGGTGCCTGACAGGATGAGTTCTCACACAGATATGGAGGACCAAACAAGCAGTAACTGGGAGCCATGTGGACCAAGGCCCATTTGAGGGAAGCAGGCCCCACTGCCCTGGTCTTTCCCCTTTTCCATGCCATCCCTGCATCAACCCACGACACCAAATTTCATGAAGTGACACGTGTGTTGGACTAAAAACATGTTCCTCTGCATCCTGGCCCTGTTATCCCCACCACTGGATGAATACACAGCTCCCCACCACAAGCCTTGCCCCCCCAGCTTTGGGCATTATGTTCCATGGGACTAGGACACCTGTGGGGAGGAGCAGGCAGGCAGAGTGACTGCCAGATGCTCAGCCCTGATCCGTTCAGCACCGGGAGCCTGGGGATATGACTCAGGCCTTATCTCCTAGCACAGGTCCCTGCCTGTAGGTGGAGGAAGCAGCTGCTATCATTAATATGTAGGGAATGGAGGAAGGAGCTCTGGCTGGCCACTCCCCGCTGTACTAATTCCCAGCCAGGAAATGGGGCAGGACCTTTACAACTATATTTGGGCCTGACAGATGGGACTGAGCGCTGGGGGGGAGAGGAAAGCGGGGGAGACATGGGTACAGACACCTGCTTACTCTAAGCCATAATACAACTCTCCCAATAAAGTGTCCAGTCACCACGAACATTCATTTCTCTGACCCCCTACCACCAGCTGCCATGTCATTGCTAGCAGTGCATACCCATCCCCAGATCACATGGCTGCAAACCAGGTAATACAGGAAGCTCACTGCAGTGCAGACCGTGTCCTTTGATCCCAAAGCCTCCCCATCTCCAGCCTGGCCATCGTGGGGAAAATGCATCCCCTTGCATCCTTAGGGCATCCTGAACACAGAGGCATGTGGCTGTGTCTCGTTAATAGAGCTTCTCCCAGAGAGTCTGGGATCCTCCAAAATGCATGTGCAGTCCCACTGAATTGCAGCTGCCTCTGGGACAGAGTACATCAACCAGCGCACAAAGGAGGGAAAGAGAGATTCTGGCTCAGGTGCCTGCAGTGAACCTCTCCTGTTGCCACAGGCCTCAGGCATAAAAGATGTGGCTGAAAGACCCTATGGGTATGTCTATACAGCAGTTAAACACCTGTGGCTGGCCCAGGTCAGCTAACTGGATCTCATGAGGCTCAGGCTGTAAACATAGCTACCCCTCTGGAACTGTTTGAACTGACCTTGTTATTCCTCCAGATAATAATGTGACTCACCCTTCTCTGCATGTATATATAGAATCATAGAATATTAGGGCTGGAAGGGACCTCACGAGGTCATCTAGTCCAACCCCCTGCTAAAAGCAGGACCACTCCCACTAAATCATCCCAGCCAGGGTTTTGTCTAACTGGGCCTTAAAAATCTCCAAAGATGGAGATTCCACCACCTCCCTAGGTGATCCATTCCAAAGCTTCACCACCCTCCTAGTGAGAAAGATTTTCCTAATATCCATCCTAGACCTCCCCAGCTGTAATTTGAAACCATTGCTCCTTGTTTTGTCCTGTGCTACCACTGAGAACAGCCTAGCTCCCTCTTCTTTGGAGCACCCCTTTGAGTAGTTGAAGGTTGCTATCAAATCCCCCCTCAGTCTTATATACCTAATATACTGCAGTTTTTATTTCATGGATTTGACGAAGTGGGTTATGCTCACAAAACCTCATACGATAAATAAATCTGTTAGTCTTTAAAAATGCCACAGGACTCCTTGTTTGTTTTACTGAACTAGACTAACACGGCTGCCCCTCTGGAACTTGTGTCAATATTCACATTCAGGATGCAGCCTGAGTTCTACAACCCTACAAGGGGGCAGGATTCCAGAGGTCAGGCTCCAGCCTGAGCATGAAGATCTACACTGTAATTTTTGGCCCCACAGCCCGAGCCCCACAAGGCCAAATGAGCTGACCTGGGGCAGCCTCAGCTGTACTGTGGGTCTCTTACTCCAGAATAAATGCAAGCCCTGTAGCTCCAGGCTGCCACCTAGGAGGATGAGAAACTCAGTGGACTCTGCAACACCAGGAGCTCACTCTCCATGCCATGTCTACCTGCATACAAACAGTCACTGTGCACCAAGACACCCTAAACTCCTGGGCTTAAGCAGATCAGAGCTAAATTCCCAGACCTAACATGCTGGATTGAGGAGCCAGTCTGAGTCAGCGCAGGAGCAGGGACAAAGGGTCCGAGCATAAGGGAACAGCCCAGAACG
The DNA here is from genome assembly GCA_007922175.1 of Pelusios castaneus. Classification (NCBI taxonomy): domain Eukaryota; kingdom Metazoa; phylum Chordata; order Testudines; family Pelomedusidae; genus Pelusios; species Pelusios castaneus. The sequence continues at coordinate 584,998 of ML685893.1, forward strand.
AATCTCCCCAGGCTGCTGTAAGGGAATGGGGTAGAGGCTGGGCATGCATGAGAACGTGTTTTTTAAGCCCATTTAGTTGAACTCAAGCAGGCCAGTGTGTGGATGCTCTGACTACAAGTTAGCTTAAACTGATTCCTAAGCAACTAAAGTTAACCTGAATTAAGTTTGGTTTAATGAGAGTATAGCACTTCTTTAGTTGAACCAGGAATCTGAGATAATTGCCCATTGGTACCAGGGGCTGCTTCAAGAGCAGAATTTCTCCCAGGGACTTGGATTTGTATCAAAGCATTGCTGGTAGAAGAGCACAGCTCCACACAACACAGGGCGTGGAGGGGTGCAGGGCAGCCAGAGCCCCCCCTCTCCTTTCCATGGGTGTGGAGCCAACCTGCTTTGCCCTTGAGAGAGAGCAGCCTATATTGCTCTCAGTGGAGCCCAGTTAACTGCTCCAGGACATCTGGGAAGGGGGAAAAGGAAAACAAGGAAATCCCAACAAATGTTTCATCCTCTTTGACTCCCCCCAGCGAACCAACACAGACAGTGTCCTGCCTGCTTCTGGAGCAGCTGTTGCTACAACAATCAGAGAAAAGGTCTGCTCCTGCCAGTTCCCTCCCTGACTTGCTGCCTCTTTCTAGCCATGGTATCACTGCTTGCATAGCACCCTCCCGCCCAGGATCTGAGCTCCCAGAGCCTGGCAGCACTTGCTTCCAACCAGAGGCAGAAAACCAAGCAGAAGCCGGTGCCGTATGCTTGAGGGGATATTCTCAGGACAAGGTCATGCTAACAACCACCAACTGGGGCAAAGGGACTTGGTTCTCATTCACTAACACACTCCAGAGAGACAAGAGGACACACGTCTATATAAAAACCAACAGAGCTCTCCAGATCTCCCTGAGGGAACGAGGCGCACTCCTTGCTCATTAGTTACACAGAGCGCGCACACGATACAATCCGCCCCAGCACATTCCTGTTCCCCTCCCCCACATCCTCTGCCAGATGTTGCTCACTGCCGTTCCTGGCTCTGGGCCAGAGTACAGCATTATTACTCACTCCAATGTACAGAGAGAGGTAGGGAGGGACAAAGGAAGGGTTTATTTGGATCACTTGTTTCATACAGATTAACATGGCCACACACCAGGACTATGGAGGATTTTGGGAGACAACCCCAGAACTCCAGACTCCGAGTGTCTTGTAACTACCAATTCATGTTCTTTCCTTAACTGGTACCTGTCCCCACTGCAAGGAGCCACCAGCTGTGCAGCATTTGTCTGGCATGCAGGGGACCAGGCTACTCCTTGAAGTGCTTCCCCAAGCAGCCTCATCCCACCCATGGGTGCCTGTAACCCCTTGTTATCACTCCCCAGGAGCTGGCAGTCCCAATCTCTTTGCTGTAGGCAGCCAGTCAGCTGCGGAATGCTGTTTTCCATTCCCTGGGATTCCTAACTCCAACGCAATATCATCCACAGAGCTCAGACGGACTCAAGATATTCCAAATTCCAGATGTAAGTCACGCCACTGTCCTTGCCCAAGGTCCGGGAGTTTAAAGGGCCTGAGACAGCTGTTGTCAATGTTGTCCTATGAATCAGGTTCAGGAGACTGCTAAGGAAGGAAGAACAGCCATGCACACACATGCACATGTATGCCGATGCATTCTCAGCCCTGAACAGCTCAGTGTCACAGCACATCTCAACTGGTCTGAGAAGCCAGTGGCCTGATGAACCTACAGACCGACCAGTCATATGCCACAAAGGGTGCTCCCAACAATTAGACAACCTTGCAGGGTTAGATGAAATTTACAAAGAGCCCTGAGGGAGACATTGGGCCTTGCCAGCTTTTTCCTTCAGAAGGGATGAAAATCAGGGACTGATTTTACAGGGGCAGGCACCACACACAGCATCACAAGGACAACAAAGACTCCTCTCCGAGAACTCTGCCCGTGCCCTCAATCCAAATCTACAGTCCCCCGCTCTTCCAGTCCTGGGCCACTGTTGAACAATGGCTGATAACCACGCCACAGAGCAAGTTTTGGCATGGCACAATCTCAAGTGTATAAGCACTCGCTCTGCTCCAGGTGCATTCCCAGCCCAGGTAAAAGCGAGGGAAGAGAACAGGACAAAGGTCGTGGCACAGCAAGGAAAGGGAGAGGAACAAGAGAAAGCCAGTGGGAGTGGTATGCACAGAAAGCCCTGTGGCAGCCTTTCTAACCTTGAGTGACCCTGGCTAGAGACCAAGGAATGAACTGCAGCAGCCATAAAAAAAGTGCACCCTGTGGCTCAAAGGGATTCAGAGCCTGCTCACATCTGCTCTTAGTAGCCTCCACACCCCCCCACCTATCTTCTTCCCCCCAGGTCCATATATACTCACAGAGAAATCCAGCCCCACTTGCATGGTGCCCGTTGGGCGTTCCTGCAGGGGAGCGATTCGCTTTCACCCTCTCACCCACCTGGACTCAGCACCACCCCATGTAGAGTGCCACGTGGGAGGCGGGAGTCAGAAACAGACTAATTACACAGACTACAGCCCCAGGCTGGAGAGCAGCATGGCTCTCCATGCACACCACACGGGGCTATTTCTGGAAGGTGAATCAGGCAGTCAGAGTGCAAATTTCAGTTCCAACCTGAGTCAGTGCTGAGCAAACATGGTTCCCTCCCCCACTCCAGCCAGACGGGGCTTAGGTAAAAGGATCCCTCACCCTCCTCAGAGCCTGGGTGAAGAGAATTATGGCCTTGTGGTTATAATCCAGGCCAGAGGCAGGATGCCCAGTTCTATCCTGACACTGGGTCCTACTCCCAGCTGTGTGACTCACATGCTGCAGGATGTTGGGCTAGGCCTATACTCTCCCTGTGCCTTTGTTTCGCCAGGGGTGCAATGGGAGCTGATCCTGACCTGGGATCAACCTGGGCTGGGCTGGGAGCGGCTGTGACAGGCTGGGAGACCCAGGGGAAAAGTGCTGCAGGTGGCAAAGGACATTGAAGAGAGAGGTGCCCCCTGTTGGAGGAACAGAGGGGAAAGGGATGTCTCCAGACAGAAAAGCCCTAGATAAAAGAGGGGGACAGTCACCTGTCTGACTGTCACCTCCGGAGCCCACACAGTCTGACAGCCCCCTGAGCAGCCTTAGACTTCCCCAGGCGCCTCGTGCCTGCCATGCACCAGAGAGTCACGGGGCGAGGGCAGCTTGCCAGCTCTAACACATAACTCAGTAGGCCCCATTCTTGGTTAGTCCTTCGGCGCGACTACTACAATGATGATTAATAATATCGGGAGTGGATGTTCAGACCCAAACAGTCTGGTCTTGGGCTCAGGCTCTTGCACAGCCCCGGCCCCAATGGAATACCCCAGATAGCACATTCCTGAGCTCGGCTGCTGCGGATTCACAGGTGCTTTGATAACCACCTCCCTCCCTGGGGACCAGACTGCCCGGGGCAAGGGCACAACAGCTCCAGCTAGCTGGACAGACCCTGCCCAAATCAGCTCTCTGCTCAGCTAAGAGGCACAGGAGGAGCTGGGTTAGGAAGCCAGGCACCATGTTTGGAGTGTGTTAAATCTTAATATTCATAGAAAAAATGGGGTGCAGCCCTCTGACACTGCTCGCAGAGCAAAGCAAGCTGGATTCCCACGGGCCCTCTTCCCACTCAGCCCGGACATCTGGGGAATCCCTGCTAGAGTGTAAAGTGCCTCCCTACAGCTAAAGCAGATGAAGTGCATGCAGGCTCTTGCCCTCCTGCTGGGAGGGAACAGGATACGCAGGAGCAACCTTCCCATCCTGTCTGTGCCTCTCTTACCTCTGTGTCTGGGGACTTCCCCATGAGGATTAATGGGGAGCAGGACCCCTATGCTTCCTCCCACTGCCTGAAGCTTAGGCACTCCCCAGCCCTACAATGACCACCACCCCACAGGTTCAGCGAGAACAGTTAGGAGAGTTAGGGCCTCCCCAGTGTAGACTCTGAAAAGAGTAAGACACTATTGGAGTGCACAGGACAGAGAAGGGGCTGGCACTCTGTACCCATCCTATTCCTTCCATGTGGGGTGTGGAGAGTTTCTCCCACACCCCACACCATAGCTCTGAGCCTGAGCACCCTCCAAGGAACTGACCTCCACTTGCCAAAGCACAACAGTGTGAGCCAGAAGTTAAGACGCAAATCCACTCTCTGGTCCAATCCTCCTCCTTGGATGCAGCCACTCAGTGAGCCTGGGTCATGCACTGCATGTCGCCCAGTCAGAGCCATGCCAGTCAGGGACAGCTCACACGAAGAGACTAGACCGAGGCCCTCTGCCTCACATACTGGTCCCAATCTGGAAGCCAGGCCTGTCTGCAAACCCTTACACTACCCTGGGAGCAGAGCATGGGCTGAAATTCCAGACTCGGTCCTCTTTGCCCAGCAAGAGACATAGACCTGCTTCTGACAGGTATAAAAGAGAAGGTGACAGAGAGCGCACAGACTCCTGTCCCAGATCTTCAGGACGCTCACCCTGATGCGCTGGTGGAAATTAATTTTGCCTCTTTAAGACGGGGATCCAGTTTCACTGCAGAAGAAGGTGTCTGTGAGTAGAGCCCTGCAAATCCACGGATAACTGCATTATATCTGTGGATATCCACATCTGGGGATACAATACAGATATCCGCAGGCAATTTCTTGCAGATGCAGATCGGATCCAGATGCACATATTTGTATCCCTGCAGGGCTCTATCTGTGAGCATTCGAGTCAGCTTGCTAGCAGTGGGGAGGGGAAGTTTCCCCAGGCAGGTGATGCTATCACACAGAAGACACCTGGGTTGTTACATACACAAGTTGCAGGCATTCTCAGCGCAGAAAGAACACATGATCTTTTAGGAAAAGGGGGTGGGAACGAATGCAGTACTGGGGGTGAAGACCACTAAGTGACCCCAAGGAAGGACAGGGACTTCCTGCACTAGTATAGTTCTGGCGGACAGATTCACAAAGGACCAACTGACATGCAGGATTCCCCTGAGGCTCTTATCTCAACAGACCCTGCAAAATCTCAAGAGTCCAGGCAGGGGAAACACTGGCTGGAACGAAAGCCTGGGACTAACAACATGCAAGGCTCCATAAGGCCATTGAACACACTTGTAAGCACCCATCTATGATAACAATTTGATACTGATGCTACATTTGTGATGGAGATTGGAATACTCACGTTGAACCTTGTAGTTAGATGTACTGTGCATAGCTTTATGGTAAGAGCCTATGAACATGCGAGGAGTGGCAAATAGGGAAACCGAGGCAGGCTGCCTCCTCACTTAAATGGCTGAATATCAAGAGGTCTTTGGTGTTCTGCCTCTGGATTAGCCAATGGCTAACCCTCCTGCAGTTCTCTAAGAGGGGAGGTGTGACATGCTGCACCCACATACACCCTTGTGATGTGACCTGTGCCTCACTCACATTCACCCTTACAGTGTAACTGGGTATTGCCTGAGGCAAAGTAGGTCAATGGAAGGTGTTCTTGGACTGCTCATGACAATCTGAACTTTATTGTTATGACAGCACGTTTTCTGCGATATCATACATATATACAGATATGAAACTCTGCCAGGTCACGTGTCTCCCACATGGCTTGAACAGATGCAGACAAACACAAAGGTGTTTCTCCACACCTAGCGGAGGTGTACATACAGGAACAACGGACTGGCCTAAGCAACTGTGAGCACTTTGGCTCAAGTGGAAGGAATCAAGCCCATTGCCAGACATGGACTATCACCTGACCCCAGGGAGTGTTAAGAAAACTTGTTCAAAGAAAGAATCCCCCTTGTTTTGGGTCTCTCCCCTTGAATCCATCTTCTGTGCCAACCAAGGACTGAGAAACTACCCACAGGAAGGGGGGCGGGCTGTAAAACACATCACAGCCAACCTGTGTGGTAAGCTGAAAACAGACTCTGACAGTGACCTTAGCTTAGAATATGAGTTTTCTTTTATCTGATTGTGATTAACTCCTTGACTTAATAACCATTTGTTTTATATTACTCTGAGTTAGAATCACTTAAAATCTTACAGTAGTCAATAAACTTGTTTGTTTGTTTCATCAGAAGCAGGGCTTGTGGAATAATGTGCCAAGACCTCAAGGGGAGTGACAGAACGGGTGCATTTCAACTTCTTAGATAAACTGATGGTCAAGGGTAAATGAGCTTGCACGATACAGGGGCAAGAAGGTAGTTCCCAGGGGGGTATCTGGGACGGGGGGGGTGTTTGCTGGGGGAGGGATCTATCTCATGAGTGGCTGGCCAAAAGCACTCCTCCAGTAGGTGTGGGACCAACTACACTCAGGAGGCTGGGCGTGAGCTGACCCAGGAGTGGGAGTTCACACAGCAAAGCAGGGTAAGTCAGGGCCCAGGAGGGGAGAATTGGGCTGGCACAGCTGCACACCAGTCCAGATTGCAGGAGGGGAATATCACAAACACACACCAGAAAACAGTAGAAATCCAAGGTCTATGCAAAGAATGCACTAGCTCTTACTGCAACCGCCTGAACTACCTCGCACCTGGGTCATGTCTGGGCTTGGAAAGAGTCAAGCCCACTGATGGCATGAAAAATCCCAGGTCACTGTGAGGGCAAGAAAGTGTAGTGCCAGTGAAGAAAGTGGCTGGAGAGGACAGCTCTCCAGCCACGTGTACACCTTCCACTGCCATCCACTCTACGTACCAGTACGTGGCACAGCAGGCCCAGGCCCACAGCTGTGTGCACAAGTCCAGGGAAGGGCTTAGCAGCTCCTCCAGAGCTAGATGGTTTCCAGATCCTATCCGTCCCAGAGGCTGTCCAAGGCCAAAGCAGCACAGCAGTGAATGCCACAAGCCCCTCAGCCATCAGCACAGCCCACCACTTTCTCCCCTGTTAGAAGGATGGACTGAGACTGGGGGTCTGTGGAAGGCACTGTGGCTGGCTTCCTGCCCCCCTTCACAAGCCTCCACTAAGCATTTAAGGGAGGCAGGGGGCTTGTAGGTCATGTACACAAGACAAGAGCTTTCCAGGCTCTGTAGCATGCTCTGCTATGACTACTAATTATGTCCCCTGCCACGGATGCAAAATGGGAGTTGCAGCAGGGACTGCAGTGTTATGGCTCTGTGCTCCTGTAAAGCAGCACGCCAGCTGGAGCAGACAGAAAAGAAAAGGGGTCATTGCAGTCAGTGCCTCACTCTAAGCAAGAACTGATCTGACAGGGAGGAAGGGCAACAGCAGCCTCCCCAGGGCTCCAATGAAATTGCCCAATGTGATGTGAGACTGCAGGGACCCAGGACGCAGCCAGGAGACGACAGATCGGAGCTTACTGATGTGATGAGTGAAGGTCAGAGACGCAGCACATTCACACCTCAGCAGAGGAAACTGCTGAGGGGAGTCAGCAAGGGCCACATGCTGGATCTCATTCAGCAGCTCAAGCAGATTAATGAGCTGCCGTGGGGCAGGTCCCACCACTGTTGCCCCATCTGTGGCATGACGTTGCTGGTCATACACAGTACGTGAACCTCCTGTCAGCACAGCAGGAAGCGCCCTGGAATCAAATCCCACCAGGGAATGGATTAACCAGCACCGCTCAGACCACGCACCCACTTAGTTTGGTGTCCTCCCTCTTATGGTGCCTGGGGGAGGCAAAAGGGCCCAGCAGTACCATGGGGGATGGTAGCACCTTCCTGACCCTCTCAGGGACCAACTGATGCCTTGAGACCTGATCAGCTTTAGTTTACCTCAAAACAACCCGCTAAGCATCGCTGCACCCAGCTCCAGCCACAGCTAGAGCCTCTTCCCAGTTGCTGCAAGGGGATGGGATTAACCAGATATTCCTAAACATCCAGTCTTTACCCACTGTGGTGCTACCTCTGCTCCTCAGAATGGGCAACAGCATCGATGAGAATGGCCTCCCTCAGCATCCAGTGCTCCCCTTCCACTAAAACTCAGGGTCTATTTATTATGCCCCATCTCAGACCCTTTACCAGGCCTCACTTCTGTGCCATGCCCCGACCCTCCCCAGGCCCAAATCCCATCCCATTTCCACGCCACACCCTGCCTCTCACCAGGCGCTCCATCTCCTGCTCACGCAGCCGCTCCTCACGCTGGCGTCGGTGATACTCTAGCAGGTCATCCTCATTGTCGCTGATCTCAGTGATGCTGTTTTTGCGCTCCCTCGGGCTCACCGGCAACCGCAAGTCTCCTGACAGTTTCCTCTGAGCCCGGGGGCTCTGGCAGGGAGAAGACACAGCCAGTGATCCCAGGCTGTATGCAGGGCTGAGGGTGCTGCCAAAGCTGGGCTTACGCTGGGAGGCAAGTTCTGCCTGGAGGATGGGCGAAGGGCTCCTGGTTCTCAGATTCTTCCCCACCAATGAGGAAGAGGAAGAAAATTCTTCATGTCTCTCCAAGGGCCGGGCTGCCTTGCGCCGAATGCGAGGACTCTCAGGAACCTCCCTGGCCACCTTGCTCTGCTGAGAGGGGCTCTCTGGGGGGATCCTTGCTTGGGGAGACAAGGCAGAGGACACAGGTGCTGCCCGGCGAGACAAGGAAGGGCTGAGGGGAGGCAATTCCCTCATGCTCTCCATGCTCCTCCTGCCCATCCTGGGACTTTCAGGGGGCTGCAGAGAGCGGCTGCCCTGACTGATGTGGCTGAAGCCTGTAGTCTCCAGGGGCTGAAAGACTCTTGCTAAAACCTGCCGGGAAGGGCTGGAGGCCAGGTGCCTGTCAACGCCAGGGAGCTCCCTGCTCTCTCTGAAGGGACTGGGTGGGCGCTCTTGCAGAGCTGCTGTTTTCAACCTCTGAGCAGATGGTGACTGAAATTTGGATGCCAGCCGGGGGCTGTTGGAGATGTTGTTAGGCTGAGCCTGGGGGCTCCCTGTTACATAGTCACTCAGGCTTACGGACACCATAGGCACGTGCTGATTAGAAAGGCCCAGCCGTGTGCTCTCAACAGGTCTCCAGGTGTTGGAGAAGCCTGAATGTCCAGGGCTTTCAGGATGCATGACCCTCTGACCAGGCGTAGGGCTCAGGGGACTGCCATGCACGGCCTTCCTCTGCATCTTGGGACTCTCTGCAAGCTGCATCTCACTTGTACCCGTAGTGCTGCTCCTCAGGTCCAGGCTGGAGCCCCCACAGGGAGGTGGAGGTGGCCGCTGCTGTGGGGGTTGCATGGCATGGTTGTAGCTGGAGGACCTCACTGGTACCACTGGGGGCATGGGCGGCCCCTGCTCCTGGCTACTGGGAGAGTGGCTAGTGTAGCTGCCACTGCTGGCAGGGGATGAGAGTGGGGAGAAGGGTGGGGATGCGTTGTCATAGCTGGAGCCTACAGACATGGCCCCAGGGCTCAAGGGTGGGGACAAAAAGCAGGGCCCGCCACCATTCACCACTGAGGATACGGGGGACTGGGTGTTGGCAGAGAGCTTTTTCCCAGGGGAGCCCGACTCCTCCATCACCAAAGAGTCCATGATGTCCTGCAGGTCCTTCTCAATGGAGCTGACCAGGGAACTGTGGCTAGGCCGGGGCCTCACTTCCTGCCCCTGTATGCAGGGCTGATGGACATCATTCAACGGTAGCTGGTGGTTGCCATTCACTAGACTCTCCGATTCTGCCAGAGAGAGACACGGGAGCACATGTTAGTCCAGGAGATTGCACCATTAACCTCACAGCCCAACCCATGCCAAACCCCGCCATTCAACCAGACCATATGGGCAGAGACAGGCCAGAGCCAGCCTGTGCTAGGGAGCAACCAGTTAGGCAAAGGGCCCATTTCTAAAGCAGGATTGCTCACACCATTTCCCCACAAAACCTTGGCTCCAAGACAGTTCTGAAAGCTCCATAGGAACCACAACAGCCTGGAGCCTGGTATCCAAGAGCCTGGTAGTGGAAGAAAAAGCAATGGCCACCAAAGCCTGGTGGATCAGTCTGGGCTCGGTCTGTAAATACACATACTGCTCCTCTATAGGATGCCACTATTGACTGCTACCACAGCCAATCTCATCACAGCCACAACCAGGGGGGTACATGAGGAAGGGAAGGGATAGAAGTAGCATCAAAGCCCTGACATCTCCGAGAGGAAACACCCCAGCAGGAAGATGACGATAAGAGGCGCCTACACAAGAGATGGTTTCCACCCCTCCATATCCCTTGGAAGTTCTAATTGCTCTAAATTAGCACTTTGCATTGTGGAGGAGGCTGGATCAACACTGCAGGAAGTGGTTCCAGCAATGGGAAGCAGAACATCCACAGCTCCATTAGACAGGATAAGAGCTATTAACCCTTCAATTTCTAACCACGACGACTGGATCTGGGAAAACAAGGAGTCTAGTGGCACTTTTAAAGACTAACAAATTTATTTATCTTATTTATTTTGGAACTTGGATCTGGGAAGACACTGTCTTACAGCCAGGCTATTCCATACTTGGCCATTAGAGGGATTCATGAACTGCAGCAGCTAGGACTGACTTTTCTGAGAGAGAAGAGAATGTGAGTGCTCTTCTCCAAGCCAATGTCAAATCATTGTGCTGCTGCAAGTGACATCTTCTGGACATGAGCTAAGCAGAGGCCCTGTCAACCTGGAACCACTAGGCGTCCAGGGCACATCTCAGAAGAAAGGGAATATTAACAACTGACCTAGCTAAATTCCACCTCCTTAAATTCCTCCTGCAGCTTCATTCAGATACAAGAGTCTTCTTCATTCCCTGCCTTGAGCTACTGTGTACTGAACAGCTGCTGTGCTCAGCTGAGAGATGGCTGCATTTTAGCAACAGGTCTTGGGACTTCCATGGCATCTTTTCATTTATGAAACTCACACACACAGAGCTGGCCCTATGCTGAACTCCCCCCCTAACTCTCTGGGATTCAGGTTAAGTCACGCCCCTATGGAGCATGGTTATATCCCATGCTGATCATTTCCATGGAGCTCAGGTGCCTGCTGATCATATTCTAGTAACTAGCAGGATGTCCCACTTAGCCTTATCGCCCAGACAACTGAAATTCAATAGCTCTTTCCAGCACATAGACAGTGAAGCCCTGTGATGCTAATGCAATCTCTCTTGGCTCTGCCCATGGTCTCACTGGTATGCTTGCAACTGGGCGGGGAACAGATGCACATACCTCTCCTCATCTTACAGAGATGGGATTGGCTGTTGTGTCTTCTCTGTCCACATAATAATCAGATGCTGGGGCTGCCTGACTTTTCCTCTGGAGTCTCGTAGACAAAACTGAACCTGCACTGCGGCGAAGGAGCTACAGCAAGTCAGAGCCAGCTCCAGACATGGGTTTGAGTAACTGTCACCAACACAGAAGGGAGGAGGCACTGCCTCCTCCAGAGCATATTCCAGCAGCAGGGTGCAGGGCACTCTGCCAGTTTCACCCTCCCAGCCAAAATGGCTGCATCCTCTGAGGACAAGTCAACACTCTCTTTTTCCCTGTCTGTGATCTCACACTCTTTCCCTGTCTGTGATCAGGTACAGGGGAAGGAAGAACAGATAAGAGCCCCAAAATGAAACATCTCGGCTGACTGGAGGGAGGGGCAGCTGCTTTATGGAGGGGATTTGGAGATGGGATCTCTGGGGCTTGTCTTGGGGATACAAAGGTTTTCAGGGACAATAATGCGGAGGCGAAGGGAGGAAATTAAACAATTTGATTGACTGTCCCTTACAAACGGTTTAACTAACCGGCATGGAGCCAGCTGCTACCGCAACCTTTGTCTGGGGTCTAGAGTTTGAGCTATGCAACATGTCTCAAAACAGCTGAGTTAGGGGAGGGAGCATGTGTCAGCTATAAACCAGACTGGCCACTCACTTGCCTCAGGACACAGGGAATAAACACAAAGCAGCTCCACCCTCAGTTCCTGCGACTTGGGTCTGAACTAAAATCCCCCCTCCCCAAATCCCTGCAGCTGAAGTTGGATTGGCCCCCCTGGTGTCTCAGGATCCTATGGATCCCAGCAGATGGCAAATGGCCAATTCCTTTGCTAAACAGGCGCCAGGTTATCAGCTCCCGCTCAATAAACTGCAAGGTGGATTGAAGCTTCTGGCTCCCATACACCAAGAAAGGACCATCTATGACACAATAGCTCAGGGTCCCAATGGTGTCCTTATAGAACCCAAGCTCCCCAGCTATAAAGGCTCTGAGAAGTGATAGCACCCAACTAAACCTTTAAACTCATCCCCAGAACAGACTCCCATCAGCAGGTGACTTTAGACATCTCCCCTCTTTTTGACAAAAGCTGCACATGTGAGCTGGCCAAAAGCTGCCAAGGGCCTCGGCACCTCCCCACATAGCTTTCTGGGGCTGGAGTGAGTCTCGTAGGGAGTCAGCTCCCTCCAAGGGCAGAGCCACTTCCAAAAGCAGCAGCAGCATCACTCTGTGCTGCTCTATCCTTCCTCAGAGCATCTCCAAACACTTTGAAATCACTAATTAATTAACAACCTCAGGGCACCTCCCCAGCTCTACCACTCCCAACAGCAACCACAGCAGAGGAAAGAAAACAGTCATTTAGGTCACAAGCTTCTAGGCTGCCTCACCACCCACCCGTCTTTCATGCCTACTGCTATCCAAATGCTGGACAGCACAACCTTCCCATCACCACCCACTTCCTATAGGGCCAATAATGGCCACTCCAGTCATTCTAGCTATGGAGACAACCTGGTCAAATGGTTAGATCAAGATGCCTGACAAGAGCTCATGGCTTGCTGTGTGACCTTTGGCTAATCTCAACCCTTGGAACAACACAGAATCCTGGTCTATAAATGAGGGGTAATGACACTCACCTAGGGAAGGGCCCCATTTTCTGCCTGCAGAGCTCACTGAGCCCCCTGAATGGCCAATGCTCACCTACTCGTCCAAGCTGGAGGAAGGCAGCTGGCTTCATGAAGAAAGTATTTGTCTGGTTTGAAGCCTCATAAATGTCAAGCTGAAACTAGGCTGCTCTGGCCTGCAGCATTTGTCAGACATGGTTAGATCCCAGTCGGGACTGAAAATAGCCAGATTTTTTTTTCCCCTTTAATAAATGAAAATAACCATGAAGGGGAAGGATGGAGAAGCAGTAATAATATTGGCAGAGTGATAACCCAATCACAGCCACTTACGCTCTGGCTTTCTGGAAGACTAAACAGTCTCCCAGCATGAATGGCTCAGACAGAGTGAGTGCTGAATTAATGGGAAAAGCCCGGGTCTCATGGCCAATTACTGAAAGAAAGAGGATTGACTGTTGAGTTAATCTGCTCATCAATTCCAGGCAGAGCAAGCTCAATTTATTTCATTAAATCAGCTCTCCCATAGATACAAGATTCCTAACCACATCTGCCTGCAGAATTATTTCATAGGAATAGATTGGTTATTATAATAACAACATGCATTTGGTCTGAGAATCCCAAAGCCCTTCACAGACATCACTGGGGCCTCACAACCCTTGTATCATTACCTCTGTTCTGTACCTGAGAAGAGGCAATGCCAGATTAAGTGACTTGCCTAAACCCACAGTAGGAGGCAGTGACAGAGTTGGGAACAGATCTCAGGAGTCATCTTGAAGACAGAAATGCAAGCCAATTTCAGTTAGGCAGGTATTCCTGAGTCAAGAGACAATGCAAATGACTGAACAAGAAAGGAAACAGAGACAGAGGCCACACAGAAAAGACAGCACTTCCCATTTGCAACAGGCTGGCCAAGAAAACCTGATATAAACTTTCCTTTGATAATTTGCTTTGTGCCAGTCAGTTTGCCCATTCGGGTAATCACCAGCAACAGCCTAGACATGCCTCCAAATTCTCCTGCAAAGCAGACACAGGGACCTCTATCCCTAAAAGAAACACCAAATTCTCTGGGCTTTTCATTTGGAAGCACCAGCCTTCTGTTTTACTTTGTGCGCTCGACCAGTGCTTAAACCACCAACACATCTATAACTGAGAACAAATCAAGAACAAAAGTAAGCTGGACAGATCCCTGCCAAGAAAAGTTATGCCAGGTAGTGTTTTGCCATAGTGACATGGATAAAATAAAGGCAGACTCCCACCAAACTGAGTACCAGGTGCAAATTGGGAGCCACAAGGCATGGTCAGAACCCAGAGTGAGTGCAGCCAGCAGGAGAGGGGAGAGACTGAGACACAGACACCTTCTATCCAACATCCCAAATACAAAAGAATACAAGGAAGAGAGTTCTTCAAATGTCCAGAATTATAAGAGATGTCTCATCACAGAGGGACAAGGAAAATCTCTGCTCAGCCCCGGGAGACAGAATGACATGGCAGTCACCTGCCACCAGCTGAGGAACAAATACACATGGTTCTAGGGGATCAACTCCCAGCCACCAGGAGTGATCCCATCCTGAGTGGGGTCAGACCTGCTAGGTCGAGACCTGAGCAATCTGGTTTTAAAAAAAAAACCAAAAAAATCCTTAATTGTGTCAGTCCCTTTCTCCTACTGCATATATAGCCGTAGCTCCACAGTTGCTTAGTTATGGGAGACAGGGAAGGAAAGGCTGGGGCTGATGGAAGACAGAATTTCTGGGTCTGCAGCACATGCTCGGCCTGCTATCAACAGCATCACAGGTCTGGCCATATCAGATCCATGCCATTCAGTCAACAAAGCCCAACACCTCTGATTCAAAATCATTGCTGCCAGAGTTCTGGCCAAGTTGTCCTAAGAGTGAAAGCCCCTAAGAACCCTACTCTCTGGCTATTGAGATGGCAAACTGCCAGCATCCACCATCTCCAGAGTACTGGATGTGGGAAGAATCAAGATGTCTGGGTCAGAATGAGATGTTCCCTGAAGCACTGGGGAGGCCCAAGAAGCACCCAATTTCCCCCTAGAGAGGCCTGGCTTCAATACACACAGGTTATGCAGGGTGGACTGATTTAAATAAATCTCCAATTTTAATCATGATTTAATTCAGCATGCAGGAAACCTTGATTTAAATATATTTTAATCGTGCTTTGCATTTATGCTTTTCAGTTATTTTCCTAAAGAGATGCTGATTTTCGTTTTTGATAATCATTATAACATGTTGATTTGCAACTAAATACAGCCTGTATGTACACTGAAATCTGTTGCTAACCAAGAGGATATGCTATATCTATACATATTTATTTAAGAAATTATATAGCTTAATATACATGTATTCAGATTCTTACTTTTTACATTAACTAGATTATGCTTAATCTTTAATTTATGATTTGGCTCAATTTGGATGGAAATTCAAATTTAGTTAAAATGCACAAAGCAGCTTTTTAATTTTGTTTTTATTAGTTAAAAAACTAAATTAAATGTTTTGGATATAAAATACAATTTTTTAAAAAAATCAGAATAGGTTTTGCATTTAAAACCAATTCATTTAACAAAGGAAGCAGTTAGTGAATTGAATCAATTATTCTGGTCACCATGTCCTTCAAGATTTTAGAATTAGTAGCTCTCACCCTCAGACCATGTTTTTATTCAAAGACAAAGAAGAAAATAAATGTCCTTGCTTTTTCAACTCCAGTTGGTTTCTGAACTTTGAACAAACTAGTTATTGAAGTGAAATAGTCAAACTGAAAAAAAACATTTCTTTACATCTACAGAAAAGGTACTGCAAGTTAAAAGCAGGTTTAGCATATCAGTGAGCTCTAGTTCCAGGTGCTTAATCAGTGACTTCCACCATTTCAGTGGCCGACTTTCTTCAAAACTTTGCAGCAAGTATGTACTGCTTAATATTTTTGTATTTAATTTAAATGATTTAAACAAAAAGTAAGTTTAGGCTTTAACATAGGTTGGTCATAATTTCACATTTAAGTTTAAGTAAACAGCTTTATTTTGTAAAAATAAACCTGTTTCTAATTTAAATACAAAAATCTAATATTTTTTATAAAAAAATAATCTACTGATATTTATCCACACCCTTCTCTTCATGCAACCCATTCTGCCCTTACATCTTCCCAGCGCCCAGCACCATTAACAGTCATCAGTAATACAAACACATGCGACCAAAGGACACTGCAGGACTCTCTCTTCAAAACATCAGGGCAGGGTTCACTACAGGACAAATGAGAACCAGACTTCAGCCTGGAAACCATTTAGAGAGGTGAATCAGACCAGCTGAACCAGCTCCCTTCTAAAAGCAACTCAGGGTGCTAAAACCATAGTAAGTCAGAATCCAGAGGGCACCTGGGTGACTGCAGTGCTGGGACCCACACCTCAGCACCAGCACTCAGTGCAGAGGCGATGAAAAGGACAGTAATCAAATTACTGTACTTCAGATAAGTGAATTCAGTTCTGCCTGGAGCCCTTGGTTGACATCAAACAGGCCTCTGCTGGATGTATCCAATAGGAACCAGTGCCAGCTCCCCACCTGCAGCCTAGGCTGACTCCTGTGTATGCAGTGAATGCATATTTCTAGGGTATCCATCGCTATGGCATCTGGCACCAAATACCAGAGTGAAAAGTCTTGAGACTGTACAAGTAAAGTGTAAGGCCCCTCTCCTCTCTAATTTAACCTCAGGCAGGGTGCCTGGCCCTCCTGGGGGAGCATGTCTGGGGTCACATATGTCAGACTGCCTAGATATGTTCTCAAAACCAGCATGGAGGAAATCATTCCCAAGAATTTATGTGCACATGGACTCCTAGAATATCCCGGGTTCCATAAACTGTAGCACACTTACAGGTTCCCTACTCTCCCTTCCCTCACATGCTGCTCTAGTAGGTTAAAAGCAGCACGCGGTCCCTCACACACACATTAGCTGCTAGCAAGCTACCAAAGGGAGGTTACTGCCAGGCCTGCAACACGGGCTAGCCACCTCCTCTCTTTGTGCAGCACCCTAGCTAGTTTGATACAGGCACTGCAGGCCCGGAAGAGCAATCAGAGCCTGAAATGCTGCAGATACCTATTCCTCACGCAAACAGCTAATGCTCTCTGTTCTGCAGTCCCAGACACACACAACCCAGCTGTAAAGAGACAGTGCTCATCTCCACTGCTAATGGTCTCTGAAGAGACAGATGACATTTTGAATTAAGATTCCATCCCTTGACACCTGGGGCGTGGGAGCCGTGTCTGACTGCACAGCACATGGCATTTGAGGTCTCTGTAGTACTGCACTCTTAGGCTATGTCTACACTTGTGAATTTAAGTCGACTTAGCATGTCCACACTTAAATTTTAAGTCGACTTAGGGGGGACCCTACAAAGTCGACCTAGAGCGTCCACACTGGACGCCTAGGTCGACTTGTAAGGGCTAGGGGGGCCTTGGACTGGTCCATGGTGGCAGGGGGGGCACCCCTTGCCAAGTGCCAGGGGGCTCAGCCTTTGCCCCATTGTACCTGGATACAATGGGGCAAAGGCAGACAGGGATCCTGGCAGGGCACAGGGGCAGGATGGGCAGGGCTCTGCCCTGCCCTGTGGGGGGGCATGCCAGGCTCTCTCTGTGCCACCCCCCCTGGCAGAGAGGGTAGTGGGGGAGTCCTGGAGAGCCCTAAGTCGACTTAGAGTCGACATAGGGCTACTCCAGGTCTACACTGGCTAAAGTCGACTTTAAACGAGGTTTAACAAAGTCGACTTAATTTTGCTTAAGTCGACTTAAGGAAAGTGTAGTGTAGACACAGAGTAAATTAAGTTGACTTAAGCAAGCTTAAGTCAACTTAATTTACAAGTGTCAACGCACCCTTAGGGAGTAGAACCCAAGCCTCTTCTGAGGGGAGTGGGTCTCAGAGGACAGGTGGGGTGGACAGAGAGAAAAGAGAAGCTAAGAGGCCCCTCCTGTGAGCTCTGCTGAAGACAGTGGGCCAAATTCTGTCCTGGCAGGGCAAGGACAGCAGGGCACAGAGAAGAGAAAGCTTTGCCCTCCCTGTGTGCTTCTTCTTCCTGGGGTTGCTGGAGTCTATGTCTGAAGACTTTCCATAGCCCCAAGAGACCATTCTGGCAATCAATATTAGCCAGCAATGTCCTGGCCACGACAACATGGCAGGACAGGCAGGGGAAGCATGGAATGGTGATGGCAGCTCTGTACAGTCTGAGAAGGTGTGTGGAGACACAACATAGCCACTGTCCTGGAGCAAAGCAAGGTTCATCTAGCCCAGTCTCCCACCAGCGGCCGGTGGCAGAGGTGGAGAACAACCAGAGAAGTTAAAGGAGACTTGTACTCCATAGAGAGAAACTAAATAAAATAAGTTGCAAGTAACAATGAGTCTCGTGGCTGAGGAAACAGCCTTTGAATGAGTCTCCTGGCTGAGGAAACAGCCTTTGTCCTTACAGACAAGTGCTGCCTGCAGCTACCTGACCTATCTCCAAGGGGTCCCCTGCTCTGAACCTATTGGATGTGGCTCGTGACTTTGTGTTTTATGTCGTTCTGAATTCTAGAAGGTCTCTGGAGCCTGCCCTGCGACCAGGAGAGCTAGTGTGAAATGCCAGCCAGGTTGTGTGTTCAGCCAGGGGTTCAGCTCAGGAGCTGCTACAATTAAACTCTTTGGAGACAAGTATTAATAATTAACAAACAAAAGCGCAGTTGCTGAGCTGAGTCAACAGCAGGTGCTGGAACGGAAAGGCCACAAATCTGCATAAATGCTGTTCATATGCACGTAAATTGCAAGTGTCTCTCAGCAAACAGAGACATTATTTCAGAAATATTTCAGTCCCCAAGTGTGGGATTTTTTTCAACAGCTGGAAATGCAAAAAGCTCCTCTATCAGGGTCTATTGTCCTGCTGGCTCTCTGGCAGGAGTGAGGACACTGCTATGTCTAAGCTGAGAGATCCAATTAACATTGGCTCTAGCTCAGTGCTGGGTGATATCTGCACTCAGTGAGATGGAGTTTTTAAGGGAATCTTCTATAATAATCATTTATGTAATGAGCAAGTTGCAGCTTGGCCTGCCAAACGGCCTGTGTGTTTCATTTATTAAAATGAAGTGAATGGGGCAGGTGGCCCTCAGCCACACAAGCACTGCTCCTGCCTGAGGAGCGAGGGCCAACATCCCAGAGAGCACAATCAGGCTCCGCAATTACAATGCTGAGAAACAAAACCACAGGCGGGAAGTAGAGCCAGCAATGTTCCACCACAGCTGGCATCCTTTACATGGAACATGCTCTCCTGCCCCTGACAGCTTCCCACAGGACTCGCCAGGCTCCCGACTGTGTCCCAACACCAAGTCCTGGGGTGAAATCCTGGCCTTACTTAACATTAGCAAGGACTTTGCTAGTGACCTCAATGGGACCAGAGATTCATCCCTGGGGTGAATTTTTAGTGCCTTACTGATATACCTTGTCTATGATGGGTGTTTGAAGGGAGGGATGCACATTGCTATTAACTGCTGTTGCAGGATGCCCGTCTGACCTCCCCGACTGCCAAGCGCTAACCTTTTCAAAGAGTTTTTGAAAGAGTAAGCAGTTAAGTCTCACAAGTAGGTGGGGTGGAGTCATGGGCCCTGTCACAGGGTGAGCTGGCCATTTCTCGGGGCCTAGTCCTAGCCCGAAGGCCAAGAAGCTGCTGAAAGGGTGAGATGACTAAATCAGAGAGCACCTAATGCTCATAGAAAGCCAGGAAATGCTCAGTTGGTGGGGAGGAGAATCTGGAATGAGGCTCCCATAGAAACCTCTGGGTAAGAGGCTCCAGGGAGAACAGGGTGGAGAAAGTATTCTATGAAACAGTGGTGGAAACTGAGTAGAGCCCCTGAGGGGCTAGGAGCAGAGCTCAAGGAGGGCAGAGGGTGGTTTAGGTTTTGCTTTTGTTTGGAATTTACTGCCCAGGAAAGGGTGGACTCTGATGTCACTCAGCTGGAGAGCTAAGTCACTGCAGCCACTGGATGTGCTGAAAGCAATGTAGGTTGGTGCAGTGGCATGCCATGCCACCAAAGGGTGTGCTCAGAGATTGACCAATTACACACCTCACTGTACAGATAGAGGAAAGCAAGCAGGAAAGGATTGTCCATCAATGGCCAGACTCCCTTACTGGAGAGTCCCTGTGAACAAACCCCTCTGCTCCCCCTCTATCTGCCAGGCTGGTTCCCATCATCGCTGTGCTGCCGGCACAGACTCTCACTGAACCCTTCCCACTGTAGGCACCAACCAACCAAGGCTGTCTCAGGTGGCCATTAAGGAGGAGGACACGCAGAGGAAACCATTTAGTCTGCATCAGCCAGAGCCTGTGTGCCATAACCCAGGCAATGCCTAGCAGCCCTCCAGGTACTTACTGCCCATCATCCACGCAGGTATCTTGGTGAGGGTTCTCTGGTAACAGCACATGAAGGGTTAAACCAAACACTGCTACAGGGAATAGAAAGCTGCCCCATTGAATGTCTGGGCTGTGCTGAGTTCATTACACTCTGAGTCAGCTGCCATTAACACTCACTAACTATGCTTCTTCCTCAGAGCAACCCCAGGCCCAATCAGGCAGAGGGTTGCACTGGCACAACATCCACCTGAGAGCTGGGATATTATCCCAATATTCTAGATGGGGAAACAAGCACACAAAAGGAAACTAACATGCCTGAGTCAGCAGCAGGATCAAGGATAGAACCCAGGAGTCCTGACTCCTAGGCCCTGGGCATGGAGGATTCACCTACCTGCCGTGAGTCTGTATGGGGTTCCAGGGCTCCTTTCCCCCGCTGGGATCATGCTTTTCATCCACTTGGCCTCAGCAGGGTGGTTAAACCGGAGGAAGGTTGACTGCCCCAGGCAGATCATGCACCCTTGGAGAGAGAGAGAGTGAGATGGAGGTTATAGCGTAGTGTGAACACAGCCACACCAGTCCTTGGGGGGGGGGGTCTCTGCTCCCACAATGCACCCCAAGAGATTCTTTACCAATACACCCAGCAATCAGAAAGTTCTTGTCATGGCCACTGGAACTGGCAGGATCTCTGCCTCAAATATACCACCTGGCAGTCTAGCTGCCATGAGATACCAGCTGTGTTGGTGGAACCATTCTTTGTAACGCCATAGTGCCCGGACCCCGAGTCATGGAGCCAGACTCCACTCAGGCACAGAATCATTCCCATTGCCTGGCTTTCCTGAAGAGCCACAAGGAGCTTTCCCATCAGGATTCGCACAGAGCCAAGGCTAAACTCCACTCTTGGACATATGATGTGATCCCACTCCCCACACTGGAATCCACACACGTTGTTCAAGATGAAAGAGCCAGGCCTGCAAGCCTTTGGTAGCAAGAAATGCCAACTGACCGCTTAGCTGCCCTTTTATGCTTGGCAATGTAGCGTAAGCATGGAGCACCCAAGGGGGTGAGGCTGGGACTCTGGTGGGTTACTATCGCTCACAGGGCTGGTGTGGGACTCTCAGAAGCTGGCATGTCACTTAGCTCAATGGGCACTGCAGACAGTACATGCTGTGAGGGCGCACCAGGAGCAGTGCTTATGGTACAGGAGCACAGCCTGTCAGGAGGAATGAGACTGTCAACAAATAGCTCCTGCATGAGTCTACTGTACTGGGAATGGTTTGGAGGAAACCTACTTGCTAACTAAACATATGACCCTACCCTCTGAGACATTTGCTTTCCCGGTGTCAGACAGTCTGCTACTGGTTACTGCTGAGCCCAGCTGAGCCTCCCAAGTATGGGCAGAGGAGCCTGGCAAGGCTTGAAAAAGAAAAGCATTGCACATCCTAAAGAGAGGAATGGAGAGGTGCCTGTGTATGGAACACTACTGTTCCCTACCACTTGGAACAGAGTTGTTCCCTATTGCTCATCCTTCTCTCCCCTGCCTGGACTGCGACAGGAGTGTCACCCACCTACCCACCCAAAGAGTGGCCCGTCCAAGGGCAGCGACGGAGACAAGAGCCAGTTTGCACAGATACATGATGCAAATACCATTAAGCTGAGCGATCCCTGGGAGGCTGCTGCACTGGGATGGGGCTTCCAGTCATGGATGCAGTCACTAACTCATCAGAACAAACAGAGACCCGTGGCACTTCTAAAGACTAACACTTTTATTTATCCCATGAGCTTTTGTGGGAGAAAATTAAAGCATCTGACGAAGAGGGATTTTCTCCCATGAAAGCTCATGGGATAAATAAATGTGTTAGTCTTGAAAAGTGCCGCCGGACCCTTGTTTGTTTGGCTGCCCTAGACTGACACGGCCACCCCTTTGGAACGTCACTCACCATAGACTCCCTGCAGCAGCAGATCTCCATGCAACACAGCGGCAGCGCTACTTAGACTCTGGCCTGACAGCAAGGCTGCATTAGTCCAGTGTCCAACCCCCCCTTTCCTTAGCAAGCTCTTCCAACCGAAGCCAGCAACCTAGACCTGGCACAATCTCTATTCAGGACAGGACAAGGAGCAGAAACTGCTTTGTGGCATGGATGGACAATCTCCTGTCAATGGATATAAGGAAGACATCTATGGACCTCTCTGAAGAGTCTGACCCTGTTGAGCACAAGATACTGCTGTCTCACCTGAAAGAGGTGACAGGAGTCCAGAGTTACGCACTCAAATGGTTTGGGTCCTTCCTAGAGGTTGCATCCAAAGATGTGAAACTGCACCTCTACCACTACCCCTTGCTTGTGGGTTTTCATAAGGATCAATTCTCTCTCTGGTCCTTTTCAACATCTACATCCAACCAGCAGAAGCAGTTTTTGGGGTAGGCGAAGCAGGCGCACGTCTAGGGCCCCAAGGAGTGAGGAGCCCCATGTCCTGATTCATCTACCCCAAAAGCCGCATCTCCCTCAGCTGGCAGCAGGAGGAGGAACTGGCCCCTGGGGCCGGTGGCAGGGGGGGTCTGGGGCCACAGGGGGAGCCCCTGCAGGGCTATACGGGGCCCCAGAATGGGCCTTCGCCTAGGGCCCCCAGTAGCCAAAGGCCACCTCTACCAACCAGTGAGTGATCTGGTCAGATTACAGGGATTTAAGTGCCAGTAACATGCAGATAACATAGCTCTATCTATCCTTCACCACATGTGACCACTACCACCCAGTGAGATGAGATCAACTCATGAATGAAGAGCAGCTTGTTGAATCTGACCTTAAATAAGACAGAGGTGACACTGGTGGACAAAGGAAAGAATTTTTAGGAGTTCACAATCCACAATTTGTCAATTCAGTCCAATTTAGGAGTACTCTTGGATTCCTTGCTGACTGAGCTCTCCTTTTGCTGTGGCCATGAGTAATGCTTTCTATCATCCACAACCGGTGGGCTAGCAGACTTCACCCCACCCCGACAGAAGGTGACCTGGCCTAAGTTATTCATGCCTTTGTTATTTATTACAGTAACGTGGTATAGCTGGGCATGAAATCTCCATCACTTAAGAAATTCCAACTAGTATAAAACACTACAGGGCATTTCCTCGGCAGCACTGGCTTCCATGAATACCTCACACCTGCTACATGGCTTCTAATAGCATAACAAATGCAATTCAAGGTCTCAGTCCTTATCTACAAAGCTCCATGGCCTGGGCCCAGGATACCTAAAAAATCTTTTAAGACTTCTAGCACAACAGAACTCTCAACAATAGGAGTGAATCTTGTCTGTGAGGGAGAAGGAACCTTCTCTGAGGGCAGACCAAAGAGTGTAATGAACTCCCCAAGAGCGAAGCAACATCACAAACTTCACCATTTTCTGTTCCATGTGCAAGGCACATTTCTTTGACTTTTTCTCCTCTACTATAAACAGACAAAACACCAAAAAGTCCTACTAAAACAAGACACTCTTCTACACATGCTTCTTCTGGGCAGAGGATGAGAAAACAAATGTGACAGCTATGTAGTCACATTTTTAAATGCATTACTGGAAGATGCTCAGATGTTATGGTGATATAAAAACCTATATAGAGCAGAACAGGCTCAGTCTCTGCTACTCCACACTGAGACCAGACCTTTCCTCTTCACTTGTGTGTAATTTTCCACTTTCCACTCACCGACAGAGCACGATACACAAAGAGAAAGTGTTGGAAAGAGGCGGGATTGAGCCAGGAACAGTGGGGCTTCAAGGTATGGCCCAATCCGTAAGATTTCTCTCAGGGGCAGGTTGTTTTGCCATCTTCAAGGACTAAGGAGAGAGGCTGAAATGAAATCCAGGGCTTTCCTCAGCCCCATTGCCTCCCCCACACCCTCCCTGAAGCATCTTGGAACCAAGGGAGTGCACAGTACCTTGATGAAGAGAATGGGGGAACACAAGAATGGACAGGGGGCATGGTTGCAGCGGGGTCTATATCCAGGGGGGCCAAACAGCAGGTTTGCCTTTTACTAGAAGTCAGCCACATTCCAGGGACGCCATAGCTGGCAGCCCAAACTGCAGACAAGATCGCTCCTGTCTGCATCAGCAGATCACCTTTCGTGGCCAAAACCAACTGACTTCTCTGGAGAAAACTGGTAATTAGCCATGTGTGTGGAATGCAGTTTGGGGAATGTGCAGAAAGGCTTTTAAACAGAGGCCCGACACATACGTGCATCAGCACTAAATGCCAAACCCATGTCACCTGCCTCTAGCCAGCACACGGGGCTGCTGTCATTCCCTAGGCAGGAGAGGTGAAGGCACTCATGGCCAATGCATGTGCATGGAGGCTACTGGGGTCAAAAGGCCATCACCGAAGACTAGGAGCCTGATTTTCAAAGGATCTGGGTGCACTGACCACACAGGCAACTGCAGTTCAGCTCCTCTGAAATCAGGCCCCAGGATGAGTTCTATAAATGGGGGAGGATGTAAGATTGATGTCCCTGGGCTTGATGGAATCCCCTCCCAGTCTCTCAGAATCAACAACCCATAGAACACCAGGTCCCAGCATTGCGTGTCCTACCCACATGGACAGCGAAATATTACCTTATTAAGAAATGCAGTGTGCCTTTTCTGGAGTCCCTTAGCTAGCCATGTAGCCAGGGTGTGCCGCCAGCATACCAGTAACTAGCCCTGACCCAACACATCAGTGCAGGTGCCGGGACACTTTTTTGGGATGGGTGAAGGTTTTGGTAAGTAATATTTATATATGGCAAAATGGTTATGCTCCTTAACACCAACAAACTGCTCCCTTGAAGAATCACTGCAATTCCTCATGCCACCTCTCTCTTCCTGCTATCAATCAAAGGGGAATCAGGGACAGGAGAGAATTTTTCCGTACAAAGTAGTAGGGGAACAGTTCGTAGCATGTTATTGGCAGCTTTCTGTTCTAACATCACTTTACTTTCTGTCTCAGCCTGTTCCCCAATCTCCACCCATTCCTTAATGAAGGGAGCACTGCAGAGCTGCAAGAGCAGGATACGTGTGTTTGTTACTCCCAGGTTCGATTCCTGGCTTTGCCACAAATCCTCTGTGAACTGGGTAAGTCAATGCTTTATGCTCAACTGCCCCATGTACAATTATAGGGACCCTCTGCAGCTAAATTAATATTTATAGCAAATATATATTCAATGGACAAAAATTATTTTAACCCAGAGTTAAGGTTGCCTGGTAATATGTCATCCCACTGCAGACCACTGAGTTGAGTAAAACTCAGAACTTATGAAAACCAGGAAATACACAGTTAATTAAGGTTGCTCTCTTAATTCTGTTCTCTTTCAACAATGCGCCAATATACTCTGTTAACACATATTGCTTTACTCTGGCAACCTTCAAGTTGCTGAAGTGTACAAACTCTTTATCCTCTTTAACAATCCATTCCTCTCACCCATAAGATTCCATCTAAAGCTATTAAAGGACTAAAAGGAAAAAAGAGTCAGGTTTAAAGCATATAAAATGGCAGGAATGGGAATCCTCTAGCCATTTTTCTGTACCAGGCCATAGGCTGCTCTTGACTTACGGTGCACAATGTATTGGTGTCTGTGAAGGAAGAAATGTCTGTGGATGTCATCAGAGAGGCCCCAGCCAGACCCCGATGAATGGGAAGGAAACTTGCCACCCTCTGTCCCATTCTTACACTCACAACTTGTCATAAAGATATTTAAAGCCCTGACCTCTTATGTGGAGCTGTGTCAAGAGGAGCTAACAGGAACTGCCAGTGGAATTATCTATCTATTTGCTATATCCAGCAAGGCTGCAAAGATCCTATAATCAAAAACATGAATCATTCCCATGGGGAGGGAGGTGGTATTTGGACACCCATCCCATGGGTGTTTTAGATTGACGCTAGGATATCTGACACAATAGCTGTCCAGGGCGCTGGCATGGGCCAGTAAATTTGATACAGGACTGGGGCTCAGGAGAGTGGGGTTGTCAGGGACTCTATGTGGGCACATTGCCTCTCTCTGGTGGGTCAGAGGCAGAGCTCACCGTGAGCGGGATATCTACCCCACTGTGTAAAGTGTTTCAAGGATGACAGATGAACAGGGCACACACATGGCGATTATAATTAGCCATTGTTGCTATGCCCAGCCCAGGTTAGAGAAGCTGGTTCCTGTCCCTTCATTCCAGGAAATTAAACAGCCATTTCAAACAGTGGAGAAGGAAAGGACATAAATTTGTACAAGCAAATCCATGAGCACGCCAGACTGCAGTTTGTTGCTGTACACGAGCAGTACCTTCCTACTCCAGCACCTCTTCCTTTCCCAATTGTTCCTAAAATGAGCAGATCCCCAAATCTGTAAGCCGATCCCAGTGGACTTGGGATGTGCCATACCAGATTAGATCATTGCTCCAGCAATTTCAGTTCCTAGCCTAACATGGAGGCTTTGGCAAACAACAGAAATGCACCTGAGACAAAGCCACACCTGGGTGACAAGTTATTCTTCCTGATCCTCTACACAGGAACCAGCAAATGTTCTGAATTATGAGACACAACTATCGCCATAAGGGCCAATATCAGCCAGGGTCGGCAAGGCCCAGCAGCATTCCACTCTGCTCATGTTGGCACTCCATACAAGGCAGAAGGAAGGTTTTTTTCAGCAGGTGCTCACATCATCCAGCAACCCACTTGTTCTTGCCACATGGCACAGGAAGGGAAAGAGGGAACTAAATTTCTCTCCTTACCAACCTGAGCACTGCTGTGGCCTGGATTCTCTCCTGGAGAGTGACGAGGCTCAGAGACTGGGAGGGATTTCTCCTGGACTCTGGCCTGACCACAGCCAAGACCATTCCTGTTCCAATTGCTTGGTGTAGTCTCCCCGGCTGAGGCACGTGCTGTGTTTGTTCACGGCCTGTTGAGTGCAAAGGAGCAAGCAATCATGCCTGCCATCCAGCTCTGCCTCTGTTGCTATCCACACGCCTGATCACGTCCCAGAGAAGTGCCAACAAGTCACACGTTAGAGGCAAGTTCCAAAGGAGTGGCCGTGTTAGTCTATTGTAGAAAAACAACAGAGTCCTGCAGCACTTTTAAAGACTAACAGATTTATTTTTCGCATGAGCTTTCGTGGGAGAAAATCCCACTTCGTCAGACGCTTTGAAGATGGGAAACTTACAGATGGGAGAAAATTAAATGCAGGGGATTTTGAATCCTAACACCTATTTTGATTTGCTGTTACAGCCTGACCTGACCCTATGTCATACAGAATGGGAGGAAATTAAATGCAGGGGAGCGTAAGTCTCCCATCTTCAAAGTGTCTGATGAAGTGGGATTTTCTCCCACGAAAGCTCATGCGATAAATAAATCTGTTAGTCTTTAAAAGTGCCACAGGACTCTGTTGTTTTACTTTAGAGGCAAGTTTCCCAACCCAGAAAAGGCCAGAGCCACTACTAAGCAGAGTCCCAGTGTTGACCCTGATGCAGTTACCAGAATAAAGAGATGTAAAAGGGAAGCAGAGCTAAGGGAAAGTAGACATAAGGAGCACAGCCCCTTCCTGGCTGCAGTGGGCAGGAGAGAATCTACACAGGAATCCCAAAGAGGTCACAAACTTGCAGCCTGGGGAAGAGAAGAGGGTGAGTTGCTTCCCCTGGCTGGGGAGGAGCTGAGCATTCAGAATTTGGAGGGAGAGTCAGACGCTACCCAAGCAGGGATCCAATGCATGCTGACAAATGTTGATCGACATCCTGGGCTAATTCTTCTTTGGTTGGGGAAGTTCCCTGATGTCTCAGGCCTTGTACACACGATCACTTTATCGCGCATTAACAATCATTACCGCGCAATACCAACAACGGCGTACACACGTGCAATAGGGCTGTTGCGCGTTAACTGCCTTGTTGTAGCGCAATACAAAAACCACCTCGACGAGGGTGGTAACAGCTAACGCGGAACAGCTGTTGTGCCTTTCCACTTGTGTGTACACTTACCGCGCAATGATTGGCCTCCGGAAGTGTCCCAGCATTCCAAAGTCGTCCTCTCTGGTCTTCCCCCCACCTGCTCTGTGGCCGTGACGAAACAGTCCCCGCCCTGATCGGATTCCCGGGATTTTCGAATTTCTCGTCTGTTTCACTTCCTGTTCTCTTCCTCGTGGAGTGGAGTGCAGCTCTGACCTTCAGTAGCAATGGCGGCCCGTCGTGGAAGACGCACACCCCTTTGGAGCACGGCAGAGGTGCTGGACCTGATCAGCATCTGGGAAGAGTCCGCTGTGCAGGCGCAGCTACGCGGCAGCAGGCAAAATTATGATACATTTGGCATAATTTCTCGGGCCATGTCAGAGAGAGGTTATGATAGAGACACTGTGCAGTGCAGATCGAAGGTGAAGGAGCTAAGAATAACCTATCACAGAGCGAAGGAGGCAAACCACCGTTCGGGATCAGCGCCTGCTACATGCAGGTACTACAAGGAGATCGAAGCCATCCTCAGTGGGGACCCCACAACCACTGCAAAGAGTCCTGTGGACACATTGGCCCCCCCTCATCCAGTGAATGCCAGACCTGAGCAGGATGAGGACGTGATCGATGAGGAGGAGAAGATGCAGGATGACCTGGAGGAAAGCGCAACAGCATGTAGCCAGGAGCTCTTCCGCACCCCCCCTGAGACGTCCACCCAAGACATGAATTGCAGCGTGTACTCTGAGGCGGCAGAGGGGGGTTCCGGTAAGTTTCTCTTTCGTGCAGCTATGGCTCCTGCTAAAATATCATTGTCTGGGGCGGGGGTGCTTGCTGTCTCAGTCCCCGCTGTGCACGCTCTTTATTCTGCATTCATTAGAAGTGCATCAACACAAGCAGTGATTGTCAAAAAATCATCTGTATTTAGGTCACTAAAGGTTTCCTCGATGTACCTCCAGAGCCTACTATTCAGGTTAGATGGGAGAGCGTTTGTGTCTACGCTCCCAAAGACAGATACTCTGCCTCGCCAGCTGCAAAGCACAGCCCTGGGAACCATGGCAGCACACAGTGCAGCAGCATACGGTCCTGGCTTGCAACCGGTGGCATGTAGGATATGCATTCTAGCTGGCAAGGGCACTCTGAGGAGAGAGATATCGGGTTCCATCTGTGTGCCCTGTGCAGAATGTTAGCCCCCAGTAAGCTTTCTATTAGGACGTACCTTGTCCGCTTCAGCGAAGCATGTTGGATGTCGACTGCCCTGTATCTTCCAGTGGAATGTGCTACTGGAAGGTTACATTGGTTATCTACGCTATGTGTTAACAACAGCTTTATTATTATTATTTTTTTAAAATTCGACCTTCACAAGGCCGGTGTCTACCCCAACTGACCGCATGAGAAACATTCGGTGGCGTGCTCGAAGAAACAGGGAGGATATGTTTCAGGACCTGCTGAAAACAGCACAGGAATCCGCGAGGGAGAATCGAGCCTGGAGAGAGGAATCCCAACAGAGGAGGCAGAAACACAGGGACGAACTGATAAGCGTCATGAAGGAGCAAATAGAACTGCTCAAGAGCATGATTGCTTTGCAGACCCAGGCGATTAATGTACGGGCTCCACTCCATACAGTTCAGCCGTGTCTGCCTCCCACACCCCGTAGTCCCTCAAAGAATTTCTTTGAAGGCCACACGTCCCCCTGGTACACTGCAACATCCAGTCCCCCCCAGAGCTATTTTTCAGAGACCCGCAGCGACACCCACCTGTAACCCCCCGCCTTTTAGGTTTTAATAAAAACAGTGACAAATAATTTGAAGAGTGGCTTTATTTGTACACATTGAAAATCTCATAAGGTGCACCAGATGCGTCCTGGAAATTAACTAGGGGAGGGCATCATTGAAATGGTCCCTGAGTGCCTCCCTTATGCGAGCAGCTTCTCCTTGGGCCCCCCTAATACTCCTAGTGGCTGGCTGTTCGTATGCTTCCTCGAGGGCTGTGCCTCCATAGCCCACCCCGGGGAAAACTTTTCTCCCCTACTTTCACAAATGTTATGAAGCACAAAGCACGACGCAATCACAGCAGGGATGTTGTCCTCTGCCAAGTCCAGCCTCCCATACAAACATCGCCAGCGCCCTTTTAAACGGCCGAAGGCACACTCCACAGTCATTCTGGAGCGGCTCAATCTGTAATTGAACCGCTCCTTGCTGTGATGTAGGTTCCCGGTGTACGGCTTCATAAGCCATGGCATCAGTGGGTATGCTGGGTCTCTGAGGATGACTATGGGCATCTCCACATCCCCCACAGTAGTTTTTTGATCAGGGAAGAAGGTACCCCCTTGCAGCTTCCGGTACAGACCAGTGTTCCTGACAATGCGGGCATCATGAACCTTTCCCGACCACCCAGCATTGATGTCCGTAAAATGCCCCTTGTGATCCACGAGTGCTTGCAGCACCATGGAGAAGTAGCCCTTCTTGTTGATATACTCGGTCGCGAGATGGTCTGGAGCCAAAATAGGGATGTGTGTGCCGTCTATGGCTCCCCCGCAGTAAGGGAATCCCATGGCAGCAAAGCCGTCCACAATCTCACGAACATTGCCCAACGTCACCGTCCTCTGTAGCAGAACGCGATTGATGGCTCGGCAGACTTGTGAGAGGGCTAATCTGACGGTGGACCTCCCGACTCCAAACTGGTTTGCAACTGACCGGTGGCAGTCAGGAGTCGCCATCTTCCAGACAGCAATTGCAACACGCTTCTCCACGGTTAGGGCCGACCTCATGTTGATGTCTTTACGTTGCAGGGCAGGGGCCAACTCTGAACACAGTTCCAGAAAGGTTGCTTTCCGCATTCGAAAGTTCTGTACCCACTGCTCGTCATCCCACAGCTGCATAACAATGCGATTCCACCACTCGGTGCTTGTCTCTCGCGACCAGAAACAGTGTTACACCGTGTGCAGATGATCGGTGAAGGAGCTGAGCAATGCGGTGCTGTTGCTCTGCATGGCATCGATCAGCCCCTGCTCCTCAGCGTCCTCGTCTGACTCGGAGCTCATTGCGTACTGAGCAACCAGCCGAGATGTATTTAGAATGCTGAAGGCGACAGTGGAGATTAGAGCAGGATCCATGCTGTCGCTGTTGTGATTGCTCGCAAGTGGTGCGGTGCGTCACTGCACTGTTGAAAATAGGCGCGAGTTGCTATTGGCAACGAGGAAGACGCAAGGGGAACACAGTGCACCACGGGAAACTGAGAGTTTACCCATGGCGTTTTGCGTTCCTTTCCTTCATCCCATGATTCCAAGTGCCGATTGAGGGAAAATTGAACTATGGGATAGGTGCCCAGAATTCATTGCGCTACACCGCGATATTGCAAAGAATTCTGTTGCGTTACAAGGAGCGACGTGTGTACGCGCTCTCCTGCAATAAAGGTCACGTGTTTTTTACAGCGCGATTGCCACGTTGCGCTTTAATCTGATCGTGTGTACATAGCCTCAGTTATGGCACTAGAATAAGAGAAGGGAGAACCAGGTCATGTTCTAGTTTAGACTGAGGGCAAATACAGAAAACCAGACTCATTCAACCCTCTGCCCTTCCATAAACCCATATTCAGCATTTTACAAACCTTCACAAATAAAGATCCTCCACCTCCTGCCTCCATGACCTACAGCAGTGGTTCTCAGCCTTTTCTCTGTCGCGGCACACCTCAAGCTCCAGGGACCTCTTCTCCCCATCCTTAGCCAGTGGATGCAGGAGAGGAATGGAGGGACAGAGGAGCCAACCCATTGTTCACACAAGACGGGGGAAGGAAGTGAGCAAGACTGAACTCTGATTGATTGCTCTGTCCCTGGAGGCAGTGCAGCAATGAAGCAGACGGCAAATCAGAAGATGGCTCTCCCCCACCCCATTCTCAAATGTACTTCTTCAAAAAATTCCACAGCACACCTGTTTGGGCCTGATGGCACACCAGTTGGGAAACACTGATCTACAGAACCCTGCTAGGCCAAGAGGGCAGACAGATATCAAGCTCAGGCACAGAAAGAGGAAGGGGCCAACAGTAAGAGGTGGTGGGGATCCACGTCTCCCATTGACTCCACCTGAAAAGGGGAGCCCAGCACCTGACAGTCAGGCTTTAGACATTTGTGTAAGGTGACAGGGTGTAGAGACTCAGGAACAGAATTCAGGAGGACTGGTGCCAGTTCCTGTGTTCCACTCCCTCAAACTGCAGGAAAAAGGTAAGGTTGAAACTTAAAGCCAAACAACAGGAAATTTGGTGCCCAGGTTAGCGCTCTGTCCGTGGGGCAGGACACTCTGAGATGCGGCTCCACAGCCCCAAACACAGGCTGGCACTCAGCAGCCAGACAGAAAACTGCCACATGGTACCTTAAAGTCAGTGACCACCAGGTGATGGGCCACCACACGTGATCCCACCTGAAAGCATTGGGGGGGGGGGAGCATTCCTAGGCCCAGCCTCCCTCCGCTTTGCTGTGTTGAGCAAGAAACGCTGCAGAACATTGGGATGGGAAGAAGTTGGAATGTTCCCCTGACATGCCTACCTTTGAAGCTCTTTGCCAATACCCTGGGGAGCCCTTGCTCTTCAGCTTCTGCCAGGGCTGAAAATATCTCCCTCTATGGGATGGTTCTTCAAGCATACAAGAGGGAAGGTGCTCCTTCTTGGGGGAGTGGAATATACAGGGGGAGCATAGAAGGAGTGGGGCTGCCCCCCTTTCTCCTCCAATGGATGTTGTGGGCATGAGCAGGAGGGCTAGGATAGACATCCAAAACCACAAAGGGCAGGGGAGAGAGCACTATGGAGCACCTAACTGCTCATGTTCAAGCTCTCAACATGCACAGCACATGCCAGTGACAAGAATTTGCAGCAAGACTTGGAACAGAGAGGAGCCCAAGCAGAAACCTCTGGCCATCTGTGGCGCTGGCATGGGGCCAGCCTAGATGTTATCCCCCCCCCCCAGTCAGAGGTTGGTCTGAAAGCCCAGATCAAAGCACTCTTGGGTTCACACCAAATGAGAGGGGGCAAAATCTGCTTTCTGCTAACTGGACTGTAGAGGGAACATCCCAACATGCAGTATCCAACAGGGCTGTGCAGCATGGTTGGCAGAGCAAACAGGTGGTGGTATGGCACTTGCCTCCACAGGTCACAGGCATACAACAGGAACCTTTAATGTGTTAACCGAACATGAACATGACCACTGAATGGTGGCCATTCAAACATCTGGCGGTACATCCCATCACTTAGCAGGATGTGTACCTGGAACAGGCTGAGAAACAAATGGTTCTCCCAAAGGGCAGTACAGCAGGGAGAATCCACCCCACAGCCACGCCCCTGTTCCAGGGGGCAGATCTGCCAGAACAGCCATGGAGGAGAAGACCTCCCTAGGGACCCCTTGCTCTATTGTGGTAGGAGGGAGATGTGACTTTCATATGACATCCCAAAAGCAGGGTAGCATCTCAGCACTAGGAATAGCCACAACAGGCACCTGGCCCAACACAATCCCCTCTCCCAGAGAGCACCTTCCAAAGGCTCTCAATGAACCAATGCTTCTGTGGAGAGGTGTGGGGCATCTCTGCTACTGCAGAGTCCCTGGCCTAGATCAACGTCCCTGTTGGTGACAGACAAACAGAGCTATCTCAGTAGAGCACACATGGCTTGACTGAGTCTTGGTTGGTCACTGCTATGGGAGGCCAAGAGCACGGCACTGAGTCAGGGGAGATGGTGAATGCACTACAGGCTCCAAACCACCCAACCAAACAGCAATGACATAAGAAACCCGGCCTCTTAATGCTTCAGGAGGTCCTAAATATGCTCTGAACCAACCCTCAGGCCTCGGACACTAATGAATGGCAGAGCCCTCCCCACCACAAACCTTGTTCCTTGAAAACACTGAGTCCCACATGAACAACTGTTAAAACAAGCCAATTCCTCTGCTCTGCCAGAGGGAGAAGAGCCAGGCAACGCCCTGGAGGCAGACCCTGCGCAAAGGCCTTGGACCTTCAGTAGATGCTCCCCTGGGAAGACCATGACCAGTTCTGGAGAAGTGTCATGGGATTGGACTGCATCTGGGACTTTCATTGACCATCCCCACTCTCCAGGGAAAGCCTGGTAGTACCTGGAGGTACAGCAGCAGAAGGCATGTCTGAGCACCTCTAGTGACGACATGTGAGAGTCTCCAAGGCCCACTGCTGTTCATACGGGCAGCCAATACAGCACTAGTAACCGTACCCTGGTGCAAAGACAAGACCCACTCAGAAAAGGGGAAGCAAAATCCCACCTAGATCATCTCCGAAGAAACAACCAGCCTCTCTCCTCATCCCCAAGAGGGCAAGGCTTGAGAGGGTGTCTTTTGGCCACCTTGAGGCAGACACATCAGTATCTGATGGCCTGGAAAGCCCCAGCTCACTTCACAGGGACTTGCTGCCCTGCCCTGGCTTTCGCGCTTTCGCAATTCATGCCCACTAGGAACCCTGAGTTACAGAAATTAACAGTAAGTGTCAGTTCCACGTCCTGGCCCCTGTGCTTTATTATGAGGGACCAGGTTTGCACAGTAAGGAAGATGTAAAGAGCAGGTGAAAAATAAATATAGCTTGGTGCAAGGGGCCTGGCATTGTGAGCCTGGACCCGGAAGTCAAGCACTTGAGTTCTCCTCTGGGCTTCCTCTTGCTGACTCTGTCACCCTCTGGCACAAGCAGATAACGATTCTCACACAGGATGCTGAGCAGATTAGCAGAAATTGCTTTGAACTTGGCCAGCGCTCCATGAACGTAAGTATTAACTGGAAAACTACCACATATACTTGTTTCTGTGCAGACAGATGTGACAATAATAGCTGCAATTTTCTGGTTGAAACCCTCTCCCAAATCAGGGAAGTCAGGCTCTGGGGTTCCTCTTCCAAGATAAGTCTTAATATGATAATCACTGAAGGAAAGGTTACTGACCTCTTATAGTAACTGGAGTTCTTTGAGATGTGTCCCCCTATTAGTGCTCCGCTCCAGGATGAGTCCTGAGCAGAGATTTCTATCAACAGTGTCTGTGCTCCAGCATGCTAGTATATAGGGGAGGGCAGACCCCTCACTGCTCTAGTTCCTTCTCAAGCGCAAAGTCCAGTGAAAAACCCCAAGGTAGATGTGAATGAGGGTGGTTGGTAGAGCAACCACAGGGACACAGATCTGGAAGAATTCCAGTTACTGTACTAGGTAAGTAAACTCTCCTTCTTCAAGTACATTTCTAAGGGTGCCCCAAGAAATTCCTGAGCAGAACCTCAATTATAAAGAAAAGTGCCAAGGAGGCTGATCCAGTACAGGCTACAGAACGGCATCATCAAAAGCACATTGGTCCTGGAAGCAGATAGGAGAGCATAGTGCTTGGATAAAGTGTGCACTGAATACCAGCTGGCTGCCTTGCAGATGTCTGAAATACTTATGTGTTTCAGCTGCGTCACAGAGATAGACTGAACCCTAGTGGAATGAGCAATTACTCTGGGAGACTTCACAACAGGTCAGCATGTACCCCAAAATCCACCGAGACAGTTTTAGGTGAAGAGTAGGTACACCTGCATTTGTTCTGTGATTGAGATGAAGAGCCAAGGAAAAACTCTAAAAGGTTTAATTCTGTCAAAGTAAAAGACAAGTGCTTTTCTTACATCTCATGTATGTTATCTCACATAATAAATAAATTTGTTAGTCTTTAAAAGTGCCACAGGACTCCTTGTTTGTTTTGCTGAACTAGACTAACATGGTTACCCCTCTGGAACTCATGTACGTTGGCTCTTTTCTTCCCCGAAGGATGTTACTTGGAATAAAACACTGTGAAATGAATTTCCTAGTTAACGAGTAATACTGAAGAAACTTAGCTAGAAATTGAGGGTTTGGGGACAATGTCACCTTGTTGCAACAGAACACCTGATATACTGGGTCAGCCACAAGAGCATTAGCTCCTTTACTATGCTTGCTGAAGTGATGACTATGACAAAAAAGGTCTTGAGGGACAAATGACCGCGGGACCAGCTCCCCACTATTTCCAACAGAGGTTTCTTTGGTGTACTAAGGACTATGTTAAGGTCTTACAGTGGAGTAAGCTCCTTGATTGGAACACAAAACTTGAACAGGGTCTTAAGAAACCTCATAGTTTTTAGGTGAGCAAAGACTGAAAATCCTTCAACTGGAGCATGGAGAAATTCATGACAGTGAGGACTACCTTAACTGAACTCTGGGACAACCCCATGCTTTTTAAATGTAATTGGTAATTGAGAATATGTGTCAGATGAAACAAAAGGAGAGGTACAGATGAATGACTGCACCAAATCCAAAAATGCTTCTACTTCTGTAGACAGGTTTTCCTTGTAGTAGATTTTTGACTACTGGACAGTATTATTTGTATCCGTAAGAGCAGTCTTGTTCTATCACAGAGAACTATCTACTTACCAGTCAGGCCCTGAGGTAGTGTGCCGAGAGGTTGGAGTGACAGATGAATCCAGACCCCTGAGTGAGAAGATCCCCAATCAGGGGAAGGCAGCAAGTTGGTCATTGCAAACCAGCTCCAGGATACAAACCTGTCCTGACCATGATGGCACTATGAGGATGGTTATTAAATTCTCCTGTTTCAATTTGTTTACGATCTTGAGCAGTACAGATGTCTTTTGATAAGCATACAGTAATATGCGAAGCCAAGAGGTGCCTAGGGCATCCCCACTGAATTGCAGTGTGTCCTCATCAAACAGAATCATCTGTGCTCTGTGTTGGATGATGTTGCAAATAAATAAATATATTTCCGGATGATCCCATGTAAGACAGATCCTTTGGAATAGCCAGTCATGCAGTTGCCACTTGTGGTTAAGGCAGACATGCCTGCTGAGTGTTCCCCAGTTATGATAGGTAAACCTCCGATATCTGTATGCAATGGACTAGGCACCAGTTCCATAGTTTTATGGATACAGTGGATAAAGACTAGAATCTTGTTCCTCCTTGTCAATTGATATAATGCTGAACAACAGAGCGGTAATGCATTATTCTGATTCAGAGGCCCCTGATATAGGGTAGAGTGTGTTGGCAAGTGTAGCAGAATGCTCTGAGCTCTAGTATGTTGATATGGAGGGTTCCCAAGTTTTGAAAACACACACACACCAGTCTAGCAGAGAGCCCCCTGGGACAATCCCCGTGCAGGGAGGCTGCGAGAATGGAACTCGCACACATATCTTTGAGGATCTATCCACTAACTGAGAAAGTCGAGGACTCTCTAAGGAATGGATATCTGCTTGGATGGACCGTGCTTGCTAGAGGTGTAGACTGTTCTCAGGCAGGCTTGAAGACAGTAGGAGTGCAGTCTGGCAAAGGCTGTCACAAGGAGGCCATATGGCCCAGCTGCAGACAAGCCCTTGTTGTGGTTTGCAGACTCTGCTGTTCTGTCAAAACAAGAGTGGATATGGTAGTAAACCTATTTATAGGTAACTATGCTCTGACAGTGGTGGAGTCCACAGTGCCTCTGAGGAAGTCTATGCATTGTGCGGGTGTGAGTACAGACTTTTCCACATGGAGACAGAGCCAGGGAGATAAACAGAGATAGGATTATGTTGGTTGCTGTCTGCATCTCAAGAAATGAGAGACGCTTCAAGAGCCAGTCCTCTGGGTAGGGAATGACTATTATTCCCATCTGGCAAAGATGAACTGTGACAATGGAGAGGACTTTGATAAAGACCCTTGGGGTGATGGTGGGACCACAAGGTAAGGTGATTATAGTCCTTACATAAAAATATTGGAAACATCTATGGGAAGAGTTCATGGTGATATGAAAATAAGCACCCTGAAAGTTGAGAGAAACAAATCAGTCTCCTGAATCCATGCAGGAAATTATAATTGTTAAGCTATGGATTCACCAAGGGCAAATCGTGCCTGACCAACCTGATTTCCTTCTATGATGAGATGACTGGATTTGTGGATGCGAGAAGAGCCGTTGATGTGGTATACCTTGACTTTAGCAAGGCTTTTGATACGGTTTCCCACAGCATTCTTGTCAGCAAGTTAAGGAAGTATGGGTTGGACGAGCAGACCGTAAGGTGGATCGAAAACTGACTAGATCAGGACAGAACAAGGAGCAATGGTTTCAAATTACAGCTGGGGAGGTCAAGGTTGGATATTAGGAAAAACTTTCTCACTAGGAGGGTGATGAAGCATTGGAATGGGCTATCTAGGGAGGTGGTAGAATCTCCATCTTTGGAGATTTTTAAGGCCCGGTTAGACAAAACCCTGGCTGGGGTGATTTAGTGGGAGTGGTCCTGCTTTTTAGCAGGGGGTTGGACTAGATGACCTCGTGAGGTCCCTTCCAACCCTATTATTCTATGATTCTATGCTGAACCTTTGAGCGCAGACAAAGGTGTTTCAAGTCCTGAAGCCCAGAATTGGTCTCCATCCCCTGTTTTTCTTGAGGACCTGGAATTATCAGGGATAAAGCTTTTCCTAATAAAATCCAGTGGAATCAGTTTGATCATCCCTAGCGGTAGAAGAGATTGTACCTCCTGTCTCAAGAGAGTCTCATAAGAAGGGTCTCTGAAGACGGAAGGGGAGGAAGGGTGAGAAGCTGTTGAACTGGATCGAATAGCCTCTAGAAATCACTTCCAGTATCCATCTGTCTGAGGTAATGAGCACCCAGGAAGGCAGAAAATGGGAGAGATGATATCCATAAGAGTAAAAGGGAGAACAGGTGCAATGTAGCATCCAGAGAGGAAAACAGTAGGCTACCTTCAGCCAATGGGTCAAAATGGTTGTTTTGAGGATACTGCCAAAGACAATGTCACTATGGAAGACAGCCTCCTTTCAATGAACCTGGGCTTCTTCCTGAAGGGTTAAGTCAGCCTCATGGGCTGGTAATGGGTTGGATGAGACCATTGAGCTGTCTATGAGCTACTATATTCTTTTTTTTGCCACAGGTATATAAATGCCCAGTAATTGTAGTGTCACCTGGGGATATGTAAGAGAATGAAGTGACCCACCCATGGTGCTGCTTCACAACTTAGGTCCTTGGAAGGTAAGGTCCTTGATGACATTTTGTACCTCCTCTGGGAGCCTGGAGACTGCAGCCAAGATGCTCTGCATACAACTACTGCCATAATCATGGAACCTGCCGCTCTACTGACAGAATCAAGAGAGACCTGGAGAGAAGCCTTGATGATTTTCTGGCTTTCTTTTATAATAGCCTGAAATTGTTCCCTCTTGTCCTGTGGCAGATAGTCAATAAATGATGAAAAAATTGAATAATTCATAAAATCATATTTTGCCCTCCAGGCTTGGCAACTGGCTCCTCTGAACTGCAAAGAGGCCAAGGAGTAGTTTTTACAGCCCATGAGGTCTAGTAATTTCAGTTCCCTGTCAGATAGTGTTGAGTGGCAACGATGTTATTTGCTTTCATTCATAAACTACCTCAACAATCGGGAAGTTAGGCACCTGGCTAAGAGGATTTATGGGAAGGAGGCATTTTTTCTCTCCCAGCTGGCTCTTGCCCCTTTAAAAGCACCACCTATAGAACAGGACATGGGCTTGGTGCTCTTGAGATGACCTCTTCTGCAATGGAACCCTGTATAAGTGCTTGCCATAGGGGATCCACACATTCCAATAAGCCCACTGTGGTGGGGCATAAGGGAAAGAGGCTAGACCCAAATTATTTTTGCCAGGGCTGCTGGGAAAAATAGAGGAACCTTGTATAGACACCTTAGAATCAGATGAGGTGTCCTCACCCATGACCATCAAGGGAGTGGGAGAAAGCGGTGCCAGTATTTGGACACATGACTAGTCCTACATCTGCACTAGTGCCAGGGGCTGAGACTTCACTGGCTGGTAAGGCAGTTCCAGGTAATATGTCTATATCAACTGGAAGTCCTTCTCAATACCCTCAAAAGATCTGTGTGGAACTGGTGGTCATATCACCACCGAAGGACGAGTCATTGATATAGATGGTAGGGCTGACTCTAGAAGATAAGTCAGTAGTAGCTGGGAGTGTCCTTTGGTACCCCTCAGCAATGGTGACTCACATTCCTTATGGAAAGGGTCCTGGACAGTACTGGGGACTCTAGAGTCAGTACATCAGAATGTACTGAAGATGGTACCAAAGTGGAGTCCATGCGTTCTCTGTGGCTGGGTTCAGACACCATACTGATGACAATTTCAATTTGGATTTAGAAGAGTCCTTGTGTTTCAAAGGCACTGAATCCAGTATAGATATTGGTATCACCCTAGGCTGTTTACTAGATGTGATTCCTAGTCTGTGGTGTAACCTTTTTATCCAGTGCTAGAGTCTGGTTAGGAGGATATGGGAGCCTCAGTAATACCCATGCCAGAACAATGCTGGGGAGAGGGTCCCAATGTGCTTCTGGGTCTTAATTGGGCCACCCCCCCTCATTTACACCCAACTCTCACACAGACAGGATTTTTACACTTCCTCCAATAAAGTCTCTTGGGAGCAGTTTACACACAGCCTAACCCTGCCTGCCTATCCGCCACCAGCCTTTCACAATAGATCTTGGAGCTCTCTCCCAACACCATTCGCACACAAGCCTCTCTAATGCCGATGACCAAGAAAGCAGTAGCTACGCATAACCTACTGCCCTTGGGGTATTTAGTAAACTAACAAGCAACACCAGCCCATTTTATTAAAAGTTCTGTAAGGATCCTCAATCTACTGAACATATGGCTCTCGCCATCCTGAGAGGCACAAAGAGAAAGACATCTGCTGCAGAATTCCAACTACAAACACTAATCAAAGCCCCATCCCTTTCATTAGAGTCACAAGCTTCTCTAATCTCTAACAATAGGCTAGAAGAAGAGGGAAGAACCACAAAATGTGAGCGAGGAGCCTTTCCTTCAACCTGCCTCGATCTAGCCATATTAGAGACAGATAAGCAGAACCAGGGGCAGAAAGTCAGGGAAGGGAACTTTAAAAGAACAGGTGGTTCCTCAAGCAGGGAGCTGGGTTTGAGGAAATCGCCTGTAAGCACAGATCCCCAACAAGGTATTTCCAAGATCCTGGGGTTTTAACTACAAAACAGAAAGTCTCATGTAGAAATCCTGGGACTGAATTAACCCCGACAGCTGGGTTTACAGTTAATTTGGAGACTCAGAATTCCTGGATCTTTATTAAAAGCTCCCCATTATATAATCAGTGCTATACTTGGGTGGGGGTTGGGCAAATTCCCCTCTTAAACCAATCTGTTCCCTGCTTCTAAACATTCAAGAAGAGCCTACATTCCCTCTCCCTCCCCCTCCTGTGGGGTTTGAATTATCATTCACATGGTCTCTCTCCAGGCCCCAGCCCTAGCCCTTTGTGTGACTTTCACGGCTACAGGAAATACATAGATAAATCACCACCTGTAAGAGAGACTGTCAAGTAACACAGAACCCTAATTTCTGACTCCAACACAATCTAACATCAAGAAAAATAAAAGTGGTGGGGAGTGGAGAAACAGTAAGAAAATATAGGCAGTGCCACAACAGTAGTTCTGATAATCATGTTTCTAGTGTTCCTGGGAATTAAAATAAGAAAAAGGAGATGACAACAATTAAGATCTCCCTCAAAACATTAGTGGGACGCGTTTCCTTTATCCCATAGCACTGCTCATGTGAACACAGTGAGTGTGTTTTTTCCTGCTCACAAGCCAGTGGGACTAAGATTCCAGCTCTCACAGCTATGAATACAATACAGATCTCACTTTCACTTTATTTAAAGGGATATCATCAAATTTAAATCAAGACTTTTTTTTTTTAAAGAGCCACTACGTTTTTTCAGATCCCCACCTGCTCCTGCTCTCACAGCCACAAATAAACAAATGGCAAAGAGAAAAAAAATATTCACCCATCTCTCACCTGAGTTACAGAAACCTGAAGTGTTGACTGTAGCTAAAGGAGGTAAAACATTTCCAGACTGAAGAGCAATGTAAGTTTATTATGGTGTCTCTGACATCAGCAAAGAAGATGGAAATACTGGAAAATAAATACTGGAAAAACTGAATCTAAACTGCTTTGATTTGCTGTAACAATCTGACCTGATCCTATGACTTACATTTCCCCGCATTTATTTTCCTCCCATTCAGTAAGTTCTCCATCTTCAAGCACCTGATGAAGTGGAATTTTCGCTCACAAAAGCTCATGCGATACATACATTTGTTAGTCTTTAAAAGTGCCACAGGACTCCTTGTTTGTTTTGCTGAACTAGACTAACACGGCTACCCCTTTGGAACTCAGCATAACAGGGACTCAGTGGGACAACTCCGTGATTGGAGTACCAGCACTGAGGAATATACCTTGTTCTAAAAGGATAGATATGGGGGAAAAGGAGGAGGTGTTGCACTGTACATCAGAAATGTATACACCTGCTCCGAGGTCCAAAGGGAAGTGAGTGACAGACATACTGAGAGCTGGGTGAGATAAGAAGGGAAAAGAACAGTTGCCATGTCATGGTGGTGGTCTACTATAGACCACCAAATCAAGAACAGGAAGTGGCTAAATCATTCTATAAGGAAGAAACAAGATTAGCTAACACATGAGCTAGTATTAATAGGGGATTGTAACTTTCCAGATATCTGTTGGAAGATTATTGCAGAAAAACATAATATATCCTGTAAATTCTTCGTGTGTGTAGGGGACAGCTTTCTGAGTCAGAAAGTTGAGGAAACAACAAGAGAGTCAGCCATTCTGATTCTGGTTTTGAGCAATAGGGGTGAATTAGTTGCAAACATGAAGATGGTCAGCAACTTGGGAGGAAGTGGTCAAAATCTGAGAGAATTCAAGATCCTATGGAAAGAAGGACATGAGAACGACAAAACAAGGACACTGGACTTCAGAAAGATCAATTAAGAAGAACAGGAGTTGAAGGAGGCTGGAAGTTCTTAAAAGAATTAAATACTAGAAGCTCAACATCAAGCTATTCTGAAGCAAAGATAAGAAGAGCCACAGGAGGCCAATGTGGCTGCACAAGGAGCTTTTTAACTACCTAAAATCCAAAAGGGATACATGCAGGAAATGGAAAGAGGAGTGTGTCACCAAGGAAGTACACATGGGAATGGTGTGAGCATGTAAGGACAAAAATCACAAAAGCGAAGGCAAAGAATGAATTACAGCTGGCAAGAAATGTTAGAGACACCCAGAGGGGATTCTTTAAATTTGTCAGACCAAAAAAAAAAAAAAAAAAGATCAAGGATCTGCTGTTCAATGGAGAAGGTGACTCGGTAATGGAATAGGATGGTAGAGCTGCTCAATGCCTACTTTGCTTCAGTCTTCTCTCAAAAAATGTAATCAGATGACTAGCAGATTACCATAAACAATAAAGGGGAAAGGCTGCAGATTGGGATAAGCGAAGAGCATGTCAGAGATCCTCTGACCAATCTGAATTCATTCAAATCACCAGAGCCAGGTGTTATCCACCCAAGGGTAATGAAAGAATTAGGTGAAGAAATCTCAGAGCCACT
Organism: Pelusios castaneus; assembly: GCA_007922175.1. Lineage (NCBI taxonomy): Eukaryota > Metazoa > Chordata > Testudines > Pelomedusidae > Pelusios > Pelusios castaneus. Next base: position 628,453 of record ML685893.1, read on the forward strand.
TGCAATAAAATTAACAAACTCACAGATGACAAAAGAGAGCCCAGAAGACTAGAGAAGGGCTAACACTGTGCCCATCTTTAAAAAGAGGGAAAAGTAGGAGTTGGGGAGCTATAGATCAGTCAGTACAACTTTGATATCTGAGGAGCTACTAAAGTAACATATAAAACATTCAGTTTGTGAATACCTGGAGGATAAAGAAATCACTAGCAGCCAGCATGGATTTACTAAGAATAAATCATGTCAAACCAGCCCGATTTCCTTCTTTGACAGGATAACTGATTTGGTGGCTGGGAGAATGTGGTGGACATAATATATCTGAACTTTAGCAAGGCTTTTGACTAGTCCCATATGACATTCCAATAAGTTAGCTGGAGAAATGCAGGCTCAACAGAACTACCATACAGTGGATACATAATTGGTTAAACTACTCCAAATAAAAAGAGCAACTATTAAGGGAAATGATGGTGGAGTGGAGGGAAGTCTCAAGTGGGATTCCACTGGGTCTGGTGGTGTTTAACATTTTTCTTAATAATCTGGATGTAGATACAGAAAGCATACTGATCAAGTCTGCAGATGAAACAAAGCTAGGGGAGGTTCCAAATACTTTGAAGGATAGAGATAAAATTCAGAGGGATCTTGATAAATTGGAGAACTGGGTATAGACAACAAAATGAAATTCAACAAAGACAAATGCAAGGCACTACATTTAGGGAAGAAAAACCAAATGCACAAATACAGAATGGGGAAAAACTGGCTTGGCAACTGCAGTGCTGAGAAGGACATGGGAGTTGTGGTGGATCACAACCTCAACACAAGTTAGCAATGCAATCCTGTTGCAAAAAAAAGCAAACAAAATTTTAGATTGCATTAACAAAGGCATAGCATGCAAGTGATGGGAAATGATAGCACTGCTCTACTCGGTGCTGTGTCCATCACCAATGTATAGAATGGATGTAGAGAAACTGGAAAGGCTCCAGAAGTGAGCAGTAAGTATGATCAAAAGGATAGAATGCAGCATATGAGCAAAGGCTCAAGGAACCTGGTTTGTTTAGTTTGGAAAGGAGACAATTGGGGGGCATAGGATAGCAATTTTCAGCTACTTGAAAGGCTGCCAAAAAAAAAAGAACAGTTGTCCTGGCCTCTGTGTCAAAAGAGAACAATGGGTAATGGATTCAAACTACAGCAACGGACAGATTTAGATTAAATCACAAAATCATAGAATCTTAAGGTTAGAAGGGACCTCATGAGGTCATCTAGTCCAACCTCCTGCTAAAAGCAGGACCACTCCCACTAAATCATCCCAGCCAGGGTATTGTCTAAACGGACCTTACATGTTTCCAAAGACGGAGATTCCACCACCTTCCTAGGTAACCCATTCCAATGCTTCACCACCATCACCAGTCATCAATGCTTCATCACCATCTCTGGAAACTCCTCCTAACTGTAAGAACAGTAGGACAATGGAACAGCCTACAGGTGGTTGTGACAGCTACTCCACTGTAGGTTTTCAAAGGAGGCTGAAGAGCCATCTGAACTGGATGCTTTAGACACAACACTGGAGGGGGGAAGGGAGGGGGTAGATGAGATGACCTCTGCAGACCCTTCTAACTCTATAATTCTAGTATAATAAAGTGAACACCGCAAACAGCACTCTCTGGCAGTCACTTATGAACCCAGTTTATAACGACACTGTGCTACACCACTGTTTCATTCCAAACACACAAAAGCAGTCCAAAATAAATACTGGGATTTCCCAATATCTGACCAACAAACCAAGGAAAACAAAGTCAATGAGCAGGTGTGTCACATTCAGGATTTGACTATTCCCAAGAGTGATGGATGCATGTAACCACATCAATGCATCAATTTGGGGACGGGGACCGTTAAAGTGCACCACTGTGTTTGGAGGAAAATGTTTTCAGACCAAATAAGCTCAACTCTACTTCAATAAAATTTTAAGCCACTTAAACCAGTGCTGAATTTAGTAGCACATCTTTAGCAGCTTTCTGTTGATATAAATAGCACTAACGGCTGGGAGCGCAACAAACTTTCTATTTTCATTCATTTGGGATGACCATGTGCAACTCACACATGAAAATAAGTGCAATTCATTCCTTTCAAGTGCACATTTAGCACAAGTATACATAATAGGCAGGGGGAATATTTAGCTAGTATTTCAAGCTACTTGTAGCTTTTTTTCAAGTCAGTTTCAGCTGCACAGCTGTTGAGATCTCAAGGAAAAATGCCAACACATCAGAGGGAAAATAAGTTTCATACACCAATGCAAAGACAACCAATTATTTTCAAACAAAGAATACCCAGTGACCTAAGAAAATATCCTTTTAAAAACCCACGTGTAAATATGCATATCACACAGATGTATGTACTGGTACATGGGTGAATATACACACCCAACTTGCAAAGATGCCAGGAAGACACAGCCCTGGCTGGTTTATAGCCAGGTGTGTGCCTCTGGGCATGGGGGGGGAGAGAATCTTGTGCTGTCTGCCACACTCCAGAACCCAAAGCTAAATCCGGTACCACGTTCTAGCTTCCTAAAATAGCGGGGAGAAGGAGCTATAATTAAGTCTAACGGAGCAAGGACCAGCCCGCCGTACAGACGCGAGCCCTGGCCTCCCTGGTGGCTGGCACGGAGCACCCAGCACAGACTGGAGCTGCACACACGCCAAGTCCTTACCGAAGGCGGCCGCGAGCTTCAGAGCTAGCAAGTTCTTGCCGTGAGCGCCTAGCCCCGGCCATCTCTGCAGCGTCCCGGGTCGCGCTAAGCACCCAGCGCAGAGGGTCCGAGGGGCAGCGACTGGGCCAAGGCACACAGCGGGCCAGACGCGCCCCGTTTACATTTACCCTCCAGACTATTTCAGTCCTGGCACCCGCACCCCATACCCGAGACCGGCGCGGCAGGCTCCCAGCAATGCGAGGCCCCCCAGCCCATGTGCTCAGCGCCGGGGGGGCATTCGATTCCAGGCCCCCAGCCATGTCGATGCCCAGCCCTCCTGGCCCTGGGGGCAGGAGACTGCCCCGCTGCGCCCTAACGCGAGCCCGGTACCGGGCAGGGGCACTGACCATGAGCCCGGCGCCGGTCTGGAAAGAGGCGCCGCTGCCGGGTGTCCCGGTGCCAGCCAGCCCCGGCGTCGGAGACGAACGTCTCTACTCTATTCAGGGGGCGGCTCTTCCCCGCAGACAGAGCGGCCGTGGCTCCAATGGAGGGGAGCGCACCGCCCCCGGGAGGGGAGGTGACGGCGAGGGGAGCTCGAGGGAGAGGCGGAGTGAGACACTGGAGCCGACTGAGGGGCTGGGGTGAGGAAGGGGATACAGGAGGAGACATTTGATGCATCTCTGTTTCTCAGGAGTAGGAAGGACAGAAGGGTCCAGCAGACACTGCCCTCCCTCAGCAACAGGGGGAAAACGCCTGCCAGTGCCTGCTTCGATCTTCCCTTTCATCCACAATAGCCCGCCAGCCACGCCCATGCCCCGTATCTGGCTCCCTGATCCCAGCGTGTCGGTGCCCGGATTCGTGCCATAGGCACGCCCTGTTTTGAGATCCACTGATTCCCTCCCTTCCCCGCGCCTCTGTCTGCTGGCGTACAAGAGGGTTCCTGTCTCATCCCCCTCTTTTATTGTCCCTCTGGCCTTCCCTTATCCTCTCTCTGCCATCTTCTTTCCATTCCTGCCATGCGAAGCAGGCTGCTGTAAATCCAAAGTGTGCTCACCAAGCAAGTAGTGCAAAGTGCAACATGCTAAGCCACTGCCACTCTTCATAGGTTCCACTCTGGGGCTCCACTCAGAACAACCACAATGGAGGCTCCTATGCTGGTACACACCTTCCACTTTAACAGGAGCACTGAAGATAAAAATAACACATCCCCAGCTCCTTCAATCCCCCCCAGGACTTTGCAGCCCCTCCATCAGACTGCAGGGCTGGGGGCACTTGCTCTAACAAATGTACAGTCATTCAGAACTTCACAGCAACCACAGGACACAACCCAGTGCCTCCCATTTCCAAAGCATGAACCCTTTCCACCTAATCTAGAGAAAACCTGTGTTCGCCATTAGCAGTAGAGGGCCTCTGGCACACAGCAGAGCAGTTCTGACTGCAGCCAGTAGAGGACAGCAGTGCCATTTATGACAATGTACAGTTACTTGCTCTAAGTTTGTAAAGCAGTGAACTCTGACAGCTTTATTTCCTACTCCTTCTGCTGCTCGTTGTTTTACACCCTGCATTTCATGCCCAGTGTGGACAAGAACATTAGCATGGTAAGTTCAGCTCCGGCTTGCAATGGATTCCTATGGTCAACAGCAGTGGGTGGTAAAGTTCACAGCACCACCTGGAGCAGCTGGAAACCCATCATTATTCCAAGTGAAAGCCAATGTAAAACTGCACAAAAGCAGTATTTCTGTTGGTGTGTAAAATCTAACAATGAGGGCATGGGGCTGAGTGTGCAGAGTGAGGCGCCTCAGTGCCCTCGCCGGATCAGCAGGACCCTTTCAAGGGAACAGTAGCACTTAGAATGCTGTGGCTCATTCCCATTTCCAACTATTGCATCTCTTCTCCTGGCCCAGGCAATATGGGGGTGTCTTTGTCTCCAGCCGTGTCACTGAGTGTGGCTTCTCCTTGGTTTGATTTTTTTCTAATTAGTTCTTTATGGGCAATGTACTCCCTGAATAGCCAGCACCCAGACCCAAAATCTCCTGGGTCACCCTGACATAAGGTGACACCTGCAAGCAGCGTGAAACAGGCCCCTACCTTGCAAAGTACTGGCACCCAAGCAGGGATTCTGGCTGCACAGCACAACAAAACAGCAGCAAAGATTATGAGTCTATGGCTCTGACCCCACATTATTTGAAAAATAATTCTGCAAATACTCTGAAGAGCCATGCTCTAATGCTGCTAGAGGGGTTTAATCTCAACTGCAGCTCTGCGGAGAAGAGGATAGCTGGAGCACAGGCAGTCAGGTTCTAGGAGGTTTGTACAGACACATTACTGCCTACAGTACACAACTCTACCAAAGTAAATGGTAGAAGAGAGACTGAACCCACACATGTGTAATATAATTCTGGTAAACAAGTCACAAAATGGGGTAGTTTGTATATAGTTGAGTTAGTCTGAGAACCTCCCTGCTTTAAAGAGGGAAACATTACAGCTCTATTTTACAAAAGCAGAAACTAGAGCACACAGGGCCAAATTCATCCCTCATGTAAATTAATCCCTCATCCATAGTTTTAAAAGAGGTTACACTAGGGACATATTTGGCTCCAAGTTTAAATAATTTAACTCATTCACTGCATGAGCTCCAGTGATAGAAATGGGAATGGAACTCAGGAGCCCTCACTCTGACCCCACTGCTTTAATCACACGTTTAGTTAGGTTAGCATAAAAAGTGTCTAGAAATGCAAAGTTCTTCTTTACCTTGGAGCACAGCTCAAACATTGCAAAGCATAACCAAGCAAGGTGATAGAGAAGATTTTAACCTGATGCATTGATGCGGTATCAATCAATCAATGGGAGTAATGCCATTATTTAAAGTAGTTTAACTTTGTGTCAATGTAGACAGGGCAAATGCTGTGCTCAGGTTTCATAGTGTCAGGGATACATATAGTGTGGTCATTTCCCCCCCCCCTTCCCCCCTAGAACTGGGAAGCACTGTTGATTAGCAATGTTATACTGGCAGGAGGGGAGTGTGTGTGTGTGTGTGATCTTACTAAGGGGAATTCCAATGGTAGCAAACTTTTCCCAGAGTTAGAGGCAGCCTGTGCTACAACGGAAGTCTGATGGTGACAGTGGTAAGGATTTCTGAGAGACTCAGTCACAGAGAAAAATATCTATGCTATTTTCCATCAAAATCTCTGTTAACACCCCAGGGAAGGCTTTCAGACTGTAAAAGAAAAATTAAATATGGGTTTTTTAAGGGTATGATGAGAAAAAGTGATTCAACTGGAAAACTAGAGCAGCTGTGGAAAATATGACTCCATCTTTGCACAAAGATATATACTGCAGTAGTGTGAAAAATGTGACTGAGGGACAGGGGCAGGAAAATAAGCCCCCTTGTCCTTGTGAAACCTGGAAGTGTTCTGAGCTTTTTTGTTGTTGTTGCTGTTCTTCAGTGCCTGTGGTCACTTCCTTCTGCTAACTCAACATAGCACTGCTGTTCCCCCTCAGGGGTAAAGTCAGCTTTTGGAACATTCCTGAGAAATTCCCATTTAAAAACTAAACAGAAGTCAGTATAAATCTTCAGGGAAACTTGTTTCTCCAGAAGACAGCTGCCTGGAAGAAGCGAAGTTTAATGCTCCAGCACACGTCATCCAACATTTGTGCTCTTTTACAGCAAAGAAACTCTAGTTAAGTCAGTGGAGCAACTCTGAACTGTGGGAGAGAGCACATGAAGACTTTGTGTGAAAGCATACTCATGCCTAGCACTGCCAGGACTACAATGAAACACTTTAACCATGTTTCCAAGATAGGCATTGAATGTAGGCTGGTTAGTCTTCAGTCCCTGTATTTTAGCCTAGACAATCTCTGCTTTCTAATGGGCCTAACTGATGGGCATCAGATGTCCTGACTTTGAAGTTGCTTGTAATGTGTAATTTTCTATTTTAATAGGGGTTTATGCACATCTGGTTCAAAGTCACCAGAGCAATGTGGAAAATATACATAATTATCAGGGGAAATGGCTGAATTCTGAACAGGAATGTGGAGATAAAAGCTTAGCTTCCATGTTGACAATCCTGTGCATCACTGTTTCTACATCCAGAGAACTCACTGTTGCTAATGTAATGTCCATCGCAAGAGTACTAGGACAGCTGGTTGTACCACCCCCTGCAGCACATCTTGGGAAATCTGATGAGGAGAAATGTTTAAATGCTGTACAAAATAAGAAATCTTAAATGCTGTACAAAATAGGTCAACACAGTGCCTCCCAGGCCTAGATAATCCATGCTCCTAACTCCCTGACATGGCATGAAACGCAGCAGGCAGAGAGAGGGGAATAAGTGAAAATAGAAAAGAAGGGCACAATGAAGTCCCCAGCCTTCTTCAGTTGCCCTGCCCCCATGGAAAGGGAGTCAATGACCTACTCTTTTTAATTGGGAACCCTCCTGTGACAGGCTGGAGGGAGGATCTGACACCAAAGAAAACTTGTTATTGCTAATCTCATCAGAAAGTGCAAGTGACATCAGGATTTGATGGAATAGTACCCATCTCCAGGACCCTGAGTTCCCCCAGCCCAAAGATCCAGCCTCTCCTCATTTCTCTACTGCTTGGATCCATGTAGATAAGCCTGTGTCATAAGCAAAATGAGATGGGATTAAAACCTCTTACCAGGAAAGACTGTCTCCGCAGCAACACACTCATGGGAATGGTCTAAACAAGGCTGGATCCAGCACCTGCCTCACTGTCCATTCAAGAGCTTCTCATTTCAGAAATTTTCACAAATGTGAAGGCTCTGGAAGGTGAAGGTGATCAGAGGGAGCAGCATTCCTGCCAGCCCTGCACAGGGACATCTGGGAGAGGCTGCCAGGCACTGCCAGGAGTAAGGCAGCAGGAGTTGCAGGAAGTAGCAGAGAGATTGGGGGTGGGAGGGAAGGTCAGGCCTGGGAAAGTTCCCCTTCTCCACTTTCAGAAGGTTCGTACCAGATTGTATGTCTACTGCACTATCATTAACTGAATTGCTCCCCTCCTGGATACTATACAACAAAATGACGACACCTTAATAACAGCTTTTGGTCCCTCTACACAGAGCATGTCTCGGGCTTCACTTACAACAGCCAGCATATGAAGGGCTTAGATCTCAGCTCTGCTGTGACATACAATACAGAGAAATGCAGCTAAAATGATAACACCAAGCATAGGCAGCAGGCACATGTGTGTCCTCATCAGTCCAGACTGCCTGTGGGCCTGTGTATTGTGGTATGTGTGTATATATTGCTCTATCTCCCAATTGGGCAGAAAGTGTGAGGATATGTTGAGCCTCAGGACCTCACTCTCTCTATGGTCTCTTCCCAGTCAGGCATAAAGAAGGAACAGTGAGGTTTGGAAACAATTCTGTTTATATTCTGATTGTAGCTGGGAGGAATCCTCAATTTACAGCGTTAGTTACGGTCAAAGCTGATTTAGCCTGAGCCTGTCTCTGGGTTTTGGTAGTAATTCAAAGGAACTTTTACTGACTGCTCCCTGGAAGCAGCCGGGCAGCACTCAGATAGATAGATGCTCTGCACAAGTCAGATTCTTGCAAACAGAGACTTCAAGAACCAGCATCATGAGCAGTGAATCTGTGCGCAGAGTGCTGCCAATCACTGTGAGGCCATACAAGAGGAGAAACCATGAGACAGGTTAGAGCTGACACAGTGTAGACTTCCCTCACCCAGCTTTGTTGACGTACCTCAACGCCAAATCTCAGCCCTGTACTATTTCTGTTCTGAGATATCTCCCTCACTACCTCTGACACTACCTCTCAATCCTAATCTACAGACCCTCTCCTATGCCACATTAGTGCTTCACCCACTCCCAGCTCTGCTTATGGCCTTCTCTCCCAACTCACTGATGCATCTGCTATCTCAGCTATGAACTCCCTGCCTCACACAGTTCTCCTGCTGCCTCTCAGTGCTGATCCATTACATCCCCTACTATTCCCATCCTGAGATGGTCAGCTGTAATGAACTGCACCAGTCCTGTGGCATAAATATCAATTAAGAACCAAATCTGTAAAAACGCAAATGTCCAAAGAAACATTTAAGCAAAAAACAAGCACAAAAATTCCCTGTGCCTCCAGCCTCCCCTCCCTCCCATCTCTATGCAGCTGCTTTATAACAAACAGCAACATTGTAACCACTACAAGCAGTAACTATGCTGACTCCTATGGTAACATCAGGGCCAGTGCTGTAAATGACGACATTCAGCCATGAAGCATTAAGGCTGAACGTGTCATTTGCAACTAAATGGGGGGTTATTTATGAAGCATAGCAAGAGCTCTAGCCTCAGCAAGGCAGCCTGTACAGATAGACAGAGTCCCCTACATGTATTTTAGGGCCTACTATTCCCACAGAGAATCTGAGCCCCTGAGGATTCCCATTACGGCACAGTTTCAGCTCAGCAATACCCAGCTCTCAGCACCTTTAAAATCTAGCGCACATATCAACTGGCTCAGCCTCCTTCCCCTGTGAAGCTGGGAGCTAGTATCTCCATGTCCCAGACAGATCAGGACACAGAGCCCGACTAGCAGAGACAGGAACAAAAGAACTCAGGAGTCCTAACTCCTAGGCCCCTGCTCCTTCCACTGAACAATGTTGAACAGAGGCGTGTGATTCATGGGCTTACATAGTCTGTGCCTTGGGGAATCATTAATAAGGAACACTGGCATTTCAATCAGGGTCTCAAAGCACTTTACAAAGCAGGGTCAGTGTCCCTGCAGCCTTTTCAAGGGGGGAAACTGTGGCTCAGAGGCGATGACTACACTTACAAAGCTAAGTCGACTTAACAAGGTCAACTTAAGTCGATAATGTTGGCCTTCTTAAGTCGACTTAGAGTCCACACTAGACTCAAATCAACTGGCTAGGTCGACAGAGGAGCCGCGGCTCCCGGGGACAAGGGGAGCTACTGCTCCCCTTCAAGCAGGGAGCCGGGGCTCCCGGGGACAAGAGGAGCCACAGCTCCCTTGTCCCGGGGAGCCACGGCTCCGCCCAGAAAGAAGGGAGCCACGGCTCCCTTCTCCCCAGGCCCCATGGCTTCCTGGCAGAAGCAAGCTGTGACGCCCTTCTGCCGGGAAGCCACAGGTCCCGGGGAGAAGGGAGCCATGGTTCCCTGCGAGCCGCAGCTCCTTTGTTCCCAGCCCTAGGTTGACTTAGGGAATTAAGTCGACTTAGGGCATCCACACCAGTTTTAGGTCGACCTAACAAATTGAGTTAGCCGTTAAGTCAACCTAAAGAGCGGTAGCTATTAAGTCGACTTAAGGAAAGCCTGGTGTGGACGTGGCATTCTTTAGGTCGACTGAAGCATTCTTAAGTTGACCTAACTTGCAAGTGTAGACATACCCAGAGAGAGGTGAGATAGTGAGTCAGGCACAGAACCCAGGACTCCTGGCTCCCCATTCCCTGTGTTGACCACTAGAAAAAGTCACATACAATTTGCCTTGCACCCTGTATTGTGTGCTACAAATCAAAGTCAATGGATGCAAAGCATCAGGTCAGCTAGATGGGAACATATAGTGTTTCCATCTCAGACAACAGGCCTACTAAGGGACTGGGAGTAGCACAGACCAGTGGTTCCCAACCTGTGGCCCATGGGAGCTTTCAAAGTGGCCCTCCACTCCTTCTGCTGGCTGCAGCAGGGAACTGCTGCCTAAGAACCCAGGCGGAGCATATTTTTGCAGAGCTAAAAGACTGGTGTAGGCTCCTTGCTGCAGCCAAGGGGATGGGAGGTCAGTGTTCCCCTTCCCCTGGCTGTAGCAGGGAGCATAGCAAAGTGCTCCACCTGGGTCTATAGGTGTGGCGGTCCCTACTGGAGCCAGAGGGAGGGGAGCACTGGTTTTCTGTCCATTTTCCAGAAGGGAGCCATTGCCTACAAACACAGGTGGAGTGCACAGGGCTATAGGATGTGTGCAGTTTCCCTGCTGCAGCCAGGAGCACACAAAAGGGCATTAGGCAAACTACAGCTAAGCAAACACTCTCATCACTCCTCCTGCTGCCCCACAAAACACCTCACTGGAGACACAGGTCTGAGATGTTTGTCAGCTCAGACTAGCCTTCACATAAGTTCATGGTGGCAGCCTCACCCCACAGCCCAACGGCCATTGGAGTTATCAGACAGGGTCAGAGTTGTGGTCAGTCTATCCTGTCTCCAGCAATGCCTGGAGCTGGGCCAAGATCTCACCGGCCGGCCACACGCAGCTCAGCACAACTGGCCAGACGTGATATAATGTTTTAGCCTCTTCTGACTCACTGGGTATTGGACACTGCACAAGGGTCCAGGACCCATGGCCGGATGGACTGAACTGGTATGGCAGACAGAGGGATCAGAGCTAGCTCAGATTTGTTCTGGCAAATGCTGAGCTCCTCCGGTAGAGTCATTTTGGAGAAAGAGCATCTGGCTCTGGGGTATCCCATACCATTTAAAGTGCCTGGGACTCTGGGGGCCACACTGCATCATCTCCTCCAGGCTGAGATTTCCCCTAGGTGGAGCGAGGCTCGTACCTCTTCGTTCCTCCTCACAGTGTTCAGAGCCCCCTCACTGAGAAGATACCACCAGCTCAAACAAATGAATAACAAAACGCAGCTTCAAAGAGAAACTGCAGAACTGAAATTTATACGCAAATTTGACTCCGTTGCCTCAGGATTAAACAGGGACTACGAATCTTTTTCTCATTACAACAGGTGATTTGACCTCACCTTCCTCTATATGCTGTCCCCCAGTGTTTGAATGTTAACATCTACTGTGATTTGCTGTTACAGCCTGACCTGATCCTATGGCATACACTCCCCTGCATTTAATTTCCTCCCATTCTGTAAGTTCCCCATCTTCAAAGTGTCTGACGAAGTGGGATTTTCTCCCACAAAAGCTCATACGATAAATAAATTTGTTAGTCTTTAAAAGGACTCCTTGCTTCTTTTAATGATTAGTCTGTAGCTTGTTAGTATGGCAACTGCACGTTCTAGAACAATATCATGGTAGCAGGTTACCATAGCAAAATTCTAGAGTGACCACAACAAGAGGGCCTGTTACACTGACCTATCCTGCCACACAAGTTCTGTAAGGGGCCAAGCAGAGACATAGAGACCCTGCCCCAAAGAGCTTCCAGCCTAAACCAAGCAAATCTCAGCCATGGGACTAGAGAAAGGAGGGAGCCTGGTTATGGCAAACAAAACCAACAGGAGGTACACCAGTGACTCAGGCATGATGATACTTTTATGGACAGATGGGGAAGGGGGTGGCCTAGAAAATGGCAGCCCAGCCCAGGAAAGCTGAGTGCTAGAAGCTGAAATAATTACATGAAAAGGAGGCATCTGAGTTAAAAAGCCTCTTTTGTTTGTCAGCTGATTGATTCTTTTAGAACAATCAGCTCTAAATTCCCCTCTTTCTGCCTCAAACAAGCCCAGCTATTGTTCAGAGCCTCTAATAAACTCCTGGCAGCTGATCCCTCCTCTACTTTCTGCAGCTGTTAGAAGATGGCTTAGGATGCACCTTTGATATTTGACAGCATAAACCCACCACCAGGGAGGGGAAGCTGGATTCTATGCTTTGTGCGGGAGACCTTAATACCAGATTACCCTGCTCAGCCCACGGCAGTTCTGCTAAAGCAGCATGCTTCTCCACGGGCTAGCAAGAAGCTGGGGCACAGGTGAGCAGAGAGTCTTTTCCAGTACAATCAGTGACTTGGTGCAAAGAATTTCAGCAGGTATCTCTTAAGAACCATGTAAAACAGCATTGTGCGGCAAGGGTCCAATAGTCCACGTCAGGCTTCCAGCTACCAGGAATGCTAGCCCCAATCTTCTTCTAGGGGCACAAACTGTGGATGCAGGATGAGTCACATCTGTCCCCATCCACCCCTCATTTTAGACCCAAATCTGGCTTCCTCCCAAAATAATCCAACACTCTCAACCTCTTTGCAGCCCTCATTTAGACACCAGAAACACTGACTTCTCAAATGGTTATAACGGTCCCTTGCATGACCCGGTAGTAGGGTTTGAAACCAGGATCTTCAGCAGCACCCTGATGACATGAGCTAAAGGAGTAATCCCAGTAGCTGATAGTAGTAATAGGCTGTTACCTTCTAGTGCAGCTGCCAATAGAGGGGTACAAGCACACGTCTGACCACCCCACAGGGTCCTAGAGCCTGGGCTTTAGCCTGAGCCCAGATGTCTACACAGCAATGAAACAGCCCCATGAGCCCAAGTCGGCTGGCAACAGCCAGCTGTGAATTTTTTTCTGCGGTGTAGACATACATAGGAAAGCACACACAGATCCCTCCAGCTGAGTCAGAGCACCCACCTAAAATATAAAGGAGACTCCAATCCTACAGCAAGTGTGGGGGACTCCTTCAGAAAGGGAGTTGGGGAGGGGTAATCTCTGTGTAGTCAGAACTCAAATGAAGCTGCGCAATCAGAACTACATGCTACCCACACACTAATCAAGCCAGCTTCTGTTCCTGGTGGGACGTTCTCACTAATCCAGCACCCCAACAGGATAAATACTGGAACCGGGTTTCACCTAGTTAGCAGTCACCACTGGTGCTGGGCCCACACCTGCACCCAAGGCCAGGGTTCTAGCTCCACTGAAAGCAGTGACTCGCTGCAAGCGCAATCCTAGTTCACCCTGAAGTCAACCCAAGCTCAACAAAGCTTTCATAAAACTCAGTGAGGCTGGACTGCGTTGCACTGGATTCTCTCTCGAGCCCAAGTGCTCTCATCTGCTCACAGGATAACTGTGATTCACACAGCTCCAAGGCACAGATGTACCCTAGCTGCAGAGCACAAGCTGGCTCCAAACATCACCAAAGTCAGAGGAAGTTAGAATTCACCTTACGAAGCTAGAACCTGACCCAAATATTGCCAACCTATGAAGAATGAAAGGATCCAGGCTTGGAGTTAGTTGAGCAGTCACGGGTGCCCTCCTAGGCATTGCCCCCACCACAGGCAGCCTTGACTCCCAAAAGCAAGCACCTTACCTTGAGTCAGGCGTGTGGGCTTCTTAACCTGCAGGCCGTCAATGGCACAGGCATTCCCGCAGGGGTGCAGGGTGAGGGTCCCACATACATTTTCGATGTAGCAGTGCTCAGAGGCCAACCCAGGCCCCTGCAGAACAATGTCCTTAGCAGCTGAGCCGATCACAGTCCTCCCTGCAAGAAGAAATACCTGCTTAATGCTCCCGGGCCACCATCAGGGATATCCTGTACCTGGAAAGAGAACTCAGAACAGGTCAGGTATCCCCATTTACAGGGAAAGAGATGAGGCTCCCTCACTCTGTTACTAGTGCCAAAAGCCCACTTGTTTCACCCCACCCTGAGTGGGTGCCATGCAATAATAAAGTGAGAGCTAGGCTACTAGGGGTTGTGCAGGAAGCTTCCTCAGTAGCCTTTGTCCAGAGGAGCTCATGAACTGGGAAGCAGAGGGCACATAACCATCACCTCAGTTCTGTGGAATAACAGGAGTGCAGCCAGGTCAAGGAGTAAATGCGGGGAATGGTAGCTCCTGTTTTGCTGCTGCAAAATGAATACAGGCCTGGGCATCAAGCCACCTAGTTCTAGACACTGGGGGATCTCCAAGAGAGGGTCTGAAACAGCTTCTCCCCGTTCCTTCACTCATTGCCCCTTGCATGCACACACAAACTACCAAAAGCCACTAATTTACCCACAGAGCTCCTTATAAAATGGGGTAGCAGCCTTTCTCATAGGAGGCAAGACATAGGATCCAGGAGTCCTGTGCTCATTCCTCTAGGCCCGGCTGACTCTTAAAGCTCTGAAGGCAGCATAATCAGCATCCACAGGGGTGAGTGGCAGCGCTGATTTGCACCATAAATCCCGGACTCTGCAGCACCTTGGAGGAACAGGGCTGCTTCATACTTCAGAGGAGAGGGGAGTCCATCCACAGGGTAGGATCTGGACAGCGCGACAGAGCCCAATGCAGTGCTGCTTTCTCCTTGGCTGCAGAGATTTGCACTGGGATCCTGCTTGTGGCCCTAACTGCAAAGGCCAGGCCAGAGAGATGGGACCTTGCTGGTCCTAAGGTCAGAACCCACATTCTGTGAGGCTTCTACCAGGCCTGCTATTGATCACCTCGTTTCCTGGATAGCTCTGGCTCCCTGAAAGGAATTCACCCTGCAGGGTCTCATCATAACTGGTGGGGAGACATGGGGCCACTTGGACACAGGTAACAGAGAACGAAATAGAGGGGATCAGAGACACCCAGACAATAACCCGTGCATCTCAGCCTTGTCCCTTCTAGGAAAAGAAACCCAAGCAGAAATTCGGCATAAGAGGCAGAAGGAAGCTAGGAATAATGAGTCCTGTTTCTTTTCCGCACTAACCACTATGCCCCCACAGGCACCTCCTATCTCTCTCCCTCACTCTCTCTGATCAGACAGGCCAGTTCCCATGGCTTCTCCACCAACCCCTATCTCCTGCTTTCTCCCTGGACAGGCAACTCTCTCTCTCCTTTGACCCAGTCATCTTTAGCAGTCTCCTCTGTTGACTGTGTGCTGAACAGATCCCAAGCTCTTGGCTAGGTCCTGTCCCTCACCAACCCCTCCCCCCCATCCCATTTCACACACTCAGGCTCTTGCAGACTAACATCAGACTATAAGTAGTGCAAGGCTCACTCAGCAACAAGCACCTGGCCCAAGGAGAAGTTCTGTTCTGCTTCCCTTCCCTTCCCTAGTGGAGAGGTCCCGTCTCACTCTCTGCCATAGTTGCAGGGGCTCAGCAGGGTCTGTGCTTTGGACTGGTGTGTGGGTGTGCCATATGTGCACAAGCAAATCCTCTGCAGTGAGATCTTGGACATCTTCACAGGGTGCAGACCCTCTGGAAGGGAGGAACAACTGTCTTATGTGCCTCTCGACTGCTCCATTCTTGGGAGCCAGGGTTGGGTCAGTGTCCCATTGTCAGCCCAGCTCTTGCTGGGATGCTGGTTCCATCTGGCTCTGGGCTGCTGAGCTCACATAAACCAGGAACACCAAGGCAGATGTTAACCCAAGTCCCTACTAAATGAGAGGGTGTGGCAGCACCAGCTCCTATTGCTGGGATCAAATATAGGTGGGACTTAAACCCTAGTGCCCAGCCATCAATATCCTTGTCAGATTCAGACTGTGCACCACAAATTCAGCGGGATTAACCCATGTCCCAGAACCCACACTCAGCATCCAGATGTGGCTGTTTTTGAGGGGCTTGCTCAGCATTCTGCCAGAAGATACAGCCACACAAAGTGGATCACAGCAAAGTCCACACATCTGGTGGGGTAGAGGGGGGACAAGGACACAGCTGGCGGAAGCAGTCAGGCCAGCACTGACAGTATTCAGTCCATGCATCAATTATGATGGAAGGCAAGCACAGTGCATACAAGCCAGCAGCATTTTGCAGTCTGAGCCATCAATAGCCCAGTCCTTTTCTTGTGCCTCTCATCTGGGCTCCCAAGGCACCATGCAATCTTCCACTAACGACAGCCTACAATCTAGGCAGATGGCAGGTCCCTATCAGATAGTGGGGCATGACAGGAATATTAGCTCCAATGAACAAGGGGAATAGAGGGGAGTAGGCTCAGATTCTCAAAAGTGGTTACTAATTTGGAGGGCCCAACTGGAGATTTCTATGGAATAACTTTCAAGGATGCAAAGCACCCACAACCCTAACTGACAGGACTGGAAGCTTGCATGTGCTCAGCAACCCAGAAACTCAGGCCCTAGTGTTTCCCGTTGGACCCCCCAAATTAGTGACCATTTCTTAGAATCAGACCACAAGTTCCTAAAATGGGGCATCTGAAATTAACAGCCAGTTTAAAATTGGGGTGTAGGAGATTTGGCCAAGGCCTCAGTCTGTGTCAGAGTTGAGAATGGAACCTCTGCACCTCCTGTTCTACTCATTACAAACACATTCCGCCACACAGCGTAAGTTACACAGGAACTCAGTCACAAGGGAGCAGGGAAAGAGACCCCCTCCACCCAGCCAAGCTCCTAACCCCATATCAGCCTCTGCGCATTGTCAGATAGCCACAGCACAAGCAAAGGGGACTTACCCTCTTCCAGGGGAAGGAGGGTGATGGCGGTGCTGAGCCGGCCACTGCCCAGGCTCACTAGGTGTGGCTTGTCAGTCTGGACCTTCAGCCCCTTGCCCATGTCTATCAGGTCCAGAGGACTGTTCTGTAGGGAAGGATAAAGCAGAACCCATGTTTAGAACATGCTCATCACTGGACTCAGTGGGAGGTCACTGAGTCAAGTCCTTCCTAGATGGGGGATAGAGGTTTTCCACCTGGCTGGAACTGCAATGAGTGAATCTCACTCAATTCATGATGGACTAGCATCCACAGCGCAAATGCCACCCCAGCTGGTTCATTATTGGTAGTTGTCAACTGAAAGGCTAAGGGCTGAACAAATCATGGGGACTGCTCCCTGGGAGCAGGTCAAGTTGGGTATTCTGACCTTGCGACTATCTATTTGGGAGATAAGCAGAGGGCTCTAGGGTTGTCAGTATGGCACCACAATATACCTATAGGGAGGCAGATATGGCACCAGCTGCTCCAGAGAAGGTGGTTCTCGTTCCAACAGCACCACACTTGCAGGAAAAGAAAGAGGGAACAGGGATGGATGGAGCCCAGAACTACAGGGACAATGTCTGGGAGGTGGGCAAGACCCCTGAAATGAGGAGCAAGGCCAGTGGGGCTGTTGACAGGCAGAGGTGGGGCGTCTGACGAAGTGGGATTTTCTCCCACGAAAGCTCATGCGATTAATAAATCTGTTAGTCTTTAAAAGTGCCGCAAGACTCTGTTGTCTTAGCCCCTAGAGTTTGAGTACAGGAGAAGCCAGCACTGGCAGGGGACTCTCACCATACTGGATCATTGCTCCAGACAGAACTCACTAGCCAAACCTTCCACTGCTTGGGAAAGAAGGAATTGGCAATGGGGATACATAGCAACCCCGTCATAATGCCACTGGGCCCTTGCAGGCCCTGTGCCAGACCTAGCCATAGCAAGAAGGCATCCAGCCCTCACCCCCATTTGCCAAGGCTTCCAACTGGGAGATGCCCTCCAGGCTCCTTTGCTGCAGCAGAGCTGTTTTAGCCCTTGAAACAAGCCAGTAGATGGATGCATGGACAAGGAGACAGATGCAGTCTCTGACGTGGATTGGCTCCTACCCAGCAGCCTGTTCTCAATCAGTGATTCAGACAGGTTCCATCTCCATTCCCATTCTGCACAGCAAAGATGGGGCATAAATATTTATGGGCTCCTTATCTTTCTGCTTTATATGACAGGCCAGAGCAGGAGTGGAGGACTCATAGGATAGCTGGCTGCAGCCAGCAGGCCTGGGCTCTCCCCATGGACTATCACACGTAAACAAGAATCCAGGCAGGCTTCACTGAGACCCCACCACGTGCATGTACATTCAGACACACATGCACACGGACATGCATGCAAGCACACACAAACAAACACAAACCTACAAGCACAGACTGCTGGGCCACTGGCTCCTCATTCTAAGGATTCCTCCCTCAGTCCTTTTACAAGGGGAGCACAGCAAGTGCTGTACATGGGCTCCAGACAACAGGTTAACAAGTTGAGAAGTGGACTCCAAGGATTCTGGGCCTTTCCCATGTCTCCAGACCTCAGGGTCATAGGCCAGGTTGGCTGTAACCTTTGCTTTTTGCTGTGGGCTTGGGGAAGAGAGGGTTGGAAAGATAAGGAAAAGTGACAACAGTAAAGCACTATGAGAGAGGGGATTCCATGGGCTTGGGTTCTGTTTAATAGGATCCAAGATACTGGCCATTTGTCCCAAATGAATTTACAATCAATCCCATAAGAGGATTGAGAGGGAAGACCTCAATAGTGCTCAGCAGACAGCAGCACAAGTCACCCACAGCGAAGTCCTAGGTCTATTCAAAACACCAAGATCCTTTCAGAGTTGAGCTCTGGCCGGCACAGGGGTGGGAGATGTGGCACATACACCAGGTGGCCCCATGTCATTCTCTAGCTCCAGGGTAAGGGATCATGCCTCATTGACTATAAAGCATCAACAGCCCCTTACTGTGATGGGCCCACAATTCCTCACAGGCAAGCTGGTCCACAAGATCTCAAGAAGCCTTTAGGGCTAACCCAGCCAAAGTGCCAGGACCTGGATGCTGAACTGCCCAACCTGGAACCAGTGCCCCCAACCTCCACCTGGAACTGGAGTTTGGGTTTGACCTTGACCCATAACAGAAGCAGGGCCATGTATGAAGCCTGACCTAAGCCTGGCAGAGGGAACATTCACTCCCTATGCTCTCAAAGATCGCCAGATCCATCTTCCAGAACCTGGGGCTGCTCCCTCCTGGGTTACCAGGATGTCCTGGTTTCCTGCTGGCTCCATCACTATGGGGATCTAAATGGTCTGTATACCCACTCCTCTTAGAATCCCCCCAAATCCCTCTCTAGAACTAATAATCTTTGCTCACTTGTGACCCCTGTTCCAGTCTGTGGTGATGGAAGGACAAGGCATTAGCTCCCAAAGCTGTCTGTCTCAGTCTGCCTTACCCACCGTAAGGCAGCAGTGCTAAGGAACTGGCAGGAGGTGGCGACCCTGGCACACACTCACCTGGATGATTGCTTGAACTTTGCGGGTTGGGCTGGTAATGCTCTTGTTTGAAGATTCCATGACAACTTCATCTATGTACCTGTCACTCTGCTGCAAAGGAACCAGAAACAGAGAGAGGGTGTTTGGCCTTGAGAGAGCCCGCACAGCTGCAAGAATACATTGAAAGAACCAAACCAGTGCTGTGCATGGGGTTATGCTATAGAGCAGCATTTCCCCAAACTAATTTGGACACAGAACACTTTTAGGCTTGGAATATATTGACAGGACACATACATGCTGGTCCCGGGGGGAAGGAGAGGGGGTCATACCGAATTCTGTACGTATTGCTCAAAAGTTGATTTAAAAAGTTAGGTTTTCTGGGGGTGTCTTATTTTACAAAGAAAAAAATTAATAAAGAGTGAAGAATGAAAGAAAATCTATTCAAATACCATAGTATTTTTGATAAACACATCATTTCATAATATTTTAGAAGAAAAAATATTGCTAGCACAGGTGAGTGATTAAGAGGCCCTGCTATCTATGGCCAAGTCAATGAAATGAGAGTGGTCTATTGATTATAACAGGGAAATGGACAATCAGGTATCTGTGTTCCATTCCAAGCTTGATCTTTGGCAATCATTTCGCGGCTCTGTGCCTCAACTTCCCCATCTGTACAGTTGGGTTCCTCCCTACACAGGCTGCCAGGGCTCATGGCTGTTTTTAACCAGCTTTGAGGTACTTGGATGAAGACAGCGAGAGAAAAGCAACGTATCAGCAGCAATACACATTTTGCATCCTGTTGCTCCCCCTATTCATAGACACAAGCAGTTTCTAGGCTTTTACCCAGCTTCTGAACTGGTATTTGTTTCTTCTAGAAATGAGTGGGGTATGAATCCCAGTATTAAAGAGACCGTTAGTCTTTAAAAGTGCCACCAGACTCCTTGTTTGTTTGGCTGACCTAGACTAACATGGCTATCCCTTTGGAACATGAATTTGGAGACATTGATGGCTGCAACACATGCAGCATTAAAAGCTGGACACCAGGGGGCATCATCTCTGGCTCCATAAACCCTCTTGTATCAGTGGGGATTTGCCTGACAGAGTCCCTGAGCCTCCTTTGCTCTTTGCCTAGTCCTGCTCAAGTCAATAAGGAAATGGCCATGGGGCATCTGAATTGGACCCCAACTGAACAGGGTAATTCTGCACACATCTTGCTGCAGGTCTCTGCTGATGTGAAATGACAGTAAGTGGAACACAGACCCAAAAAGCACAGAGACGCAGAGTCCCTACATATAAAATGCCACAGAAAGTGTGGGCAGAGCATAGGATACATGGCCCCGCTTCTCCATTCACCCAAGACCTTCCAGCTCTTTATAAACACGAGCTATGTTAGCCCCACAAACCCTGCACAAGGCTGGTCAGGGGACGAGTATGGGAATGGTCAAGCCAGCTCCCCAACACAGCAGCTCTTTAGTAGCACTCAGACAGACAGGACAGAACAGGAAAAATAATCTTCTCTTGCACTGAAACTTCTGGGAACTATAGAGAGGCAACAGGAAACTTTCCCATGTTAGGCTGGGGCCAGGCAACTTTCCCATGTTAGGCTGGGGCCAGGACACTACAGCTAACAGCCCAACTCATCTCATGTGCTTTGGGGTGGCATGAACAGCCAGGGGCTCAATTTCACATCTCAGCTCCAAGGGTTACATTTAATGGCAAGAAGCTATTTTTCTGCTTAATTCCTGCTTTCAGATGCTCAGAAACGGTCTCAAATTTACATTCCCCTGTCTATCCACCCAGAACTACTCAGTCTCTCACTCACATACTACAAGTACAATACTTGTACACAGAGGGCGTAACTACTGAACGAAAGAGGGAGCCTTAACAGCTTTGCAAAGCCTCATTTTTTAAAAAAAATCTATATCATTAAACATACATAGAGAAAATAATTATCAAAGTTAAAACCAACATTTGGGATTCAGAGAAGGCAAGGCGGATAGAGACAGACATCCACACACTATACATATGACAATGAGTCCATGCTAGCCCAGCATCCTGCCCCACCAGTCAGCAGGCATCTAAGCACACTAGTCAGCTCTCCCAGCTAGTAGTTAGGGAACCAGAAACCCACCCACCTTCAGATGTGCGCACACAGCTCCTCAAAGCCTCTGTATGTCTGCACAAGCCCCATATTGATATGTATGTTCAGATGACAAGAGAGAGAGAGAGAGAGAGAGACAGACACTGACTGAAACTCCCTGAATCATCATCCCGGACAAGGTTTCTGTTCCTGCAGGAAGTATAAGTAAAGCAGCTTGCAGAGGAAACTGACCACACAAACCAGTGATTTCCTGTGCACTGATGCTCAGACCACTTGAGCCAGCTTAACAGTCTGGGCCAGGCTAGAGTTTCTAAATTTACCCTGCTCCATGCATCCCACACTTCCATCTCAGATTCCAAAAGGGTAGCCGTGTTAGTCTATTGTAGAAAGACAACAGAGTCCTGTGGCACTTTTAAAGACTAACAGATTTATTTATCGCATGAGTTTTCGTGGGAGAAAGCGTCTGACGAAGTGGGATTTTCTCCCACGAAAACTCATGCGATAAATAAATCTGTTAGTCTTTAAAAGTGCCACAGGACTCTGTTGTCTTCCATCTCAGAGTCACCCTATAGCAGGATAGCAGCAATAACTCCTTCCTTACTGGCTTGGTCTGTTCAGGCTTCCAGAGCAGATTTGGGGATGGATAATTTGTCCATTTGGCTTGTGGATCACTGGTACTGTCAGCTCCCCACTACAGACCCCAAGGTTTCTGGTATTACAACACAATTATAAGGACTATCCCCATCTTTGTGCTGTCTGAGTGCAGGTCAGGGGGCAGATTATATCCCAGGAATTCCTAGAAGCTGACCCCAAATGGCTACTTTGGCACAGTGTGAAGCACTAACTATGAGGGTGGGGTGAAGCCTACGCTTTTAGCAAAGTCACTGTGCTTCAAAGTAATATTAAGAGACTGCAGAGAAGCTGGGTTCCTGCTTCTCATCAAGCCCCGCACTGCTTCCCTACCATATAGGCACTAGCTCTTTAGCCAGCCTGGTGTAAATACCCCATGAAATGGGGCCATCACTTCTTTCCCAGGTAGCTGCAGACAAATCACTGAAATGGAGGTGCACTGGGCCAGAATATTCAGAGCTGGCAAAATGCACTGAATTGTCACCAATCTAGGCCTCAGAGAGTGATGCCTTACACTAACAGAACTATAGAAGGAGTGTCTGGGAAGAATTACAGTTGCTTGTTACATTCATCTGGGAAAGAGATAGCCTTACCCCTCCATCCCCGACCAGGCCTCTGCTCTTAGCAATACATTATTTTGCTGGTATTAAGGCAGAACTAGGTCACATATAGCTCAGAAAAAACGCCAAACTGTGTGACACCAGTGCACCATCTACAGGCTAAACCTGCATTGCCAGCGATAGCATTAGCCTTCTGTTGCTGCTGTCAATGGAGAAAAATAGTCAGGAATTGACACTTCCAAGGGCCCCCATCCGCTTTCAGAAAAACACACTCAACTCTGCTTTCAGTTACCCCCAGGGAACTTCCCTGGCCCTGCTTCATTCACCCTGGTCACATTGGCCCCAGCAGGATTTCAGAAAGCAGGATGGGTTGAGGTAACTTCATCATCATAACTCCAAAAGGACAGTGATGATTCCTAAGCCCACAACTGCTGTTCTCCAGCTGCTCACCTCTGCCAGCTGCACATTTCTTGTGTCTTTTTCTGCCATGAGCTGGAGTCACTTTAAGTGCATGGAAAGACTGTTTAGTCTCTGCTCCTACACATCCAGCAGCCCACCCATTACGAACACAGCTAGAGCCGGGCTGTGCTGCTCCTTGGTTGCATTAAAGTGACCTGAACCTCACAGGTGCTTTTGTCTAATGCAGGCCTTGACAAATCCTAGGGCTATGTTGCCATGGCGCCTAGGATTTTCCCACTGGTGCCTAAGAGAGCTCCAGCCACCGCAAAGCCATCACGGCTACCCCTCCCCCACCACTGGAAAAAAGCCGCTGCCAGTGGCTTTCAGTGGCACAGGGAAAGAGGGAGAGACGGCAGTGCTCTTTCCATCTAGTGTTGCCATCTCCACCCTGTGGCTACCCCTCCCCCGCCCCATCAGCACCACTGAAAGAGCTGCCAGCAGTGGCTTTTTTCAGTGGTGGGGAATGGGGGTTTCTTTCCGCAGCGAGTGCAGCATGTTAAAGAAATCGCCACTGAAAAAAGCTGCTACCGGCGACTCTTTCGGTGGCACTGGGGAGGGCAATGGCCGCAGGGGAGAGACAGTGGCACTAGAAGGGAAAAGCACCGCTATCTCTCCCTCTTCCCCCAACGCTGCTGAAAAAGCCGCTGGCAACTGGTTTCTTTCAGTGGCGGGGGAGGGGCTTACCGCTGAAAGGAGCTGTGGCTGCGACGGGCTCCTTCTCTGCCGGATACCTAAAGGTGCCTGAGTTTTTGGGCTGGTCCCTAGGTGTCCAGCAGATTTGTTGAGGCCTGGTCTAATGCATCACAAGGGCCTGCAGGGCCCTGGAGACAGAAATCTGTGTCACCATGGCAGACAGGCATTTTCAGTACCCATACCTCTTCTTTCTGTTGCCCAGCATGGAGTATGTGCTCTGAAGGCAGACCCTGAAGAGGAGAAAAATTCCCAGAGCACTTTTCCCCTGGAAGAATCCCCCGTGCTCTACAGAACATCACTCCACTGGACTGACATGCAGCCCCCTCTGGAGTGAAAAATGGCAGCTGTCACACCAGCGCAGTGACAGATTAGGGCAGAATGGGAAAAACAACCTGTACCCAACTGAAACTGCTGGGGGTTGGAATGGCGGAGTGCAATTAATTACCAAAGCTGGGCTTTGGCCAGGACACTGGAGTGTAGGTCCTGGCTTGTGGAAAGTATCCTAGGAATTTTATTGCTCCCCAGTGACCAGAACTTCAGTCCACGTCCCAGCCAGTAGGCAGGCCATTTAGGGGAGATGGGCTAATAGAATATGAGGGCCTAGATAAGGCCCTAGTGTAACCTGGGATCACTGCAGCTCATGGGCTGCAAAGAGACTCAATGCTGCCTTCTACCTATCAGGACACCCATGCCTGAGGAAACCACCAGTTCCAGCTCAGCTCCAAGCAGCAGCTGTGTCAGAGCTGAAGGCAGCTGTGATCTGCATTTCTGCACAGCGTATGTACAGCCCATGGACTCTGGGACTGCTGGCAAAGTCTGGGCGTCTCTTATTCTCCCTATAGCTATTTACAGGTTGCCCGAGCAATTAGAGCCTCTCCAGATCATCAGGCTTCAACTACTAGACCCTTTCCCCACTTTGTCCAATCAAACGTGGCCTGTGGTTAGCAGAAGCCATGCCTAGAGCAAGAGCACTCAGCCCAGCCAGGAAGAGTGGGAGCTAGTGGATAACTATTACACACTGTGGAAAAAATGAAAGGCTGGAAAAAGACAGCATTGACTCCAAGGCTGGGAAAGAACAAAAACAACCATCAGCTCACAGTAGAAGGCCCTGGCTCCCTCTGAATTAGGCAGCTGAGAGAGGACAGCATCAGGGAGCAAGACAAAAGAGAATTCAAATGGAAAGACTGGCATTCAAACCCAATTTTCATCGCAATCCCACCAGTGACACCAAGGGTAGCCAGGCTGCCTTCCAAGCTGTGTGCTGGGTATGGAGCAGAGTTGCTAAGTCTGGAAATATTATTTGTAAATGGAGCACACTGGACATGATGCTGAGTGATAGCCCTGGGGTGAGAGCCAGGAAGATTTATGTGGGTCTGGCTGTCAGAGGGGCTGAGCTCCTGCCACATCAAGCTGCCAGCACTCAGAACATCTGAACCTCATCTCATTGTCTGGACAGTAATGTGAAACTGTTTCCCTTCACTCCCTGATTCTCATGCACAAACCTACAACTATTGGGGGCAGTACTAGCCGTCCCTACAAGAGCACCGGTGTGTGTTTATGTGAACAAGTAGGAAAGGGCACAATAATTCATTACCACCAGGGTTTCTTGCCATTTGCTGCCACTTTTCCAGTTTCCAACTTGCTACATGAGAGTTCCTGTGTGGGCTGCCCAACCAGTACTTTTCCTATGGAATGTGGCTGTGAGGGCAGAGAAAAGGGGTGGAGGAAAGATGACACCTGGGTGAGGGATGGAGGGGCAACGCAGAGTCGGAGACACAATAAAGGGGTCGATGCAGGGAGGAGAGACCTGGCTTCTAGAGAGCATATTAAGGGAGTGGATTGGAGAGGTCTAGGACCTGCTCCCCTCCTGCTCTGCCATCATTCACTAACATGCCGCTGAGCCTCCAATACTGGCCACCTGTTGGATCAGAGCCACTTCTGATGTTTAGAGGAGCTCCCATGGGGCCTGGGCTCCTGCCCCCTCAAGTCAAGGTCTGGCCCCCGATGATGGCAGGACAGAGACCTCAGGAGACCCATAAGCACTGGGAAGGGCTAGCCTTAGAGCTTATGTGATCCCCTGCCCCAACACACACACCTAGAAACAGTGTGGTTTTGGGGCCTGCACCTTACCTGCCCTTGGATCCTCACCCGGGCACTGGGCCAAGCACCGACCATCAGCCTTAGTGGTGGACTGTTCATGTCCTGGTTCCCTGCTCACATCAGGGCCAGGGAGGGCGATCTACCCAGCTGTAGGAGAAGTCATAGAGAACAGTCTGTGCTGACAGCTCCCTGGGAAGGCAAAAGGCACATCAAGGCAGGAGATTCCTATGGGGAGAGCCAGACCAACATGGCCCACAGCCCCTTCCCAACCCCTGCACTTTCCCCCCAAATGCAGCTGCCGATAAGCCAGAGGAAAGGCAGGCAGGGGGCCGGACTCTTGAAAAGGAAGAGAGCAAGGCCAGATGGAATCCTGCTTGGAGATTAACCCCTTCCCACCACAGCAGGCCACAGGATCCCAGCTGAGCCCAAAGAGTCAGTGTGGAGTGAGGGGCAAGTGTCACACTGGGGCATGCTCTGCAACCTTACACCATCTGGGCATTCCAGCACCAAACCCACCTGACCCCTGTGAGGAAGGTACCCCCTTCACAAATGGAGAAACTCCAGCACTGAGAGGGGAAGTCACCACAGCTGGGGATAGAACCAAGGAGTCCTGTCTCACAGCCTTGCCAACCCAGCTCTAGGTACCTCTCCCGTCTCGGAGCCAGGAATAGAACCTAGTAGTCTTGACTCTCCAACTCTCCACACACACTGCCCTTTAACCCCTAGAGTCCCCTCCCTCCAGAAGCCAAGAATAGAATCCAAGAGTCCTGATTTCTCTCCTACTACAGACAAACTACAAGCCAAGCCATAACCATGGAGATATAATCCTTATAAGGAATTTTACTGCTTTCTAGAGGAGGAGGACACTGATCCCCCCACACCCCTTCACAAAGATCTGATCTCATCTCCCCCATCCCAGTGCCCCAGCTGGGATCCTTATGGGAGCCAGCAGCCACCCCTTGGATTTGGCTCTTTCCCCAATGGCTCTCTGAAGGGAACATCCCAGTGCAAGGAGATAAGGAATTGGGAAACTGCCCTCAGGGCATGTTTCATGCTCCCTCCTTACCTCCCATCCCATCCCTTCACCTCACCTGAGAAACACCAGCATGAAGGGCGACTGCTGCCTGTTCACAAGCAGACTCTGTTCTAGGAATGCTAGCAAGGGAGTGAGGCCCAGCCCAGCCAGTTGCCCCACCTCTGGCAGCAACAAGGGTGCCTTTCTTCTCTCACAGCAGCCTGCAAAACACTTCACTTGTTCCTACCACCAAACGAGGCTCAGGCTGCAAATGCCAAAGGGTCGGGCTCAGCTACCATGAAATAGCAACAGTCACCAGAGTCTTCCCACACAGCACAGCCCACACGCTCACCCCCCCACACACACACACATTCCCCCATGGTATCACTCTCCTTGCTTGCTCCCTCCTTAACATCCACAGGACTCATGTCTCCAGTTCCCACAGAAATCTCTAGACAAATTTATTTTAAAAGTTCTTTCCAAGAAAGGACGAGGTGAGCGTGGGAGGACTTCAACTTCAGAGCAAGGAGAACTGGTGTACAGAGGCCAGCCATAAAAATGAACTGCAGTCTTGCTCTCTTTTCTAGTCCTGGGCTCTGCTGGTGCCTCTTAATTCTGACTCATAGCACCCCTAGGCTTCCTCTTTCCCCACACAGCTCTGCCAATGCCCCTCAATTCCATCTCATAACCCTCTGGCTATTCCAATCCTGGGCTTCCCCACCCCCACCCCACAGCTCTGCCCAAGTCCCTCAATTTCAACTCATAGCCCTTTACTATTTCAATTCTGCCAGTGCCTTCATCCTGACTTGGTGCCCTCTGCTATTCCAGCCCTGAAATCGCTCTGCTAAAGCCCCTCATTCAGGCATGAAAATTACAAATATTTTACAACTCAGGCTAGGGCTGCACTCAGACGCCAGCTGCTGCTGGATTCTTGCAAAACTGAGCTGAGCAGTTTCTTTGGCCTGGTCACAATTTGGGGATGGGATGGTGAGCTGCAGTGGCAAGTGGCCTTGTGACTGAATCCCTCCTGTCTCCTTCTGTTGGGCTGTCATTATCAATGGCAACACTCTGAACAGCAGTGGCAGGGCTGGCATCCTTGTTTAGCTTCGGGAGGGCTGGGTAAAGAGGGTTTTTGCTCTTGGGCGTCTCATCAAGTTTGTTTCCTTTGAAATCCAGTTGGTCCATTACACTTGGATGCTGCCTTCCAAAGTGCTCATCTTCCCTTCCTCCTGTGCATCACCTCATTGTGCTTCCCAGTGAGGTCCCAAGGGACTTCATGGAGACTGCAGCTTTGTATAACTGTACCCCAACCCCAGCTAGACATAAGGGGATGTATATCATCTCCAGGAAGTCACACCTGACCAAGTAATTTCCCTACTCTGTGCCTCAGTTTCCCCATAGGGATAATAACCCTGCTCTGCCTCTAAGGGCACTGGGAGCGTGGATTAATTAACATTTATAAAGAACCTTGTAGATGCGACCTGCTATTACCTTACTTAAAATAAAAACCCCAAAGGGAAGGAGTGCCATTCTGTGATCTATTTAACTGTATCTGCAGCTACAGAGGACAGATAGGATTCAGCGTGCAACTACACCTGGAGTAAAGAGGCCTGGGTGTGCCCAAGGATAGTATTTAGCATGTGTACATCTACACACATATAGCATATGGAAACTGAACAATGTCTATCATCCTCTCTAAAGGCTGAAGGCAGATGGGACATGGAAACATGTAAAAGGAGGAGACTTGGGTAATTAATAAGGAGTTGCAGCAGCCTAGGTGTTATACACCCTGAAATACAGCATCCCTGGCCTCTTTCCTCCCTCCACACCCATTCAGATGATGAGTCACTCAGAGGCAGTCAGAACAGCTGAGCTAACGGGATACAGCACACAGTATCCAGGCCCTCCATCCAACTTGGCTGTACATTCACTCTACATCTGCTAATGTGTTTAAGGCACTAAAGCTGCCATCCCATCCTAATGAGCAATGGGGCTGTTCCGCTTCTAGCCTGGGAATGTCGGAGGCGTGAGGAGCATTGTCTTGGAGACAAACGTGGGTGGAAAGAGGACTTCCAACAGCCAGCCCAGGGAAACTAAATTGCAGCAAGGACCCTGACTGGAAAGGGCTCACACAGAGCTAGTGTTGCAGTGCCTGAAACACCACATCAGGGCCAATCTCTGTGAATGAGCTAAACTCAGATGTGGGCAGGGAAGGAAGGGAGCATAACTGGTCAAAATAGGCACCACACCCAATCTGGAGTGGGAGACAATTCAGTTAGAATGGGAAACACACCCCACCCAATCCATCATGGGATCCAATCCAAACAAGGAGCAAACCCCACTCTTGAATCAGCATCCAATGATATAAGAGCCAAACTGACACCCATAAGTCCTAGATGGGTCTGACCTGGAGCCAATGACAACAAGAGCTTTGCAAGAGTCAGCAGTCAGAGGGGTCTTCTTCCTGGACTCACACACCCTGGAACCCCTCTGATCAAGATGATGATGGTTTAGTGATTTATATGATGGGGGGAGTGGTAAATATGCTGGAGGGTAGAGATACGACACAGAACCACCTAGATAAATTGGAGGATTGGGCCAAAAGAAATATGATGAGGTTCAACAAAGACAAATGCAGAGTCCTGCACTTAGGACAGAAGAATCCCATGCACTGCTACAAACTGGCTAGGCAGCAGTTCTGCAGAAAAAGACCTGGGTTTACAGTGGACGTGAGTGAAGCTGGATATGAGTCAACAATATGCACTTGTTGCCAAGAAGGCTAACGCAAGGGTGGACAAAATTGGCTCACAGCTAGATGCCAGCAGTTTTACTTTTGGTCACCAGAGGGCGCTCCTCCATTATATTTCGGCAGTGGAGCTAGGCAACAGGCTACTAAAACTGATTGTCATGGTGACCGGAAACATTGATTTGTCGAGGCCTGGGCTAATGGTATATTGGGCTGCATTAGTAGGAGCATTGTCAGCAGATAAAGAGAAGTCATTTATCCTCTCTACTGAGTTGGTGAGTCCACATTTGGAGTACTGTGCCCACTACAGAAGAACATGGACAAATTGTAAAGAGTCCAGTGAAGGGTGATGAAAATTATTAGGGGGCTGGAGCTCATGATTTATGAGAAGAAGCTGAGGGAACTGAACTTGTTTAGTTTGCAGAAGAGGATTTGATAGCAGCCTTCAACTACCAGAAGGTGGATTCCAGGGAGGATGAAGGTAGGCTTTTCTTAGTGGAGGCAAATGACAAAACTAGGAGCAATGGTCCCAAGTTACAGAGTGGAGGAGGTCTAGGTTGGACATTGATAAAAGGTTTTTCACTAGAAGTACTAAAATGAGTTACCTAAAGAGGTAGTACAGGGGTCGGCAACCCCTGGCATGCGTGTCAGAGCTGGCACGTGGGCCGAGCCTGAGTGGCACGTAGCGCTGCTCAGTCTCCCCCGCTGGCCCCACAAACCACGCGGCCAGCAGCTGCAGCATGCAGCTGAGGGCCCCTGCTGGCCCCGCCTCCTGCTGGATGGTAGGAGGGGAGGGGAGGAGAGGGGAGCAGGTCACGACATCCCGGCCTGCCCAGAGACGCGTCACTGCCAGCAGGGCAGAGCCAGCCCCGGCCATGGCCGGCAAGAGGGTGGGTTGGCTCGGCCTGGCTGGAGGCGCCGCTGCCGGCAGGCAGCCTCCGGTTCCTGGCCCCGGCTCCCACTGGCAGCGGCAGCTCTGGGCGGGCCAAGCCGACCTGCCCTCTTGCCAGACATGGTCAGGAACAGCTCTGCCCTGCTGGCAGCTGCACGGCTCTGGGCGGGCCAGGGCGACGCAACCCGCTCCACTCCTGCCGTTTAGCAGGGGGCGGGGCCAACAGCCCCATGCCGCCCCTGCGGACGGGAGCCGGCCCCGGGGGCTGGAAACTGGAGGGCACCCGCCGGTTGATGGATGCCGGGCCAGGTCCTGGCCAGCAGAACACCTGAAGCCTGGCCCCGCCCCCTTTTGGCCCCGCCCCAGCACCTGCTGAGGGTCCAGTGGGCGGGGCTAGCACAGGGGCCTGCAAAGGTTGCCAACCCCTGAGGTAGTAGAATCTCCATCCTTAAAGGTTTTTAAAGCCCAGCTTGACAAAGCCTTGGCTGGGATGATTTAGATGGGATTGGACTAAATAACCCCCAGAAGTCCCTTCTAACCCTATTATTCTATGAGATGTGGTCACCTGCCCATTCAACTAATTTAATAGGCATGGGCCCTTCAAGCAAGGCTGGTAACACCCTAAACAAGAAGGATTATAGTGGAAATGCCAGAAAAAGCAGCATCATGAAGTTGAGAGGATTCCAAAGCTTTGACCAAACCTCCAGTGCATCCTTGAGACTGCAAATCTCACAAATGTAGCCAAACAACTTCCTTCTAAAGAAATCAGAGGTAGCTCAGAACCTGAACTCTGACCCAGAGCGAAGCTCACAGTCTGCACTCATCTCTGCAATGAGCTGAAAAAGCCCAGTGATCAGGAAAGCTTGGAGTTGACCCAGGATCCCCACTCTTCATTTCAGCATGTTGGGATGAAGGGATTAGAGGAGGGGAAGGCAGTTAAGCATTGAAGCCTGGAT
The DNA here is from genome assembly GCA_007922175.1 of Pelusios castaneus. Classification (NCBI taxonomy): domain Eukaryota; kingdom Metazoa; phylum Chordata; order Testudines; family Pelomedusidae; genus Pelusios; species Pelusios castaneus. The sequence goes on from ML685893.1 coordinate 659,863, forward strand.
TTGAATCAGCTATTTTGGTCTGGTCTCATCTCAAAGGCTGTGCTTCCCATAACAGGTGCTCCAGCTACAGCAATTGTTCCGATCCCCTCTTGGCACAGAACTGGCCATGTCATCACAGGTGCAGGGCCCAATAGAGAGGCCAGCCTGCACCAGAGGCTTCCTCCCCTTTCTTTTTTCCAATTGCTCCTTCCAGGTGGTAACAAGCCCGCCGCACGCACACACACTCTCCATCCTGAAGACTACACACAGTGGAACCAGAATCAGTGGGTTGTCAGGGAGACACAATACGCCTGGCAATAACAGTCACATAAATTAGCTCCAAGCAAGTTACATTGGGAGACAAAGAATTCTGTGCCCCATCCACTTATCTCAGCTCCCTGAAGGAAATAGGTTCCCCTGCTGGGCTCATTAAAGCATCAGCTTTGCATATGTGACAGCTCCAGCACCAGGATTTCCTGAGTCCTCTTGGAGAGCAGGCTACTTTGCCATACTCCCTATTTCAACACACAGTAGTCAATCCTCTCACAGTCTTCCCATCCTGTCTGCTATCATGAGATATTGCAAGGGGCAGGTGTGAGCCAGTCCCCTGAAGAATGTACTCAAATGATTGGGCTTAGATGTTGAATTAAATAGGGTACCCAATACATAAAGAATCCCCAGGTAACACAGCTAATGCATTATCACAATGTTACTTCCTGCCAAATTAATGCTTAGGAACAAGATTGCCAACTCCAAAAAAATAACTAGATACATCTCTGTTCTATTTTTGCAACCTCAAAGCATTTGAGTTTGGGCAGCCCAATACATAGTCCAAATTCACAGTCTTCCTGCTGTCCCTGCACTAGGGTCCCCCACGCGTACACAGCTCTATCATTGGTATCCCAACCCAGAGCCATGCCCTCATCCCCAACTCATCAGATGACCTCAGTCCTAACCCACAGTCCCCAATGGTTCCCCACACATGCATACAGCTCTGCTGATGCTCATAAATCCGGACTCGTAGCACCTTGCTATTCAAACTCTGCCTATTCCCCTCAATCCACACTACAGCACTCCACTCCATGTCTCATTCCCAGATAAAAGGAAACAAGGCTAAGATTCCTGATCTGTATTTTACAACAAATCACAAGTGGCAAGTATGACAAACCAGGAGGCCCAAGGCACCACTGACCTGAAGATCAATTATAAATGCTGTTTGAATTCATTGCATGGGAGGAGGACAGCCTCCAGGTGTAGCAGGGGAAGAGCAGCAGGGTGTCCTTCTACTGCCACCCAAAGGCACTCCAAGGAATCCCACCAAGCCAGAGGAGCAGTACAGTGCTCACTCGCAAGAGCCAAAACAACAGGATGTGAGGGGAGATACTACATGGAGTCCACTCCATGTCCAACCACAAATACCACCCTTTTAGAGCTCAACACACAAATATAACGAGGTGATAAAGACTATTTGCAGATCTCCCAAGCATTAGGCACCTGGTGATTCTCTCTCTCTTGACAGCCATGTCACACCTGCCCACATCTCAGGTAAAGAGTCACCTGGGCAGGAAGACAAAATTCCTCCAGGAAATGCCCTTAGGCCTCACAAAAGATACAATGAGCTGGGAGCCAGGAGACCAGAGCTTCTGATCCTGTCTCTTCTGGTAACAGGAGTTAATATTACTGGCAGCTCACATCTTTCACTACTGACCAAGAACATGTCCAAGTCCTAAAAAAAGAAATGTTGGAAACCCAGCACAAAATGGAGCTGAAATCAAGGCCCATTTGGCCAGCTCAACATTTATACATGGGAATGGAAGAAAAAGCAAATAGCTCTTTAAGAAAATCCTCACACTTAGAACAAAGCAACTGGGCAGCTTCCTCTGGAGCACAGGGAGTCCTGAACAGAGCCAAAGAATTCCTTGGACTTTCTGGGAGCATTTAAAGGGCAGGCACCAAGAAATGTGTCAGTAAGTTAAAAGTATACAACATACATGTCCAGAAATTAGATTTCTGCCATCCAGGGGCCTATTCCCACTGCCCCAAGCCAGTCCAGAGGCTCAGATTGTTTGCTGAAGCTGCTGTGTGAAGGGCTGCAATCACTGTCACGGGGACATACAAGTCCATTGCGCACATCTGATGGCAAAAGTGTCTGAACTGAATCAATGAAGAGGCCTCTGGTCTCTGAGGTCTCAGCCAGACAGCATCTGTCCTCCATACCAAAAGCCCTGAGGTCCCAGAGATTAGAGTCTGAAGTGCCCTGCTAGGTTCATCTCGCTCCCTACACATGAGCCTTCTGGTCTGTGAGGCTCTCAGTTCTCTCAGAAGTTAACACATTATAGATACCAGCAGGGTTAATTTAGCCATCCTGGCTCTAAATGTCTCAATCAATAGACCTCACCGCCCCACCCCTGAAATTCTGCTCCCCAGCCTTAGATGTTACTGTTAAGAAGCGTTTTCTGCCTCTTCCTCTTAATTCCTCCTGGGCATCCTGACACACTCAGACTACCCTTCAGGAACTTGCTGGGCCTATATCACCTGTCATTTGGCTAACCTCATCTGATTTGTCTCCTTTAACCTCTCCCTCCCTGAAATATATTTTTTTTGCCTCCTCTGAACTCTCTCAAGTTTGACCACATCTGCTGGGATGGAGGGGCCTGGAGCAGCACACAACAGCCCAGGGGGATCTCCCCTGACTGGTATATAGGGATCTGCTGAAGGAACATAACCCAGTGATGGCTTCCTAGGGGCAGGAGAGACAGGCCCCCCCTGTTTGCGGCAGGCTCAGCTATTGTCATCACCCATAGAGTGATGAATTGGGGAAGAGGGTACAATCCATCTCTTAGCATCAACAGAGTTGCCAAGCTCTGTCCAGCTCCCTGTGTGATATTTCACACAAATTAAGTTAATTTGCAAATAATTTCCATACAACCACAACGTAAAAGAATGCTGGGGACAAGACACAAGGCTGCATGGAACTTGGCAACTGTGACTGGGTTATGTAGAAGTTAAGGTGGCTCTGTGGAGCTGGGGAAATGGGTGCTTTCTAGAGGGAGAGAGGGTCTCTGGGGGAGAGCATGGTGCCAGTACCAAGTCCCAGCACCTTCCATCCCTGTCCTTTCTTGCCCCAGCTCTCCTAGCTCAGATTGATCAGGCAGAGCCATAAAATGAAAGGCAGAAAGACCTCTGCCCCCTACCGATCAGCTGTTGCTGCAATCTCTGCTGCAGGCCTACCATCAGGCTCAGAAGCTCTCTCAAGCAGGTGAAGAGGGCAAAAGAACCATGCCACATCAGGATTCCTACTGGCTAGTGTGGGCTTATCCAGTAGCCATCTCTCCCTGACACATAGGGGACAGCCAAATTGATACTGATGAGGACCAAAAGGAGCTCCTGGATTGTGCACAGACACACACAGATGAGGATTACAGAAAAAAAAATGTATAATTCCCTCACTACACAGGCTCCTAGCTCTCATTCCTTCACTTGACTTGCCAATAGCTAAATAACCATAAGGACAGCAGCAGGCTTGGTCTGGAAACATCCCTCCTGCCAAACTCAGACAAAAGTGACCTTTCCCAAAACACAGGCACTAACCCCATTTAGTTCCAAAGGGGTAGCCATGTACTCCACTGTTCGCATCCTAACAATTGATTTGCTGTTACAGTCTGGCCTGATCTTATGACTTACACTTCTCTGCATTTATTTTGCCCCCAATCTGTAAATTCCCCATCTTCAAACGTCTGACGAAGTGGGATTTTCTCTCACGAAAGCTCATGTGATAAATACATTTATTAGTCTTTAAAAGTGCCACAGGACTCCTTGTTTGTTTTGTTAACCCCATTTAGTTAGCATTCTCTTCATTTCACAGGCACAGAAAGCGGAGAAGTGACTCAATGCCAAAGATAAGGTTCCTGGATCCTACTCCTTGGTTATCAGTCTGTTCAGCCAAGCCCTTTGCCTGTAGCTGGACCCTGAATAGCCTATTACACTAAACTGCACAGGGTCTCCAATCCCATCTCTCACAGAAGTGAAGTGGCTAAAGGTCTTAAAGACCTGCTCCCTCCCAACCACCACATACACACACAAAGATGCTTTTTGGCTTTGCATCCCTAGCCCCCAGGGGTTAAAGTAAGGGGGAATGCACCGGAACGCAGTTCTGGGGCCCACAAACTTGAGGGGCCAGCGTTCTGGGGCCCCTAAAAATAGAAAAATCCAGTGGAACGCATGTTCCACCCTGCCCTGGCTGCTGGCAGGTTCTACACCCCACCGTTGTTAATCAAAATACTTATAGTGTTATGCAGTGTTTGCTAGTTTGTGACAATAATTGCTATAGACATAAATGCCATATAAAATTATAAATATGTTTATGGAGCAAAAACTGATGCATGTGGTACTGAGAAGTGGTTGCAAATGCCTACCTGGACTGGGCCCACACATGCATGAAGGGGACCCAGACAATATGGGAAGGGGGCCTGGAGATTAGGAGGGTTCCGGGGCACGTAAAATTATACTTTAACCACTGCTAGCCCCCTTCCCTTTTGTCCCCACAGACAGACGGCTGCATGCCAGAAACCTGCTGCAACAGATTACAGGAGAAAATTTCAGACATGCAAGGTATTCTGCCAAAGCCATTTCCCTGGGACAGCATGAGCTCTGCTTCAGGTAGGAGACAGAGCGCTGTTTGTCTGCAACACACACACTCCAATTTGAGCCAAACAGTGCTGGCTAGGGGAGCAACGGATGAGAAGGGGCATCATATGAGCCCCACTATCCTCTCCTCTGCTGTCCCGGCCCCCAGACTAGAAAAGGGCTCTAGGGGCAACCAGCTGCTGACGGAGAAACTGAGCCAGTTTCCTCGGCAGGGCTCCAGCACCCCAGACAAAAAAACTCAACCAGAAGCCAGGGTCTACTCCAGCCCCAGGCCGCACGGCTCAGCCCGACGGTCCATCTCGCCCTGGCCCAGCGTCCCGCCTGGAGCGTGGCCGGTGCCGGGCTGCCCCAGCCGCTCCAAGGCCCGCGGGGGCCCGGCCGGGCCCAGGTGGGCTCTGCGCGCGCGCGCCGCCTGCCAGCGCAGCAGCTGCCCAGGCGCCCCGGCCCGGGGGGCGCCCGAGACAGGCCGGCCCAGGCCAGGCGCTGAGAGCCCCGCTTCGCTCCGACCCGAGGCGCGGCTAGGCTGAGGGGCGCGCCCGCCCGCCGGCCACCGCTCGTCCTCTGAGCCCGCTCCGCGAGGCGGCTGGCTGGCGCCCCTTACCTGGCAGGTCGGCGCAGCCGGCGAGTCGCGCAGAGCCGGGCCGGCGGTTGGCCGTCGCGTGGCTCCCTCGGTCCCTCACCGCCGCCCGCGCGGGGGGCGCGCGCGCGAGGAAACTGACCCCCCCCCCCGCGCGCGCCTCCGGCCCCTGGCGGGCGCGTGCGGAATTCTGCGCGGGCCAAGCGCGCGCGCCGCAGGCGGGAGGGGGCACGAGGCAGGGGCAGCGCTGGAGGGGGCCGAGTGCTGGGGTCCGCCGACCCCCTGGCACCGGCTCGGGCCGAAGGAGCCTGGCAGCTCTGGGTCGCTCCCTCACATCCTCCCGCCAAGGTGCTTAAAGCCACGGCCTCTCGGGGGTAGAAAAAGAATCAAGGAGCCAAGCCTCACACACGGCTCGGGGCCGCTGGGGAAAGTGAGGCAGCGGGGAGAGGAGGGGACTTCGACTTGCCTGAGACCAGCCAGAAATGAGTTCCACCCACGGCTGAAACACAGGGTTCCTGTCTCCCACTGGTGCCAGGACCGACCGACCAACCCACCCCTTCCTTTCTCTCCCCTGGTTAAAAATACTCCGTGGGCTGCACCCAGCAATTGAGGTTGGCGCCTGTAGCTTTGTGGAGTGAGAACCGGAGAGAACAAATCCGTGCCTTGCTAGAGAGCTCTTCCCATTACCGGGAGGCAGGCACTTCGCAAACATCAGCCCCTCCCGTGCTGCTGGCTGCCAGGAGGCAGGAAGGGCTGTGGCATAAGGGAGCAAAACAAACAAGGAGTCCGGTGGCATGTTTAAAGACTAACACATTTATTTAGCGCATGAGCTCTGGAAGGAGAAAATCCCTCTTCGTCAGACACTTGAAGATGGGGCTTTTCAAGCATCAGACGAAATGGGATTTTCTCCTACAAAAGCTCATGCAATAAATTTGTTAATCTTTAAAAGTAACACCAGACTCCTTGTTTTGCTCAACTAGACGAACACAACTACCCCTTTGGAACTTATAAAGGAGCAAATTACTACACAGGGAGGGAGGAAAAGACTACAAAGGCCCAGCAAATTCACTTACTAGTTCCGGGCACCTTTCTGGAGTACATTAAACAAAATATAGCCCAGCATATGTGATGTGTTCTTTCATCCTCTTCCTCAAGGAGAATTAGAGTGCAGTGGTTTGATAGAGGGTATAGGTGCATGCACATGCTGATGGGGGGGGGGGGGGGTTTATCTGCTTGGAAGAGAACCCAAGAGCATGACTCCTACTTCACCTCCTCCTGCTTCTGAAATCTTTTCCCATTAGTTATAAAAAGGCAGATAGATAGCGGAGCATAAGGAGCTCTCCTTCTGTTAACCTAGACCCCAATTCAAGACTAGACCTGCGCCTCCTTAGTTTCCTGGCAGCAACCTCCCTTGCTGAACACTGCAAGGAGACCCTGGCAGAGAGCAATGATTTGTCTGGTTCTTTCACAGAACAGTCCATGACAGGTTTGTGAAGGGGTATCTGAAAACAAAGTGCTGGGAAAGAACACAAGAACAGCCATACTGATCAGTCCAATGATCCATGTAGTTCAGTATCCTGTCTTCTGACAGTGGCCAGTGCCAAGTACTTCAGTGACAAGTAATCAGCAGATGACCCATCCCCTATTGCCCAGTGCCAGCTTCTGATGAACAGAGGCTAGGAGAAGGGGGGGGGGGGGGAAGCACAGATTCCCACAATCAAGAGACAAAACCCTTAGAAGTGCTCCTAGCCCCACTTTCTCTTCTGAGTCACTGAAAGAGTTGAAACCTTTAGGACCCCCTAAAGCTGTACATGAAGGAAACTTGGCCCAACTGGATACAGGACATTAAATCACTGCACCCCCACACACCCTTAAGCTCAGCAGCTATTTCATTGTCTAAAGCAATGGTTCTCAACCAGTGTCAGGACACAGTGTGTAGCCCACAGTGGTGTGTCACACAGAGCCAGGGAGATGGCTGGATTTGGCCTGGTGGAGGTGGGCTGGTAGGTCCTGTAGGGTTGCGATATGCCACCAAGTGCATCATGACCTGGAAAAGGTTGAGAGCCACTGGTCTAAAGACTAGAAGCCATGGAGCGAGCAAGATAGCACTGAGGAGAAGCAGAAGGAACTACTGCCAGACATTGTAGTCAGGTCCAGTCTGACAAATTACATGACGAAAGCACAGTGCAATGCAGTCTGTAGCCTGAACTTCTGGTTCCCACAGTCACTGAGTAAACTGGACAATGCTACAGGTCAACATCTGGAGTCTATCAAATTCTGCATTTTTAGCTAGCCGACAGGCTGTACAGCTGAGAGACCTAAGAGATGAGGGATGAGAAGTGAAACAACAGACATGACGGCAGATCTATCAGCCACTTCAGTTTCCCAGAAGGGAGAGAAGTGAGCAGGGATATACTACGACAGACATACTAGGGCTCTGCCTCATACTGCATTTTGGAAAGCTGAATCAGTTCCAAACACATTTGGTCTGAACACGGTAAACCAGGCTAAACTAATTATTTTCAAACCCCACCAACAGGGTATACTGTAGGCATGGGGGCTAATGAGGTTTAAGCTTCTCCCACCTACCTCTCAACCTGGAGGCTGAACTATGTCAGACCTCCAATGTATTAGCACTGAACAAATGCATGGTAAATAATAGTCCCTATCCCCATTGAGCTAATGTTCTAAAAGACATAACTGCTTAGTGAAATAAAGAGGCTGAGAATGTGGTAACAAAGTAGTTGTGCTCCCAGTTCATAGGTGAGCTAAATCAAATTACCCGCAGAGGATCCAGACCAAGAAATCAAATAACCACAAGTGCCATACCTACCCATAGCAGCAAAAGCAGCTCCTGTCCAAGAGGGACAAACACAATCAGGGACTCCAAACACTTTCCAAATTAACTAAAAAAAAATCAAGAGATCCATTTATACCAGTATTTCCCAAACTGTGTTCTGCAAAACACTGGTGTTCCATGCAAAAGTTTCAATGCTAGCAATATTTTTCCTTCAAAATATTATGAAGTTATGTTTATCAAAAATACTGTGGTATTTGAATAGATTTTCCTTCATTCTTCTTTTTTGATATGATGCCCTCCCCCCTCCAGACCAGTATGTATGTGTTCCATCAATATATTCCAAGCCCAAAAGTGTTGTGTCCAAATTAGTTTGGGAAATGCTGATTTAGTGTAAATTACATCAGCTCTTGGTCACTCAACCCCTTCCCCCACGTTCTAATGAAGCACCCTGACCTGAGAGCTCAGGGAATGTTCAGAGTAGTTCAGCTGAAATGTCAATGGGCAGTGCAAGGCCTCCCACTTGGTTCAATATGCTCAGTATTCTTTGCTTCCTCATCCAACACAAACACAGTTAGTTCAAAAGCCCACATGTGTTTATGGACCTGGACAGGAAATGATTTTCAGAAATAGCAAACTGGTGTCTATCTTCTTTAGAACTCTCTAAGCAGGGTCAGCGTAGGAGTTGAACTGGGCAGTGTCTGCAAAGGCCAAGTTTTGCTAAATCCTCAGCAAGCAGTCAGTGGTTGGCCACTCTTCTGCAGTCACATTTCAGGACACATGAAGCCATGTGGAAGAAAGTGTCCCGCTCGTAATTTAATTGGCAGCACTGAGGAAGGACTAGGACAGTTGGAAGGAAAATGGATACAAGTGAGAGGTATATGGACTAATCTAAGCTTGTTCAGTGAAATGGTAATACAGTTTATTGAGAGGAAAACATGTACATCTCTACAGAGCGACCTCATCTCTTCTCTAAACAGAGAACATTCAGCTGTTACTCTCATTTCTTCCGAACACAAACCAGGACCCTTAGCACAAGCTCCAGATGGCCTGGTATTTGCTTTTAACTCCAGATTGAACAAAGAAATTCCTCTGCTCTGAAGTGTAAGATAGCAAGCTCTCTGTCAATTCTAAGAGCTGTTGCAATGGGACCTGATGTGGAGCTTTTTGGCAAAAGTAAATGTAATTTATGCACCAATTGAAGGTTTGTTTCTTCCCCCATCTTAGCAGCCAACTTTGAGCTTTGCCTGCTATAGAGCACATCTGAGTCTTCTTGCTTTATGTAAATAAAGGATCTGCTAGGAGGCCCACCGGACACTTACATAATAGCAGGAGGAGGATATTCTTACCTCTACTTCAGTGCTAATAGAGCTACTGCAATGTGAGACCTTTAATTAAAACAATACAACTCCGCATGTAACAAACTGGTACAAATTTGGGTGTAAGCCTAAGCAACATCAGCTATCACAGAAAGTAGCAGTCTCCCAGCAGAGGGCTAAAACGTTGTCTACATAAGACACTTATACCAGTGTAACAACCTCTTATGTGAACACTTATTCCAATATCAGACCTTGTCTACACAGACAAAAAAGCTTGGAATAGCTATTCCATACTAGCTCCTCCTGTGAACACTTATCTACACCACCACTTGTCAGTATACACCGATCGGGAATTTGAATAAGCCACCTTCCTGAGCAACTAAGTTACACTGACGTAACTGCCAGTGTGGACAGTGCTGTCAGCTCGAGAGCTTCTCTCACCAACATAGTGGCCGCTGCTTGCGAGAACAGGAGTAATTAAGTCGACAGGAGAGCTCTCTCCCATCAGCTTAAAGCATCTGCGCTACCAGCACAACAGCAGTGCAGACGCAGCCTCATTCTGCACTGAGAGTGCCTTCATGCAGTTAAAGCACTCCGAGCACACATGTATACACAAAGGAAGCTAGTGCAGAACAGCTGTTGTGCTTTAAATTCCTATCCTTGCAGTTTTGTGCTAGCTTCCCTATGAAGACAAGCTTCAGAGCAAGTGTTTTCAGTTTAGCTCATGTCACTTGGGAAAGGGTTTAAGCCAAGTTTAAAAGAGGTGCTCTTATGCCAGAATAATTGTCCACACCAGAGATAGCAATAACACTATGATAGTCATTTTCACCTTAGCTTACACAGAAAAAACCTTCCCCGTGTATAGAGGACCTGAGTTAGCTATAGGTCTGGGCTGTGAAGACACCAAAGCAACACTAGGGCAATCTATGGGCTAGGAGTTTGACTTACATCAGATGATGTTCTCCCCCATGTGAATAGCTGCCAGTAACATCAGGAAAAATTACTGTACACTGCAGCTGAACAGAGCTGCAAGGCAGCAACCATAATAGCGATAGTAAAGAGCAATCTCTAGCATTGCGGACATCAGTTGGTGTGTGCACACCACACAATGGAACAGCTCAGGGAGAAGACTGATGTGACCCACAAAGTATTAAAACAGGGTTTGTGGCTTTTTTTTTTTTTTTAATAATGGTACTCTCCTGGATGATTTATTACCTATGGCAATAACAAAAATATGATGTCTGCTAGGGCTCTCAGAAATGGATACTGGGAACACTCACATCTAGGACGGAGTTACACAGCTTAAAGAGATCTTTTCAAAGTGGTCAAAGAAGTGTCAACAAAATACAAAGTAATCACACTAATTAAAAACCACGCCCCTTAACTTTAGCTTTCAGTCTGGTCTCTGTCACAATTTCACTTGTTCTGTAGTCACCACAGCATATCCTAAAATAGATAAAATCTGAAGCACTTAATATAAAAGAACAGAAAACACTGTCAAAAACCTTTCAGTAAGCAGCTCAAAAACTGCCCCCAACAAGCGCGATTCCTTCCCATCTCTCCAAGTCCTCTTTTAAGACCAATATTAGGAGCCAAGAAACTTAGGTTCCATTCCAAAGCTCTTCTATGGGCTTTTTTTTTTTTTTTGGTTAGTTTCCCCATCTGTAAATTGGGATAATACTTGCCTGTGCCAGAGAAGCATGGTGAAAAGCATGGTGAAATGTAATTCACTACTATCAGTGAATAAGAACTTTGAGATGGGAATGGAAGGGGCTTGGAGAACATGTTCTCTGAGCTAGAGCTCTGCACGGGACCAGAGTCCTGCAGGAGTGGTTTTTGTGGGGTGGGATTAAAAAACAATCCTGCACATGGCTCTATTCTGGAAAACTTCATCTTTTGTAAGAGTTTGTTCTTTAATACATCTTCAATATTCTCATTTCTTCTCCACCTCACAGTTCCAGACTATTCAGCAATATTATCCATTCTTCACATACACCAATGGGGAGGAGGGAACAGAAGACGGGAGCATTCACCTTTGGACTATTTTACTTATCTTCCTTTTAAGGACCCTAGCTAACATGCAGAAACCTGCAGCAGATTCCAGTGAGCCAGGTGCTCCCACTCCCCCTCCCCATAACCACTGTTCACGTGCTGCCTGTGTTAGCATCTCCCCAGTCTGCAGTGTTCTAAAAATATTCAACTACAGAGTCTTAGGTTGGGGGGGGGGGGGGGGGGTGAGGAGAGGCTCCATGGCTTAACTGAAAGGCTACTTAACTGCTACAGCTTTTAAGCACCTGAAGAGTATTAAAAGCTAGAGGGTCTCCATATCCACTTAACCCAACATTAAGACACTTAAGTTCTCTTAGTTTATTTCCATATTCCTTTAAGTGTATTCACTTAAAAAAAAACCACCACCATTTCCAGGTTTAATATTTCTTGAATGGAATAACAGGCTCCAAATCTACAGAGTAACTGATGTGGCCTCTCACAGATCATCCGAGTCATACCTACATATTAGAGCTAGCAGACCTTGCAGCTTGTGATTCTGCACATAACATATGGCAAGAAAGTCTTTGTTACAGGGAAGTGGTCATCCAATTCTGTTCAGCAAAGTTCAACCTGGAAAGATTCAACGAGAGCAAAAAGCCTTCATGAAGTTTCACAGTAATTTTTGGTGTTATTTAATAAGACAGAACTTTTGACCAGAAGCTGTTCCATTCCTGATTATTCCAATGAACTCCATGGAGCTGTAATCACATTTCTGATATTTTTGGCTCCCCCCTGCCTCCCAGAGAGCATCTTGTGAACAAATCAAAGCCGAGCCATTCCAGCACATGAATAGGCCAAAGCCTCGGCTGATTTCCTTTTATAATACTCTTTATTTGATTAAAGAATTTTTATTCCTTGTGTACACTGGAATGTGTTCTATTCCCTAGGTCATTATTATACAGGGTTACAAAAGTTTGTTTGTTTTTTTAAATATTATCCCCAAAGTAATTTAAGAAAAATGCTCTGATGTTTGAAACTAAACTTGACTCCATTTTAAAATCATACAGACAAGCAACTCTTGAACACAGCTGAATTAAGATTCATAGTCTACTTAACTACAGGACAGGATTTGCTTCCCCTCTCCCAGAACACATCACCTTCACATGGAAAGAATTGGGGTTATGTTTCCTCACTGATGAAATTAAGGAAATAGAGGAGAGACAGCTAACTTCTTTGGCAGACAGCCCCACAAACAATGCTGTGCAGTTCGTCTCAAACAGATGTTTTCCCAATGGAGCGCAGTACATACATTTCTAGGACTTCCATGACCAAAAAACTTCATTTCCTGTCACCCACAAACCAATGAAACCATTGTGTTCAAACAGAACCATGAGGCCTCACTAGCAAGGTTCCTTGTTGAAGTTGTGTGATAAGCCAGCCACAGGTCGGATATAGCCAGGCTGAGACCACCACCCAATGTCACCAAAAAAAGACTCTAGAGGAAGTAGGTGAGAAGTGTTTTAAGGGAGGTCGGGGCAGGCAATGCTGTTCCAGCTCATCAGAGAGGAAACATCACTCAGTGGTGTAAGGGAGTACAGCTGGGTGCAGCTCTGAGCCCACACTTAGAAGCACTACAGCATGTTTGAATTTTATCTGAAATCTCTGTGCTGCAACCCAGGTTTCCCTCCTCCTGCTCCATCAGTAAGTGCCAACGGGATCATTCTCCTCTGCTCTATCACGTGCCCAAGCAGAGTTACCCACGCACCAATATGTCAGAGTAATTTAGACCTGGGCATGGTATCGAACAAAGCAGCCCATGACTTTTTAAAAGCTGCATCTAGGAAGGGTTAAGATGTACACTAGCAGGTACAGGGGCTCAATTTACCGAGGAAGGTTCAAATGGATCAAGAAAGGCCACAGAGATTGTGCACTTAAACCAGGTAAAATGACAGTAAGTCACTGGCCCAGGTGTTATAGCACACAGTGCCAAGAAATTCTGGCACAAGCAAGTACTTCTGGGTGCCCCACCCTCACTCAGAGTAAATTCAGAAGCTGATTTCTCTCTGCCAGCTGGTAGACCACTCTGATTTAACCCATACCAAAGGCATATGGGCTCACTGTGGAAGCTGGCTCAAGTGCAGGTCCATCACTGAGAAGCAGAGTTGAACAGAGAGCAAGTCAAGAGTACAGGCAAAGGGAAGGAGTATGTTCGCTATAACCACACAAAACCTCAGCTTTAAAACTGAGGCCACGTCTTATCAGCTTGGTCCATTCCAACTACACAAAGGGATCCAGAGAGGCATAATGCCCATGTATAGAATAGCTTAATGCATATTTGAATCCATGAGAACAAGGGCTGGAGGCAGTGGAGCAATTAAAATGATCACCACAAAAAAAGAAACAGAACTCTTGATACTAAAAAGGAAGAGAATGAGGTGTAGTTTCATTCTGGTACTGAGCTATGTAGCCAACTTTGTGGGAAAGAGGAAGGGGAGGCATCAAAGCCAGGGTTCTTCATGGAGATACTGCTTTACTGCTGGCCAGTAAAATCTGCCAAAGAAATTAGCAGCCTTTCCCCCTATGATCATGTCAGTTCTCTGCCAAAGAATCCCTGTGACCCAGGATTACTGCAGTTGGGCAGACAGAGATGTGTGTCCTGGCAGAGAGAGGCCTGTGGCGTTCCAGACATTCAGAATAAACTTCAGCCTTTTTTTTTCTTTTAATTTAAAAAATTCCTTTGTTATTCCCTGATGGTGGCGTTACAGGATTTCGTATTTGTCCACCAAGAAGGTGGTCTCAGTGGAAAACCTTACAGGGCTGTTCCCGTCTACTTGGGTCACTTTGGTAACCTGTGGAGATAATACACACAAAGTTAGTTCCACACTTGATATTCTGTCTCTAAAACATAATTAAGCAGAGATTTTTCAATTCAAAGCAGGACAACAAAGGGGTTGGGGTGGCTGAGCATATCACCTCTGAGCCACAAGGTCAACTTCAGCTTTAGACTTTAAGCAAGAAGGGTTTAGTTCTCTGCTGTTCTTAGAGGACAAGGATCCAGAGAGTAGCCCTCATTTACGGTAACAACCAAGTCTCTGCTCTGAGCATCCTAGAGAGAATCGAGCTGTGGCTTCTGATTAAAGGTTCAAGGTGGAGAAAGATCACACTGCAGGTGCTCATTTTGACCAGACAGGTGGATAAGTAGCCTGCAGTTTCCCAGTCCCGTGGCAATTTACCCCACACAAACAAGCCTTCATACGCAAAGAGAATTTTCATTTGCTTCAGGTAATGATTTATCATCCTCCACCTTCCACCCCAGAACACTTCTCAAACATTTTATGATAAAGGGATCCCTTTAACCACCATTTCACGAGGACAAAGTCTGACAAATAATTATGACGGGCGCTGTGGAAGAATTCCAGATCCAAATGAAATTTCAGGGCAAGTTTAAGGAAAGCTGAATGGAATTTCCTGATCTGGAATTTGGCCAGGATACCAGCATTAATGCCCCAGAACATGAAAAGCCACCTTTTACACAGCTCCCTAAGACCTCCATATGTCCTTTCTGAGTAGATGGCAGCGAAAGGCCCTACCATCAGACTGTGTGAACTTACTGACTCACCATAACCACTTTAGCTGTTTCCTAGAGGATTCCCATCTAGTTCTGCTTTAGCCCCATGTCCTTAGCTTAAGAGATCGAAGAAATCACTACACAACATGCTACGGCTGCATGTCATCCTCATTACGCTGCCTATTCTTTCCGTGCTGCCAGGTGCGAATAATGCACTGGGATGAGTGAAGGGTAATCTCCATGCAGCTTGCAAGGGCTGGAAAGCATGAGTGGAAAGTCCAACACTACAAAATGAAAAGGCTGCTCTTGGGGAAAATCCAGGAGAAAAAGATGACTTAAAGAGACAGACTGAAGAAGAGTCTGGTGCAGCAGTGTGTGTCAGAGCAGAGAGCAAAGGGAAGCAGGGGCTGACAGTATCCAAGAGCATCAGTGACACCGCTAAGTGGGTTCTATGACTGCAGAGTCTGGCACCTGGCCACAAAAGAATTAGTATACCACTGCAACCGTTCATTCCAAGGACTGCAGGGTATGGCAACCCTGCAAGCTCTGCACCACAGGGGGACACAAGAATTTGAGGGGAGGGGAAGGCACCATACCTGTATGTTGCAGTAATTCTTTTTGGAGAAGAAGGAGACTTGAACCGGGAAAAAATCATTGGGCTGCCCGGCTATGCTGAACTCTAGGCTGCCACTCTTGTTTTTGGCATCTATCACTGGCAGGCACCATTCAAGGAGATTCCTCCTGCTGTCATGGCGATACTCCCCATCAATCTCTCCTATCACTGGAGTGCCAACACCGGACCTACAGCAGGCCAATAAGGAGCTTCACATTAGCTCATCTGCATGTAGGTAAGACACTTGTCACAACCCCAAAGGGGACGGCTCACCTCCCAAAAGCCCTCCAAGAACTGTGGGGGAGGGAAGGAGAACAGCCAACCCACAAAGGGTCAGAGAGGTAGTCTCAGCTCCTCGAACAAGATAGCACTGAATTTACAGCAGATACATGCAAAGAATATATGCATTTCACAAGAATGCCACCCCCTCCTATGTTACCCCTGCAACTGCTGGAAAGGGAAGGAAACTACTGGATATTTACAGGTAGCCCCATCCCCAAATCCTACTTACGGCAATGGAATTGTGATGACCACATCATTCAGTTCTAGGCTCTCCTCTTGCAGCTCATATTCAATGTTAACATCACAACCGTTCCCACTTTCTGATGGCCAGCAGTTAACTAAGGGCACAAAAGCGCACATTGGATCATGTGACCTTGTTTTATAGGGACAGGCCTCTGAAGAAAGATGCACTTAAAAAAATGCAGGGCAGCACCAAACAAAGGAGGAATATTCAACATCAATCACACCCAAGAGCTTCCAGCCACCTTGGTTGCAGAGCAACACACATAGTATTGTCTAGCATTACTGAAAATAGCCATTGATTAGCTAGTGATTGTTACAGAGAGAAGCAGCACTTTAAAAAAAAATAAAAAAAAATCACAGCCTTCTCTTGGCCAAAATAAAAAAGTAAAACATTCTGCTGACAGCAGAACTTGCTGTTAAAAATAGGTCTTGAGCAGTCATTTCCTATCCTAGCACAGCTTCTGCAGCCCACACTCCAGCATTCCACCTGAAGAATGCCACCTGCATGCTCACACTCACTTGTCAAAGGAATGAAAGACTCTTCTGTGGTCTGCAACCTCCATTTCAGCACCCCCACATCACTGTTAATAGGGAACGATTTCTCTGGGTTCTTCAGGCCAATCAGAGACTCAGCAGTAAAAAGTTTCTTGTCCACGTTTGGGTGAGTCTGAAATGGGGGAAACAAGAAGACAGACTGTGTAAGCTGTTAATTGTTTTAGTTTTAACTCAACGGAGAACACAATTGTGTCTAAGTAATACTGTTTCTAGTGAGGTGCTCCTGACCATACAAGAATATCTTTGCCAGGGAAAACTGCTGACTTCAACGTGCAACAGGATCACCGTTGCTCAACAATTCAGAGCTCATTCTAAGAAACAGAAAGCCAACTGACCAAAAAGTTTCATTTGGCCTATTTCCCCCCATTCCTCCAATGCTGATTCTGGCAGATAACCTATGTCACCCTCAGTTTTTTATAAAATAAGTTTTAATTAATCTTGAAAAATTTTTCCACCTAAAACTCAATTTAAATTGAAACTTATTTTTAAGCAAACTAAAGAACAGCTCCTTCCAGTGCCTACTGCCTTCTGTTACTGAGTGGAATGGACTAGAAACCAGTGAAACTGTTTCCTTGACCAAATTCAGAGAAATGCAAAAGTTAAACAAGGAAAATTAAACTAATTCTTTAAAATTCAAGTGTTATTACCCTATAGCAATAGATGTGAGCCGCTATTTTAGCAAAACCACTTTTCACTAATTAGCATCTAAGTTATATTAGAGGGAGAGGAGCTGGCACTGGACTGTCGAGGAAGAATTCTCAGGCCCTGGGGAAGGGATAAGGACTTCCATCACTAAACAGAAGGCCCTCTGACCAATTAAGCAGTAGCACTATCTAGTTTGCAGAAGTTTTAATGGTTGCCACAGAACAATACATACAAAATGGGGAAATCTTCAGGGCTCAGCAAGTAGATGGAACTGCAAAGAGCAAAAGTGACAGTGTCCTGAGTTTACAATACTCACTGTAGCCCAAAAGCTGTGATTCTAGGGACGGTCTAAGATATTCAGAGCAACAACAGCAAAAGTAAATAGGGAGAATAAGCCGTCTTCTGCACGACTAATTCATTCTTCATTAGCCGAGAGTAACTTGATACAAATATTCTCTTCCTTACGAAGGAAGCTCTCGTGATATAACTTGCGTCAAGCAACACACTGGAACTGCTGAAAAGTTCAAGTGAAATCAAGAGAGTGCCAATGTGCATCATGGGATAGATAAGGCTGTCGGATCATGATGGCAAGAAGTTTAAGAAACTGGATTTTCAAGTTGAGTCTTTGGAGCACGAGATTTAGCCCTTTATTTGTGCTGCATTTATATTTATCATTACTGTTTGCTGGTTTCCAATTGTCTCTCCTGGGAGAACTTAGATAAGAATATAGAATACCTATGACGGAAACCAGGAACATCAACCCATCTTACCTGTAGCTGTACCCCTTTCTTGTCTTCATTCTCTACATGAAGGCGTATCCGGGCAAACTTTTCATCTAAGATCCTCAGCATGATCATGCCGTGAAGCTCCATGTTCTGTAACCCACCATCACGGCCACAAGTCAAGGAAATCTTCTCCTCGATTTTCATATGCACACTGGACAGAAAAGAAAGCTCAATACACACTAAATGCCCTGCTTTGATAGGCAGGAAGGTTCTTGCCTTATTTTAGGATCTGACAGGGACAAACTAAGTATTTAAAAGGGTGCCCGAAAGGATGTTGTCAAGAAAAGAATGACCCAGAGTAGAATGGTGCAGAAGAGTAGTATGGAAACATGCTCCTCTGCTCTCAACAGTGTCACACAGAAGACACTCAATCATCTGTGTGGCACAAGTCTGGAACAGATGGGTGCCCAAATACAGAACCCTGGCTTTTCTGCAGAGTGCTCACCGGGTGACTTTATGTACTGCACTGCCAAGCTATTCTATTCAGTACAGAATAGAAATCATGCAGGCCACCTGAAAACTTGTCTAAAAAGGAAGGCAGTCCCAGCTGTGTTTTTCAATTAACCTCATAAAACTGGCATAGTGATCTCTCTGGGGGCAGCAGATGGCTCCGTGCTCCAATATAGAAAACTGGAATTGTGAATGCATGTACTCTAACTGGCAATTAGTCAGGAACTCTTCAATAGTCCCCCAACATTCAGAACAGGGAATGCAGACCTCCGATTTACCCACCTCAATATCTGCTGACAAACTGAAAAGGATCCAGACAAAAGCACCAAAAATAATTAAGGAGTTAAAGGAATGGAAGCATGAAGAA
This sequence comes from Pelusios castaneus, assembly GCA_007922175.1. Taxonomy (NCBI): domain Eukaryota; kingdom Metazoa; phylum Chordata; order Testudines; family Pelomedusidae; genus Pelusios; species Pelusios castaneus. Next base: position 678,679 of record ML685893.1, read on the forward strand.
CTATGACGAACTCTAAAGGGGTAGCCGTGTTAGTCTATTGCAGAAAAACAACAGAGTCCTGGGGCACTTTTAAAGACTAACAGATTTATTTATTGCATGAGCTTTCATGGGAGAAAATCCCATTTCATCAGATGCTTTGAAGATGGGAAACTTATAGAATGGGAGGAAATTAAATGCAGGGGAGTGTATATGACAGGATCAGGTCAGGCTGTAACAGCAAATCAAAACAGATGTTAGGATTCAAACACTGGGGAACAGCACATAGAGGAAGGTGAGGTCAAATCACCTGTTGTAATGAGAGAAAAATCCATAGTCCTTGTTTAACCCCAAGGCAACTGAGTCAAATTTGCATATAATTTCAAGTTCTGCAGTTTCTCTTTGAAGCTGTGATTTGTTATTCATCTGTTTCAACACAGCTATTAGCAAGTCATCAATGGAGCGAGCAGAGAGATTGAAGTGTTCCCCTATTGGTTTTGTAGCGTTGCAATTCCTGATGTCAGATTTGTGTCCATTTATTCTTTGGTGCAGAAACTGTCTTGTTTGTCCAATATATAAGGCAGAGGGGCATTTCCGGCACATGATGGCATAAATCACATTGGTGGATGAGCAGGTGAATGAGCCCTTGATGGAGTAGGTGGCTTGATTTGGTCCTGTGATGGCGTCTTCAGTGTAGATATGAGGGCAAAGTTGGCAGCATGGTCTATTGCAGGAATGTGTTCCTGCTTTAGTGTTTCTGTTGTATGATCTGTAGTTGCTGGTGAGTATCCATTTAAGGTTGGGGGGCTGTCTGTAAGCAAGGAGAGATCTGTCTCCCAAGGCTTGAGAGAGTGAGGGATCATCTTGTAGAACAGGCTGTAGATCTTTGATGATGTGTTGAAGAGGTCTGACTTGGGGGTTGTAGGTAGTGACCAGTGGCGTTCTGTTGTTTTTTTTCTTGGGCTTCTCCTGTAGTAGTCGACTTCTGGGTACCCGTCTGGCTCTGTCAATTTGTTTCTTCACTTCTGCGGTGAGTAATGTAGTTTTAAGAATGCTTGATAGAGATCCTGAAGGTGTCTGTCTCTGTCTAAAGGATCAGAGCAAATGCAGTTATATCTTAGGGCTTGACTGTACACAACGGATCGTGTGGTGTGTCGAGGATGAAAGCTCGAGGGATGTAGATAACTATAGCGATGAGTAGGTTTTCGGTATAGGGTGGTCTTTACGTGCCCATCACTAATTTGCACTGTAGTGTCCAGAAAGTGGATCTCCTGTGTCGAGTGTTCCAGGCTAAGTTTGATTGTGGAGTGGAAATTGTTGAAATCTCTACGGAAATCTTCAAAGGCATCTTTACTGTGGGTCCAGGTGATAAAGATGTTATCAATACAGCGTAAGTAAAGTAGTGGTGCTTTGGGATGAGATGTGAGGAAGCGTTGTTCTAAATCGGTCATAAAGATGTTGGCATATTGTGAGGCCGTAGCAGTGCCGCGGACTTGAAGGTATAAATTATCTTCAAATCTGAAATGGTTGTGGGTGAGTACAAAGTCACAAAGTTCAGCCACAAGTTTAGCTGTGGCATCATCTTGGATAGTTCTTCTAACAGCTTGTAATCCATCCTTGTGTGGGATGTTGGTGTAAAGAGCCTCTACGTCCATAGTGGCCAGGATGGTATTTTCTGGAAGTTCGCCAATGGATTGATTTTTCCCTCAGGAAATCTGTAGTGTCTCTCAGATAGTTAGGTGTGCTGATAGCATAGGGTCTGAGGAGAGTCCACATAGCCAGATAATCCTGCTGTAAGTGTGCCAATGTCTGAGATGACGGGGCGTCCGGGGTTTCCTCTTTTATGTATTTTTGGTAGTAGACAGAATATCCCGGGTCGGGGTTCTGCAGTGTGTCTGTCTTGATTTGTTCCTGTGCTGCTTTGGGGAGTTCCTTGAGTAGGTGTTGCAGTTCCTTTTGGTATTCCTCAGTGGGGTCAGAGAGGAGTGGTTTGTAGAACGTTCTGTTGAACAGTTGTTTATAAGCCCCCTGATCATAATCTGATTTATTCATGACAACGGCTCCTCCCTTGTCAGCCTTCTTAATAATAATGTCAGAGTTGTTTCTGAGGCTCTTGATGGCATTGCGCTCTGCATGGCTGAGGTTATGGTGTAAGTGATGTTGTTTGTCCACAATTTCAGCCTTTGCCCAGTGGGCAGAAACAATTTATATAGCAGTCTAGTCTGTTGTTCCGACTGTCAGGAGGAGTCCACATTGAATACTTTTTCCTGCAATGTTGGGAGGAAGGTATCTGAAGGTCGTTGCATTCTACATTGGTGGCGGAGAAATATTCCTTGAGTCTGAGACAGCGAAAGTAGTTCTCCAGATCACTGCAGAATTGTATCTTACGTGTGGGGATGGTGGGGCAGAAAGAAAGTCCCCGAGACAGCACAGATTCCTCTGCTGGAGTAAGTCTGTAGCATGAAAGATTAACAATGTTGTTGGGTGGGTTAAAGGTGCTGTTGTTATCCTTGTGGTGCATAGGAGTTTAGACAGTTTGCTGTCTTTTTTCTTCTGTAGGAAAGCAGAGTGTGTGTTGTAGATGGATTTTCTCTTTTTTGTGAAGTCCACCCAGGGGGAAGAATGTGCTGGATGATGGTTTTGTAGGAGAGATTCCAGTGTGGAGACTTCATTTCTAATTTTTTTCTGTTTGCTGTACAGGATGCTGATAAGTGATTTCTTAATTTCTGAGAGAGTTTATGGCACAATCTCTCATTGTAGTCTGTGTAATATGTCGATTGAAATGAATTCTTTACCTTCAGTCCACTAGGTATAATGTCCAATTGTTTGCATTTGGAAAGGAAGAGGTCTGTCTGGATCTGTGCGAGTTGTTTCATGAAGTTGATGTCATTACAACAGGTGATTTGACCTCACCTTCCTCTATGTGCTGTTCCCCAGTGTTTGAATCCTAAGACCTATTTTGATTTGCTGTTACAGCCTGACCTGATCCTATGTCACACACTCCCCTGCATTTTTTTTCCTCCCATTCTGTAAGATTCCCATCTTCAAAGCATCTGACGAAGTGGGATTTTCTCCCATGAAAGCTCATGTGATAAATAAATCTGTTAGTCTTTAAAAGTGCCACGGGACTCTATTGTTTTTATGACAAACTCTGTATAGCTTAGCTAACAGGAGATGAGGAAGTGGGAAAAAGATAGCTGCCTGAAAGTATCTGACACCAGGAAATAAGAGTATTGGGAGAAAGGGGAAAATTAGGCTGACTATTTGAAATAAGAATTCAGAAGATGAGGGGTAAAATTTCCAAATCACCGAATGATTTAAGGGCATGAATCTCAACGGCTTTCAGTGAGATTTAGGCTCTTAAGCACCTGTCGCTTTTGAAAATGTGACTTTGCCTAAATGAATTCAGAGCCTCTTGAAAATTTCACACAAAATTTTACTATTTTACACAATTTTGACTTGTGTAAAAGTCAACATGCAAGAACTGAATGGTAGAAAGAAATCTGTTATATGCAGTAAAGTGAAGAGCTTTGACAGATCTAAAAGCCTCAAGTGGAGTCTGCACCCATACTGAGAAGAACATCCTCTTGCTGCCCAGACCACAACCTACCTCTCCATGTTAACAGGTGGAGCGAGAACCTTGGCTGCCTCTGAAGAACGCTTGCCTACAGAAGAGGTCATGATATTTTCTCCTTCGGATTTCAGCTTGTCCACAAAGTTGTCCACCTCCTTTCCTTTAGCTCCGAGCTTCAAAGCCTTACTGGCACCTGATGGTCTGAAGAACAAAAAATAAGATGTAAGCAGCTATTGGACATCTATGGCAGCTGGTAAACCCTCCCACAATTTTTTTTGCATCATTTCAGTTGGAATTCCAGCACCACCCCTTTTATTTCTTGAGCCCTTTTCAAGGCAAGTTAAGATGAAAAAAGGAAATCTTGGGTGTAAGGCACTGAACTGGGACCTCAGTATATGTTGGTCCTGTTCCTAGCATTGCCAATTCCTCTGTGATCTTGGGCAAGTCATTTAATCCATACCTCAGTTCCTCCTCTGTAAAATGAGGATAAATCATACCATCCTGCCTCACAGGTTAAATTCGCTAATGTATGTGAGGCCCTCAGACACTGTGGTGGTGAGCACCACAGAAACTCCTATAGATAAAAGGGCAGTTTAGACAGTATGTGATGGTTGAGGCAGGCCTGGACTACAAGTTAGGCTGTTAGAAGATCAACAAGTACAGATCGAGCCATCCAAGTTCAGAAGAGAGCTTTCTGCTTCACGAAAATTCTCAATACTGGTTTAAAAACAACCCAGAGGAGTGTCCAGCATCTTTACTCCATTCAGCAACAGCATGCATAGAGGCACCATGATTAGTAGAAAGCTGCAAATTTGCAAAATCAGGAGATAAAATGAAAGCACAAAACATCCAAAATAAGGTGTTAGCTAGCTGGTGGAAAAGATTTAACTTACCTAGAAGAAGAAATTGACATGTGCACTAAGTGGTAGAGGACACTAGCACAAACACTGCCTAGGGGAAACTCCCTCCCCTACATATTATGTGCATTTTCTTCGCATCTCTCTGTATCATATAATTTCTTTTGTCTAGCAAAGCAGCTGATCAGCTGGAGAATCTAAAACTGGTATCTTTCATTTTAATAAAGTCTGCAGCACCTTTTCTCTTGCTAATGGACATGCTCTACCTTAAAGACCTGCATGGGCTTTTTAAAAATCCTGTTCCCATCCCATTCCTGATATTATGGCAACAGGTTCTGCAGGACCCCAGTCGCACTGCAGGGCTCTACTCTACCTTACCTTGCTGGTGCTGGTGCCACTTTGGGCTTCTCTGTTTCAATAATGGTCTCTGTGATCATAGAAGCAGTTGTGCCCCCAGACACAGCCGAGCTGCCAAATCCACCGAAGCCTGGTGCTTTTTTGCCCTGTCTCTCTGCATCTCTTCGGGCTTGCTGCAACTCCTTGGCTTTACGGCGCATTTCAGCCTTTGCCTCACGCTCTTGAGTCTAGAGGAAAAAGACAGGAGACTGTCTAGATCTTTAAGACTGATCTATTCCATATATCAAAGTGCATTAATCAATAAGAGAAAGAGGAGATGAAGACAAGACAGACAGATTGTCTACAGAATGTTAAAATAAATTTGATCACTGAAGAATTAAGGTTTATGATCACACCTGAAACACACACCAACTTCACAGTTTAAAAAGCAGTAATTCCTGGACGCTTGACAGACTATTACATTTCAAACAAATAAGACATGGACTGGCTCTTTCCCACCTCTCTGACTGCTCGGAACACCTTCTCTTCATGTGAGTCCATCTCTGTGAAGGTCCGAATTTGTGCCAGATTTACATTCTCACGGTAGCCCAGGGCAACAATTTCATCAAAGGCAAAAATCAGGTCAAAGCAGTGCTCAGAGATCTCGTTTTCCTCCAGAGCTCGGCAATATTCAGGAATCTGGTTAGAGGGAATAATTAAAAGGAGTCTCCACAGAAGAAGAGAAAATGACTACATAAACTAACCCACCCGCCACACATACAGAGTGAATTCACCTCTATGTAGAAGTTCAGCAGAAAGTTTATGCACTACTTACACATCCTATTTTGAGGGTGTGAGACTAAAGTGGTGCTGAGACCTTCTGTAGGATCTGCACTGAGGTGAATTTCACACCAAAGCATCACTTCTGTGATATTCCCAGCGGTGCCTGGCCCCAAAATGCCATTCCAATGCTATCTTTTTAAAGCCATTAACCAGTCATTGCTTATTTCCAGCAGTGTCAGTTGGCAGCTATTAAAGCATGCATTTTGGGGACTAATTTGAAATCTCATATTCTATTTCAGGTACATTTTAACTAACAGATGCTTGAACTGGCTGTAGATACTAAGCCAGGTCTTGACAAATCTGCTGGACACCTAGGGGCCAGCCCAAAAACTTGGCCGCCCCATGGCATCCGGCAGAGCAGCCCCCAGCCGCAAAACTGCTGTGGCCACAGCTCCTGTCAGTGGCAAGCCCCTCCCTTGCCGCCGAAAAAAACCTGCTGCTGGCAGTTCATTTGGCGGTACTCAGACAGGGGTTGGGGGGGGCCGCAGGGGACAGACAGCGCCACTGGAAGAGTGCTGCCGTCTCTCGCCAGTGGCTGTGCGCCCCGTTCCCCCGGCAAGTGCCACTGAAAGAGCTTCTGGCAGAGGGGTTTTTTTGGCAGCTGGGCAAGGGAGAGTTCTTTAGCACTCTGCCAAAAGAACTCCCTCCCCACTGCCAGGGGCTCTTTCGGCGGTGCTGGAGGAGGCAGGGGGGCCCACAGAGGAGAGATGGTGGCACTGCAGGTGAAAAGCACCGCCATCTCTCCTAAGAGGCCACACCGCCCAGCGCCACCGAAAGAGCCGCTGGCAGTGGCTTTTTTTCGGTGGCACTAGGGATGGGGGGGGGGGGGGGGGGGAAGAAGGAGAGATGGCAGTGCTAGAAAGGAAGAACGCTGCTGTCTCTCCCTCTTCCCCTGCACCGCCAAAAGAGCTCCCGACAGCAGCTTTTTTTTGCTGACAGGGGAGGTGGAGCTCGGCATGCTGTGCACTGTGGGGGGATCCTTGGCTCCAGCGCTTTTAGGCGCCAGGGGAAAATCCTAGGCCTCATGGTGACCAGGCACCTAGGATTTGTCAAGGCCTGTACTAAGCCACGATTTCCAGGAGTTCCCTGGCTGAATTTGGCTGACAGACAAATATAAAGTTCTATACAGACAATATCATGAATACATATGCACGAATACACTTATTTGCAAATAGATTTTTACAGCAAGATTACTACTACAGCAATTGCATACAGTAAATTAAATCCACTCCACTTATTTATTTTATACAACTGGTATTAAGGTTTTGTTTACATTAGAACATGCTTGTTAACAAATACATAATTTACTGAAGAACTGGGCTGTTTTGGTTTAAAACTGATCGATTAATTCAAAACCAGACACTTCATCCATATGGGCCTCAGTCAAAGAATAGTGCAGACGTTTATGGGACTGGAGTCAGTGACTACCTTCCCAGCCATTAACAGACCATGGGAGATCAGATTCTGCTATGAGGCAGCAGACACAGCAGTAATCTTTCTCCAATACAGCACTTTGGAACATCTTTTCTTCAGGACAAGAGCAGCTGACTTTTGTATTAAGTAAGCTTGGAATAAAGTCCTTACCACTCTAGAGAAGAGCCGGAGTGTTTCTAGGTCTTCCAGGATATTGCTGTTTTTGGTGGTGATCAGTACCATGTACAGCTTCTCCATTGGCTGATATACATATCGCACACTCTCTGTCTCCACGAAAGTGTGTTGTTTTCCAGTGTTCATAAGCTTGGGAAAGGCTGCCAGCAGCCCCTCAATGCGGGTTCGAGTCATCTCCACGAACTGCCGTGAAACAATGGCCTTTCCTGCCTTTGTGCAGACAGCTGCTGCCAATAGTACCTATGGGGGAATACAAGCTTTAGTTAGTTACATACAACAAGCAAACAGATTTTCTCAGACTAGATAGTCTCACAAAACCTTTCATTTTGAGATAACAATTGTTTATGCGGGTGAAGCACTATGGACAGAGACCTTATCTTCACACACATCTGTATAGTACCTAGCCCAGTGGTTTTCAAACTTTTTTCCTCAGGACCCAGTTGAAAAAAATAATTTATGCCCGTGACTCAACAATTACATCTTTGAGCAAGGCATTCCAGTCTTTTGGCGGCGGCACCAGGGGCACTGTGACCCAGTACCTGAGGGTCTGAGACCCAGTAGTGGGTCCCAACCCGGGGTTTGAAACCACTCCTCTAGTATATTTCATGCTAAATAAAAAAACATTTACATGATCAAATATATTTTTCATCCATGCTTCCTTTTGGCAGAGAACAGAAATCTTCTAAAGGGAAACCCACTTCTGTTTTTGGTGCTCCTCCCATCCCCCAAATCGAACACATTCATGTCACTCTGGTCAGAGCTGAATAAATATTTCAAATTGACTTAATAAAGCGCAAGCTCCCCCAAAATCTCAAATGCTGTGTAATGTGTAATAAAGTATGTATGTGTAATAAAGTAACATTGACATTCTCTTCAGGGAGGTTACCAAAAGATCACTTGCAAATGGGAAGGGCAGGTGCCAGAACAGAGCTGCTAAAATATTAACCCTCTGCAATGTCTTGAAAGTGCTTTGGACATTATTAAAGGCTACTACGTTTTTTCCTGGGTGAGCTTGTTATGCCACTTAGGGCCAAAATTTAGCCTATGGGAAAAATTATAATAGTTTTACCACATTACTATGAACAGAAAGGATTTCATGAGATTTCTTTTAAAGATACTTTTCAGCGAACTTTTTTTTTTAAAATGATATTCCCAAGTGGTACTGAAAACTGACAAGCCAAGTTTTATTGTCCCAACTGAGAGATATGCAAAGACAGAGATATTGAAAAGTAAGTTAGAACTGTTTTAAACTTTAATATGAATATTAACAAGCAGGCTCCTCACAGTATCCCCTTTAAAAAGTCAACTGATATTTTATTAGTGTCATTAAACATATTAATTACTGTTCATTGAGGTCTCTGGGGCTATTCATAGATGTTATCATATTAATGATAACTCAAAAGCCATGAGACAGTTTCCGATTTCTCTCTTATGGTTCTGTCAGTTTCCTGCAGCTTCCTACTCAAATCATTTCTCTCTACTGGAAAAATGTATCTTAACTTCTTAATTGAACTGTTTGGCCACACAAAGGAGATTCTGTTGAAGTCTCACAAGACTCAATCATTGCTTCTTTATTCAGAGCTCTTTAATTAAGCAAATACTTGCAATTATCAAATACAGACAAATTTAAGACCCTACAGCAAAATATGCTCATAACCATTCATAACTGGATATAAGGCTTGGATGCCATGATGCGATTGATTAAATACCACATAGGCAGCAAGGACCTTACAGTAGTCCAATGAACTCAGAGAATGGAAAGCAAAGATGGGACTGCAATAGTGGTATCGCCTTCAACTTTCCTGATCTGACTGGCCATCTTTTAAACGAGACAGTAAAGACATACATGCAGAAAATCTTGAGGACACATTAAATAAGACAGACTTACTGTTCTTAAAAGGCCTTTAAACTGTACAGGCATTTAACCTAAGTTTATCTAAGGGAGTAGTCACAGGATACTGTATGTTTATAAAGCACCAAAGATCCTGTAATTGACACTGTACTTCTGAGTCAAGAGTTACTACTTTGGAAGCAAAGACTGATGATGTGTCATTGCCTCATCCCAATCACTGATATAACCAAACAGAACAGCTTCTACAGCTGTGAAAAGGGCACATGTTTCAGATTTGAGCATATTCCACAGTTCAGTCAGACCATGTGGCTTTGGACATTGGCCTCTAAGGGCTGATTTGATGTGAATAGTACTTTGGTAAGTCTGTCAAGAGAGGAGACTCAGAAAAGTTAACAGCATCTTCAGTCTCCACTCTGCAAGGATCCAGAGTATAAAAATACTGTTTTCCCATATTAAATACACCAGTGATCTGAGTATTCTAAGGCTAGTAGATCAAACATTTTAACAAATTCTTATCTCTAGGCAAATCAATGCTGAATTATTACATATGGCAGTTTGCAAATCTTTTTGTAACTTAAAGACAGAATACATTAGCAAACAGATTTAGTAATTGGAATTTATTTGATTAGATTTAACAAATCTAATACTGCATATATGTAGCACTTGAACATTCAAGCATGTTTTTAAGGATGGTTCCATTTACTAATGATGTGTTTTACTGAGGGGACAGAACCTTCTTGGTGGAGAGAGTGCATTAGACACAGTCAGCATTAAAAAAGTAAGATGCTATTTTCAACCTGCCATAATTCTTTTCAGATTAGCAGTTTTTGAAAGCAAGGGATAAGTCCTTTTAAAGATTCTTAAAATCCTAATTCTGCTATGCAAGCAATTAACTTTTTTAGAGGGACGACAAAAATTAGGTATCTTTGGTTTGGAACTTATTTTAATAGTAAGCTGTTCTTAGTCTCGCGAAGATACTTAAAGCATTTTCCAGGAATAAAGGTTATAGCAAATAAATAACTCGAAGAAGTGGCTATGAAAGATAAATGAGAGTGAAAAATTACATCAGACTAATATTCAGAAACCACACCATATTTGAGTAGAAATTATTTGATATTTGTCTGAATCTGAAACTAGGATTAAGTTAGACAACAGAGTCCTGTGGCACTTTTAAAGACTAACAGATTTATTTATCGCATGAGCTTTCGTGGGAGAAAATCCCACTTCGTCAGACGCTTTGAAGACGCTTCAAAGCGTCTGA
>ML685893.1:693985-758028 GCA_007922175.1 Pelusios castaneus
GACGCTTTGAAGACGCTTCAAAGCGTCTGACGAAGTGGGATTTTCTCCCACGAAAGCTCATGCGATAAATAAATCTGTTAGTCTTTAAAAGTGCCACAGGACTCTGTTGTCTTTCTACAATAGACTAACACGGCTACCCCTTTAGGATTAAGTTATACAGCATCTGACTTTAATGAATTACACATTTTTCTTACTAAGAAAAAGGTTCAAATCATGTTTCCCAGTAAATTCAAAGACAACAAAAATACCTTGAGGGAAGAATAATTATTCAAAGGACAATCCCAGAAGTGACATGTCCTGTTAAATTAAACTATCCTTTTGTGTACATTATCTCACTCTGCAATTTGCCTGCTATATCACAGCCTGTCAAATTTTCCTCTATTTAATTTAATAGGTTGTAATTAAAAATCTTTTCTCTGATCAGTTCCACCTTGCTTCACCACATCCAACAAGGTATGAAGATGTTTTAAGCCACTCACTAATTTATTGAGCAACATAAGCAAGTTACACACTATCCTTGGCCACAAAAAAAATGTGCTTCGAACACTGTACAAGCCATGCTACTACAAAGGAAGGAGACACAAATGTAATTTATTGCAATCAGGAGCCAAGCTAGTCTCTTCATAATACAAAATCCACAATACTTGAGTTTATAAAAAAACAGAATAAAATAAATACACATCAGTTTCACATCCCCTCCATGAAGCAAGATGGGTAACAATTTGTATAGATCCATTTACAGATCATATAGCTTACTTATACGTCTATACAAGCTACAGGCCAATACATTAAACTACGGAACTAGTAATTTTGCATACCCTATTTGACAGATCTTAAAGGGACCTGATTTTCAGAAAGTGAGTAGTAAGCATCCTCTGAAAATAAGGGACTTGCAGCAGGCCACCCAAAAGTCAGTAGTTACTTTTGACAATCTTGGTCATGGATCACTTAAGGAAACCAATGTAAACTCATATTCTGCAAGGACAGGGATCTCAGGCCGCAACAGGAAAAGGGCAACTGAATTCTACCCCCTCCCCAGATCTACCATTGATTCATGGGATCTTGGGCAAATCACTTAACTGCTCTGTACCTCAAGAATCACCCACATAAAACTGAGCTAATATCTGCATTAGAGAATTGCTACGGTTAACGTTATTGCTTGTAAAGTACTTTGAATTACAGTAAAACAAACAAGGAGTCTTGTGGCACTTTTAAAGACTAACAAATGTATTTATTGCATGAGCTTTCGTGGGAGAAAATCCCACTTTGCCAGACACTTGAAGATGGAGAAGCTGAAGTTCTCCATCTTCAAGCATCTGATGAAGTGGGATTTTCTCCCACAAAAGCTCATGCAATAAATACATTTGTTAGTCTTTAAAAGTGCCACAGGACTTCTTGTTTGTTCTGCTGAATTATACTGACACAGTTACCCCTTTGGAACTTGAATTACAGTATTATTATACATGCTTTCTAAGTAGCCAATTTTAATCATACATGTACAATGATGATCTTGTATATGTGCATATATACACCCGGTCCATATGCCTCATATATATGCACACAGGTTGCAGCTGAGTATACTAGTAATATTTTGCATTTCTACAGTGCTTTTCATCTGTGAAACCCAAGTGCTTTACAAACATGAATATTCAACTCTCACATCAGTATCATTAGTCCCAGGTCAAAGGTTGAGAAACAAAGAGGCAAAATACTATGCCAGTGTTCACACTGAATGACAGCAATAGGAAGACTACAAGAGCCCTGACCCCAAACCCTGTGCTCCAACCAGAAGTCCACAAACCTAGGCCAGAGAGAACTTGATAGTGGCCGGCTCTCCTCTTTCTCAGCTGTCAAATTATACTGAGACTCAAACCACAGTACTTTCCTTTTCCTCCTAAGCAGCTGCTGTCCTTGCTGCACAGAGCTGTGACCAAGAAGGGGAGGGAGGCCTGCACAACGCCGCTCTCTCTGCTACCCTGGAAGGTCTGGAGACCCAGCAGGAGGAGGCTGCTTTGCAAAAGGACACGAGTGTACGTACTCCAGCCCCATGTTCCCCAGAGGCCCTAGTCCAAGTGCAAGCAGCGTGCAATGCACCGCTGCGGGAGCACCACAGCCAGAAGGGAGCAGGCCACGGTCCGAGACCCACGTCTGCAGCGGCGAGACACCAGCCGCCCCGGCGGGGAGGCTCCGGGGCCTGCACTCCGCGGGTAAGGGAACCGGCCTGTGCCCACGGAGCGGCCACGCGCTAGGAAGCGGCACGAAGAGGCCTAGCGCGCCCTACGTGGGCCTCGGCCCGCTCCCGCGTGCCCCAGGCCGCCCCCGGCCCCTCCGACCGCCCGCTCCCCGGCCCGGCCTTACCATGGCGGCAGAGCGTGTGCGCGGCCCGGCCGGCGCGCTGCCTCTCCGACTGGCTGGGCTCTGGCTCCCGCCGCGTCCCGCTCCCTCCCACGGCAGCGGCCGCCGCGCCGCGTCTCTCGGCTCCCCACACACAAGATGGCGGCGCCGAGCCACGTCCCCAGCCGGAAGCGCCGCCCCCTGCTCGTCCCCCGCCCCGGGTAGTAGGCGCGCGGCCTCCGCCGCCTGGCGCTGCAGCGCCGCGTCTCTGCCTGCCTGGGTGGGGGAGGGGGGCAGCAGCGCTGTGCCCGTCCCGTTCCCCTGAGTCTCGAGGGGCCGCTCCCGCCTCTGCTGCCTACCCGCTTGGGTTGGAGGGTGCTGGGGAAGGTCTAGCTCGAGCTGCTCTGAACCAGCGGTTTTCACACTTAGGGACCCAGTACTGGGTCGCAGACCCTCAGGGACTGGGTGGCTGCGTCCCTTGCTGCCGCCGCCAAAAGACTGGACTGCATTGGTGTTCGGGCATGCATGATTTTTTTTTCCAACTGGGTCCCGAAGGAAAAAAGTTTGAAAACCACTGCTGCAGAATATGTCTTGACGCAGCCATCGGCCACTCTGGAATACAGCTGACTCCCTCTTTGGAGTCAGGGCTTGGCCCTGCCACCAGACAGAAGCCACCCGCATGTCTCCTTTGGATTGATCTAGAGTCCTCTTCTTCAAGTCATGAAGAGCTCTAAACTCATACGCTAGTCTTCCTCACCAAGAGAAATTGGTTCAGCAAAAGATAGTACCTTGTCTCCCTGAGAAGGGAAAGGCAGGTGGTCAGTGCAGAGAAACCCCCTTACAATGGTGTTCAGATGGACAAGGGCAGCTGTGTCAGCTGGGAAGCTCGACTCTCACCAAAAGAAATTGGTCTGATACAAAGTATTATCCTCCCCTCCCCCCTTGTCTTTATAATAGCTTGCAATCGATAGGTCCCAACACTTTCCTTCTCAGACCGGCTGATGGAGGCTGTAAAGTGAACTAGGCAAATTGATTCCTGATCTAGAACAAAGGATTCCCTTGCCATTTAGCCCTAGAGAAGCTAGAGGATTTTGCTTTGCTGTGACTCACAACCTTTCTAATCAACTGTGGAACAAAACAGTCCCTTTCCCATCCTTCCTGCATAAAGCAGTGGATGTTTACCCTACTGCAATCCAATCTAGCTAGAACTAGGACAGCTCAGTCCTTTTCCTCCTGCGTTGGGAGGGAATCATTCTGCTCTAGACCAAACCATCCTGATCTAGATCCCCTTCCTCTTCCCGTGAATTGGGGCTGTGCATTGCGACGGTATACTCATTTGCTGCAATGCAGCGGTCCAACCACTAGGGGCCGCTGTTCCAAGCTTTCCCATAACCATAGAGGCCAGCGAGTGGCTCTTGCTGACGGGGCTCTGGGTGAGTAGATGCGGTCGCCGGAAAGCCGGGTAGAGCGAGGCTATGCTGCAAGTTCTCGCGAGAGTTCCTCCAATCTCCATGGTGACGGACGGCGCCCCGCGAAGATGGAGTCCGGGCGTCGGGCAGGGCCCTGAAAAGCCAGGACATGGCGGAGGCCCTGCAGGTGACCGAGCGCCGGCACGGGACGCCCGGCAGGATGGGAAACGCATTCGGCCGCGCCAGGTGCCCCGCCTGGCCGCCCGCCAGCATCCGGCCGGGCCGGGGGGAGGAAAAGAGAGGCACGCGCCAGTGACGCCAGCCCGGGTCTGCTGAGCGGCCCTGCCCGGGGTGCCCGCCAGCCACCGCTGCCGGTGCTGTCTGGGGGGGATGGCTATACCGGGCTCCTGGGTCCCGAGGTGCCCCGGGCCCGTCGGAGCAGCCACCTGCAGCATCGGGACCTTCTCTGTAGGCACCCACACTGGCTGGACCCTAAAGGGCCCCATGCCTGGGGCTTTTCCTCTTCGCAGTGTTCCGCGGCCTCTGCGTGGGGAGGAGCACGTGCTTCCTAACAGGACAGAGAACGTGTCCTTTGCTTTAAGTAATCCCCCATGTTTGTGTTTGTCATCAGACCAAAATAGTGGAAAACCAGCCCTATGATGAGAGTCTCGAGATTAACGACCCAGAAGAGGTTGCCAGTATTTGCGCACCAACTCCACGGCAGTTAGGTATGGGACAGCCTGATTGCACATCCTGTGTTTGTCTCTTTCCTTAAAATTAAAATGATGATCAGCCTCCGATCTGTTATTGGCAACGTCATCTTGGTTAAAGAAACAAAGTGTCGGATGAAGTGGGATTTTCTCCCATGAAAGCGCATGCAATAAATAAATGTGTTAGTCTTTAGAAGTGCCACAGGACTCCTTGTTTCTTTTGCTGAACTAGACTAACATGGCTACTGCGTTGGAACTTGATCTTGATTACTATATCTACTCAAAACTACTCTGAAGGGATTTAAATCTTTTCCATAAAATTGGAGGGTGGGCAGATTCTTTGGGATTTGCTCATAGACATATCAGGAAGTAAAACAGAATACCACTCACATTTTTAATAATGAAATGTGATCACTGAAAAAAAGCTAGAGCCAGCAGATGTGGTAATGACAACTGTCAATGAAATGTAGGTGTGTATCTAAGATCTGGTTGTTTTAACATGGATTTGGCCTTCTCCACAATGGCCAGCCAAAGTGCATTAGATTCTGGTTCATTCAAAGCCAGTTAAAAGTGTGAGTAAGAAAGATTGTTGAATTTCAGTGTATGGCCCCTGTAGACAGGGTTTCATTCATCCAAGTTTTGACCACACTACCTGCACTTGATAACATGTTTTACAGAAACATTAGTCTGTAAAAGTGCTACAGGACTACTTCTTTGTTTTTCGGTACAAACAGTAATTCTCATCTCTCTCAACCTCACCGCCTTCTGATATGTTGTTCCACACTGTTTGAATCTATACAACTTGTTTGATTTGCTGAAATAATCTGACCTGATACAGTGAAATGTAATCATAGGATTTATCTTTCCCTCTCATACTGTTAATTTTTTTTTCTTCCATTTTCTGGCTTCTGATGAAGCGGGACTTCACCCACAAAAGCTCATGCAAAAAATAAATGTGTTAGTCTTTTAAAGAGCCAGAGGACTCCTTGCTTGTTTTGCTGAACTAGACTAAAACAGTTACCCATTTTGAATTTAGAAACTTTTGTGGTCATCTTTTCAGCAGGTCCTAGGTCCACACGCTCACAGCACAAAAACATGGCTGATAACAGCAGTGATGAGTATGATGAAGAAATGAACAAGGTATGAGATTACCCATGTTCTTCTTTGCTGTTGTACTTGATCACAGCATTTTGTACCCTCATCTACTGGAACCGCATTATCTGCATGTTGAGAGTTAGTAGGGAAATTGCAGAAAAGCAGTCTGTAAAGTTTTGTGATTTTTGGCCCATTTTGAGTAGAAAGATGCATGTCTTGCCACAGATACTGCAATTACATTATTTATAGTAGGGGAAGGTAAAAAGGGGTCAGCTTTCTTTTTTCCTTCAATTACAACAGATGAAACAAATGTGTACTAGAGAGAAAAGATT
The DNA here is from genome assembly GCA_007922175.1 of Pelusios castaneus. Classification (NCBI taxonomy): domain Eukaryota; kingdom Metazoa; phylum Chordata; order Testudines; family Pelomedusidae; genus Pelusios; species Pelusios castaneus. The sequence goes on from ML685893.1 coordinate 699,866, forward strand.
TAGAAGGGGATATGACATCATGTGCCAGCAATGGCCCTCTCCTTTATTATACATTGGATAAAAAAGATAGTCTTTGCACAAAAGAATAAATGGACACAAGTCTGACATCAGAAATAACATTAAAAAACCAATAGAGGGACACTTCAAATTTCCTGCTCACTCCATGTGTTAATAATATGTTAATAGCCATACTTGGGCAAATGGATTACAAATCAAAGCTTCAAAGAGAAACTGCAGAATTGGCATTCATATGCAGATTTGACACTATTGCCTTAAGGTTAAATAGGGATTTTGGTTTCTTTTCTTAGAACAGGTGACTTTCCCTCACCTCCCTCTAATATGCTGTTCTTCATTGTTTGAATCTAAATAACTGCTTTGATTTGCTCGAACAGTCTGACCTGATTCTATGCCATACACTTCCCTGCATTTATTTTCCTCCCATTCTGTAAGTTCTCCATCTTCAAGCTTCTGATGAAGTGGGATTTTCTCCCAGAAAGCTCATGCGATAAATTTGTTAGTCTTTAAGGATGCCTCTATACTGGCAAGTTAGGTCCACTTAAAGACGCTTAATTCGACCTAAACAAAGCCGCGTCCACACTGGACTTTCCTTAAGTCGACTTAATAACACCTTGTTTTAGGTCGACTTAAGCCTTAAGTCAACTTCTTAAGTCAACTCAAGGCCAGTGTAGACGGGGATTAACGCTAAATCGACTTTATTAAGTCGACTTAAAGCCAATGTAACGGCTATCTCTGCTGTTAAGTCGACTTAACAAAGTTGACTTAACTTTGTAAGTGTAGACATAGCCAAAAAGTGCCACAGGACTCCTTGTTTGTTTTGCTAAATTAGACTGACATGGCTACCCCTTTGGAACTTGTCAATATGTTGCACTGTAACTCTGGTTTTAACTTTAACTAGGAGAAGAAGGTGGGCCAGTTGGCCCCTCAGCGAAGATTTAGTGAGAATGAGGATGGGGAGGATGATGACGATTCATCCGAAACTGACTCGGATGATGATGATGATGATGAGGAAGAGGAACATGGTGCCCCTCTGGAGGGGTATGAAGAATTATTAATTTCTACTAAGTCCAGGTTAATTAAAGTCAGGCTCTCCGTTCTGAGAGAAAACTCCTAAGAAGACATTTGAACAACGTTATTTTCTAACAATACTGTGCAGACATATCTTTAGGTTAGATATTGTGGGGGCAAAGGGTTTAAAAGCTGAAAGAAATAAATGTGCAGATGCTAGCTTCCCAAAAAGCTCAGTGGTAATGGTTGTTGTGCTGCAGTGTGAACTGGAAGTCTGAATCCAAGGTTTTGGAAAATTGCTTTCAGAATATCAGCCATGACAATGAAGATACAAGGATACAGCTAGATTAAGCATGAAGGAGGAATTCCATTAATCATATGGACAGGAAGAGTGTCATTGAAGTTTGAAAATCATCAGTAGAGATACACTATTCATTCAATAGAACTTTTGTTAGAGAACTTCTTTCTACAAATGCCTAGTCATGAACTTTATACTAATGCAGTCAGCCTCTTGGAGGTAGTGAGGGGGGACCCAGACAGCCTGGCAAAAAATGATATATAATATGATTAACTAGCATTAATAGACAGCAGTGGACGTTAGTGAGCCCATTAATATACTCAGTGCATTGTGCTGCACACAAGGAGAGCATTTTTTGCCTTTTTGTAGACATTTAATTTACATAGTGTGCATACAGATGCCTAACATGCAAGCCAGCCTTCCCCAAGGGAAAGAATTGATTTCTTCTTATATTTATTCAAACCTAATACAACTTTGTTGAAACTCTGGTCTGCTGCCCATCACCATGACATTATTAATCCCTATGCTTTTTTTGGCTGGAGTGTATCTGTTAAAAGGGGGTGTGAGTGGTGTTATTGTGGAAGCACATCTTCAAAGAGGAAGAGTTTGCAGCATTTCATAAAGATGGTCAGACACTGGATTCACTTGATCTTTTCAGCAAATTTGTTCAAATAGCCAGACCCATCCCGTATTCTGGATGTGCTAGGCCCCCTAGGCCCCCTCCTCTAACACACCCATACAGGATCAGATATAAATATCCCATTAAATTAATCTGCCTGAGTCTATTGGTCCTGAATATCTCTTCTTTTCAATAGTGCCTACAACCCTGCAGATTATGATTATCTACCAGTGTCTGCTGAGATTAAAGAGCTCTTCCAGTATATAAGGAGGTGAGTAGAAGGCGCACTAGTCTGGATTGGAATGGCTTTATGTGGAGTGAAATGTTTACAGAAGGAAATGTTTCTTTTCAGAATGATAATTTTAGTCACTCCCTCTTCCTGTGTTGTTCCCAGGTACACGCCACAAATGATAGAACTTGAACACAAACTGCAGCCTTTCATTCCAGACTTCATTCCAGCTGTTGGGGACATTGATGCCTTTTTAAAGGTATGCAGCTTTCCTGTATGCTCCCCTGTAACTCCTATTGTGCAGGATCAGACAATTCTCTCTCCCACGAGAACAAGATTAATTTAGTAGAGAAACAGCATTTGCTTTCTCTTTATTGGAACAGCAGTGATTTTAGCACCCAGAGTGCCAGACTAAGGGCTCAAACCAACTTAGGGGGCTCACTGACCCCTTACTACATGGAGGGTAGGCTACTATGAGAGGAATTACCAGACTGAAAGAAATAGTAGATCCAAGTAGTCGGTGCTCCCATTGATTTTCACCAAAACAGGACATGAGTTCTTTGGAGCAAACACAGCATCTTTCTCTAGTTATTCAGTTCCTAGTACATTTGAGGTGTTCTTATAGTATGTTGTTAATCACATCTCATACAATCCATTCCTCACAGATTAGGATGTCTATGGATATAGTCTGGTGTCTGAATCTCAGTAAAGCCCTACAGGGACTCACTTAAAAAAATGTATTAGAAAGTTTGAATAGATTTACTGATCCTTAGCATAGAAGTTTCAGAGACAAAATAATCATTACAACAGTGAACCTGCTAGGAAAACATTATACAGTAATATAGTCAAAGAATCACAGAAATATAGAACTAGTAGGTACCCTGAGAAAGTGGCATCACTGGTGCTGGGCATGTGCCCCAAGTCCCAGCACCAGTCCCCCGGGTCTGGCAGGGACCAGGGGCCCGGCCACCAGCGGCAGCCCAATGCGCCCCCACCAGGCCATGGATTCAGGGCCCGCCCGGCTGCCACTGGCCTGGGCCCCAAACCTATTTTGGAGGCTGCGACGCCCCTGCCTCGAGAAGTCATCAAGTCTGCGCTATGACAAGCCCAAGTAAATCCAGATCCTCCCTGACAGGCGTTCGTTCAACTTCTTTTTAGAAACGTCCAATGGTGAGGATCCCACAATGTCCCTGGGAACCTTATTCCACACTATTTAATTACCCTCATAGTTAAAAAGTTCTATCCCCCCCCAATATCTCACATAAATCTCCCTTGCTGCAGATTAAGCCCCTTACTTCTTATCCTACTTGCAATGGACACACAGAACAATTGACCCCTCTCTGCTTCATAACAGCCCCTTGACATACTTGAAGACTACTAACAGGTTCCCATTCGGTGTTCTTTTCTCATGACTAAACATACCTTTTTTTTAACCTTTCCACATCAAGTCTTCTAAACCTTTTATCATTTTTGTTGTTCTCCTCTGAAATCTCTCCAATTTACATAGCCTTTCCTGAAATGGGGCAGACAGAACTGGACACAGTAGTCCTACTGAGGTCTGACAAGTGCTAAGTAGAACCGGACAGTTACCTCCCATATCTTATATACAAAATTTCTATTCAGAACTAAATTAGCCATTTTCAAAACTGCATCACATTGTTGGCATGTATTATATATGCGATCCATTATAACCCCAGATCCTTTTCAGCAGTATTACCACCTAGTCACTTACTCATTCTGTAGTTATGCATTTGATTGTTCCTTCCTAAATGAAGTACTTTGCCCTTCTCTTCATTGAATTTCATCTTGCTGATGTCAGACAATTTCTCCAGTTTGTCACGGTTATTTTTGGTTTCTGTTCCTGTCCTCCAAAGTGCTTGCAATCTCTCCCAATTTGGTGTCATACATAAATTTTATAAGTCTACTGTTCACTCCATAATCCACATCATTAATGAAAATATTGACATCTAGTGAATGAGGATTGATTCTTGCGGGACCCCACTAAGTATTCTCCCAGTTTGACAGAGAACTCTTGCTAACTAATTTTGGAGTATAGCCTTTCAACCAGTAATGCAGCCACTCAGAATAATTTCATCAAGACCACATTTTCCTAGTTGCTTATGAGAACAGCACATGTGACTCTGTGAAAAGCTTGACTAGAATCAAGATCTATCTCATCTATGCTTCCCCCCATCCATTGGGCCAGTGACCCTGTCAAAGAAGTAAATTAGGTTGGTTTGGCATGATTTGTTCTTGACAAATCCATTCTGGCTATTCCTTATAATTCTGTTATCTTCCAGGTGCTTCCAAACTAAGTGTTTAATAATTTGTTCCAGTATCTTTCCAGGTATCAAAATTAGGTTGACTGGTCTATAGAGTACAGAGCACTCTACAAAGTAGCTTGCATAACTCTCACGTACTTCATAACTCCTCTTCTGTGTGGCATCTTCACTGCCCTGCGCTGCCAGGAAGTGCATTCCTATCGACACAGTGCTGCACCCCTTCAGGTGGTGGTTTTAATGCATTGACTTTCGGATTTATTGAGCGGGTCTCCACTGACCACTCCATCGATCTGGAAAGATCGATCTGACAGCGGTGAGTATACCGCTGTCAGTGAAGACATGTCCTGAGTCTATTATGAGACCTAAGTGGATGGAGCAGAGCTCTTTTTCCTTTCTCCACTTTCACTTCTTCCAGTGAGCTCAGATTTTACAATTTACATCCTCCTTCAGTGTTTTCAGAGTCCCTTAATTCTGATGTTGCTTCTTCTTGCTGTTTTCTGTTTAAGTTGCAGCTCTTTTTGCTACAGAAGTGCCATGCAGCTCTGTCTCTCACTCCTTTCTCTAAGGCTAGCCTGTAATACAGTGACTTGATCTTCCAATTTAGAGGACTCATTTAAAACATTCTTCAAACTCCGCAGTTTTGAATTTAAAAGAAAAAAATCTCAGTTCCTCTTTTTTATCTGCAGGTTCCACGTCCCGATGGCAAGCCAGATAACCTTGGCCTGTTGGTACTGGATGAGCCATCCACAAAACAGTCAGATCCCACAGTGCTCTCTCTCTGGTTAACGGAAAACTCCAAACAGCACAATGTTGCAGTAAGTTATGAAGGGAAAAGAGCTGTTTACCCCATGCCAGGCTTGGCAGAAAGATGGAGTCTTATTCTAACCTGAGTGGCTGTACCAATACCATGATTACAGCGCAGTGAGGAGTTGGCTTTAAGTTCTTCCGAATGGGAAAACATCTTTGCCACTCATGCCTTTAGACTAGTGTGTCTGCTCTCATTCACACACACGTCTTAATAAACAGACATTGGATCCATTCTTTCCTTGGGGCAGACCTTCATTCCCTGGTGTTGTTCCTGTCCGGTTTGGGTCACTATTGCCTTTCCCAGCTACTCTTCTGCTCCTGTATGCAGACACTGGATGGTGTAGAGCAGCTGGGGAAAAAAAACAAAAACACATAGCCTGGCCAGAAATGAAGCATAGGGTTTGGATGAACCCACTAGCCTTGGACAGTCTGTCTCTAGATTCTCATTTCTTTTCTCAGCAGCAGATAAAAGTGAAGAGCTTGGAGAACGCAGAGAAGAATCCCAAAGCCATTGATAACTGGATTGAGAGTATCAGCGAGTTACATCGCTTCAAACCTCCTGCTACTGTGCACTACACCAGGCGAGCTCTCGGTCTCCTCCTACCTTTGTGTTGTTCTCTGCTTGCTCCTTACACTTGTCTTGTATGCAGAGATGCAGTTTGCATTCTTTAAATCAATACTAACTTTGTGTAATTCAGATAGTTCTAGTTTGCCCTTGTAGGAAGGCAGCATTTTTAAGTAGCTTGTGTGAGTAACTAAGAGACAGGAATCCTGGGCTCTTTTTTCCATCTTCCACTGACCTGTTGAAGTGACTTGTATAACATCAAACAACCCTCTACTTCACTTTCCCCACCTGTCATATGATGATAGTAATACTGATTTACCTAATGGGACTCAGTGCCTTCCCTAATGCTTGTACACTGCTTAGATTTCCTGAGATGAAAGTTCTTTGGTCTCATACAGAAGCTCTGATTAACTCTTCTCCAAATGCAGTCAGGAGAAAGGAGCAATTTTGGCACCTTATAGGATGGTGCACTGCATTGATAGGGGTGTTAGAAAACGCAGATACAGAGTTAGACTAATAGTTTATTTGGAGAATATAAAGACATCACCTCATCTGAATTATTCCTACCATGACTGTAAAGAAGGAATTGATCTCTCATCAAACATTTGGTAAATGGTTACTGCTATGGATTCCTAGTACTAGTAAAAAATCTCTGGCACAGGCAGGAATGAATGTGCTCCCTCCATTTTACATCTACTTGGCTCATCTACTCAACTGAAATTCCTTTTGATTCAAAACTCTTGAGCAAAAAGTTGCATTGATTTTGAAACATACAGCTGTGTGTGTTCGTGTCTAACTTCTCAAATGAATTTGGTCCCTCATTAAAGTGAGAGCGATGAACAACACTGACTTGGGCCAGGTAGAGTTTGCATAGAGAGAAAGATCCTGACCACCTTTGCAAAGCGCTTTGAGGAAGGTATTATTTATTAGACAAGCTTCCTCAACCTGCTCAGCCAGTATCCCCCATGCCTGACTTGCACACTCCCTGCTTTTCCAGTCCTGACCTAACCTCACATCCTTATCAAAACTCCTGTCCTATCAGCCTCTCCTATGAGGATTCTTGTATTTTATATAGATTTTGTGATGTCCAGCTATGTAAATTCATCTGAGACCATCAAATGCATTTTTCCCATGTGATCCAAGTCAGACTTGATCCTAGACCTCCAGAGGCAAAGTCTAGTACATTAACGCTCATTCTCTAGCAGGTATAGTGAAATCTGGGGCTGTAATGCCCTTGTCTTTTGTAATATGGAGTTGGCACCATGTTTTGACTAGTGATTACCTAAGTACTGTGAAAGTTGTTTAGTCTTGGGTGTTCATAGGCTCAAATGCATGTGTCTGTTTTCTCCCTATGTGAGGACAAGGCAGCTGCTCTCCCCCTTTACATCAGTCTATTTTTGATGTACTGTAAGGAAGCCCCACATGTGGCAGAATTAATGGCATACTGTGTTTACATGCAGGTTTGTTATTTTCCCCTTGCAGGCCAATGCCTGATATCGATACTCTGATGCAGGAATGGTCCCCAGAATTTGAGGAGCTCTTGGGAAAGGTACATTGTCAGTCTGCCTAGCAGCTCTCCCAGCTGCCCATTACATGCATAATCTGGGCTTTTGTTTCTCTTCAGACTTACTCTGTTTTATTCCTCATTAATGCAGGCTAGTTCAGAGCTATTAGGGTTTCTTGTAATAATATGAAGGAAAACCACTGCCTAGGTGCTATGGTATCTCTAGCTCATCAGCTCAAGCCTCAAATCCATCGGGGTCAGTCAGGGGGTGGCTGAAAGCTGCCAGCCTGTGATCCCTGTTGAATGGCCTATAAGAAACAGGTGAGTTTCTGCCCAACTCCTAGTGAACAGGCATCCATACCACAGCTGGTACTAACTGCCTTATGGTGGCAGACATACCGAGAGAGGAATGGGTTTCAGACACTTCCCATGTAAAGAAGAGGGCTGGGGTCAGGGAGGGGAGGAAGCTTACCTTGTTACTGTCCAGGTTGTGCCTGCTCTGTGCCGGGATAACACTAGTACATACTCTCACTGTAAGGGAGCTGAACAAGAACTGCCTCATGAGGCACCCTCTCCATGTCCCTTTTAGGTCAGCCTCCCAACTGCAGACATCAACTGTGACCTGGCTGAGTACATTGACATGATATGTGGTAAGAAAAGGACCTGCGTCTTTCACTGTCACCGTAGTCTCAAAGGCAGCAGATTACCTGCTCTTCACCAGCCTCCCTTCTAGAATATCCACACACTATGGAGAGTTATGAACCTAAAGGGGTATCTGAGCAGGCAGCAGGGCTCTCAGACAATGTGGAAGAGATACTCCAAGGGCATTAGTTGAATTCCACTCCCCTTTTAGCCTGGTCTTTTTATTTGGGCCACCATGCCCCAGATTTGGTGCAGAGCCTACCCCTGCTGAGTGGGGTGATAGGAGGTCCCTACAGCACCTGCATCTCTTCCAGACTGCATTGGTGTGAATGATGCTGATTCAGAGTGTTAATTTCTAAACAGAGGGGCCCCCTGTTTTTAAATGTCTGTTCCCTCTGGATACTCAGGGCAGGCTCTGTCCTAAGTCCTCATTTGCTACTAAACCCCTGAGTGCATAATCAAGTTGCAGTAGAGATGGTAGCATGGTTAGGAAAAGCAAGACACCAGGATGCAAGTTCAGCTCTCACCTAAACAGACATATCTCCCATTGACTGCAGTTGGGTGAAAGACCTTCTTAAATCAGGGCTGAATTTCATCCTTGGTGTGCCAAGACCCGGAGCAGTATGGGTGTTCAAAGGGTATTGGTAGGTGGAGAGGGCCACTGTACATGCAGCAGGAATGTGCTCAGTATCTGTGTATTGTTTTATTTTAGCTATTCTGGACATTCCTGTCTATAAGAGTCGGGTCCAGTCCTTGCATGTCCTTTTCTCGCTATATTCAGAGTTCAAGAACTCGCAGGTAAGTGACTCCAGCCCTGTCCGTCACCTTTAAGGCAGTCACTGTTAGAATGGTCAAGGGAGGAGGCAGCTTTAAGCCACTTGTCCAGAAATTCACCACAGCTATCTTGGACTGCGGAAGAGTCCATAACAAGAATGTGATCTTGGCCAAAGAACATCACGTTTGGAAGTGTTTCCATTCTTTATATCAATCTATCTAAGCTGTAATGCATGTTTCACCTTGCAGGTTCCCTGTGCCCCAGATACATAAGGATTCTTTCATCTAACACTTGTATAGGACACACCAGTGTTTAATGGCATACCATTTTGGAAGGTGAATAAGTGTTTGAAGACTCTCTTTTCCCATCTGAAGCCACAGGGAGTTTAGGGAGGCAGATGGGAAACATGTGGCTAATCCCTTTACTATACGAAAAGGTCCAAAGGGTTGTTCAGGACCTCTTTTCTCCTAGTGCCTTCAGCAGCACATCACACCCTGCTGGGTATGCATTTCAATCAGCCTGAGTTAGCAAGCACGACTTCACCCAGCAGTTCCTAATATTCACTAATGACCCCAAATTAACTTACAGGTGGCATATTTCAGAATGCAGGTGATAATTCTGTCTTGCATAGTCAGCAGAAGGGAAATGGATTCAGCATCACCATTTTCATGTTTTCTTCCTTATTTTAATAGATCCAATTTTTCATGATACAAGTCTTCAACAATTTAACTAGAGAAACTTTGTATACAAACACACATAAATTGGCCTGTGGATCTCCCTAAAGCTAGAGTGAGACCTGCTATTAGTCATTTTCTTCAGTTTTGTGGTTGATGCTTTTCTACTCTTCAGCTTCCTTTTCTGTCTTGTCAATTGGCAGAGTTGGTTCAAATCTTAATTTTGACTAACGTTGAAGGTGTTTCTTTCTTAACTTTTTTTTAAAAAAACATTACCAACTCTAAGATTTGGCAGTGAGCATTGATTCTTACAGCAAACTCCAAAACCTTTCACCATGTTTCTAAATAGTTATATATAGTGTGACAAAGCTCTTCCTCCACCTCAGTGGGTCCAGCACTTCCTTCTAGTAGTAAGTCAAGAAACAGCTTCATTCCATAGCAGGGGTGTCAAACAGGCGGCCCGTAAATGCACACCATGGGACCACACTCCCCCTAACAGAGAGCCCTATCCCAGGGACTCTACAAGTAGCAGCCTTGTGCTGTGGCTCCAGGAAAGCTGCTACCTTCCCTCAGTTACTTCCCTGTGCCCCACTGGGTGTGGTAGTGCCCAACCAAATGTCCAGTTCAGTCTTTCCCTTCTGGCAGGGTCTTCCCTTTGGCCTCCAGCCCTGGGAAAAGTCCTTTTTCCTCTTCGGGTAGGGTATTCCTCTTTCCCCAACTTTATGCCTGCAGGGTTGTCTTCTGCCAGCATTCTGCTCCTCCTCCTAAATCCTTCTGGCTCTTGATAATGTCTTGCCTGCTCAAACCCTGTGGTAGGTCCTCTCTCTCTCACAGCTCCAGCCACACCCTGTCTCTTTTAACAAGTCCTGGGCAGGGCACCTGGACTGACTCCACGTGTGTTAATTAACGTGGCATAACCCCTGCTCAGCTACCAAGGGGAAAATTGACTTGCTAAGCCTGTGGGCTGATATATTGGCCTTCAAGCACTCTCTCATAGCCATCTCGTCTGAACCTGTCACAATATAGTCTCTCAGCTGTAGAACTCCAACTTGAGATAGTGTTTCTAGTACCAAAATTTCCCACACTTCTTGATATCAGTCAGTAGTTTTAGGGGAGTCATTCCTTTGCCACCAAATGCCATGGTAATTCTACTAGCAACTGGGGAATGAGTGATCGGGTCTGTAGGGCTCTTATAAAAAGCCATTTTCAGGACAATTCAATAAAATACCGACTCCTGTTATCTCCCTGAGGGAATCTCCAGGGATTTTCTAAATTTTTGGCCACATCCACTATATGTAGAGAAATAGTCTCATTACATTCTCCCCAGTGCTTGCCCATTCCTGTACCATGAATTCATTTACTTTTAAGGGGAGTTAGGTACCAGTGATACAGTTTTCAATGGGTTTATAGAGGTGTGGGGTTCATTGCCCTATATATTTTCCCAATCTTCAATTTTGCTGTCTATGCCTCCATAAACTTTTTTTTATGAATGTAGTTACTTCCTCTAAATAACAGATTCAGTGAAGAGTGGAAAATGAGCCTTTGTTTCATGAGTGCAGTTGAGTAGCTTTTCACATTCCATCAATTTTCTGCATGGGGGTTTGCCTTTTTGTAGGAGTGGCTTGAAAGAATGACACACACAGCATTGTAATAGCAGAATTCTGGTGTTTGTGGAGTTGTTTTTCATCAGGCATTGTAAAAGTATTGTCTCTAAACAGCTAGTTGTGTGTGTTTGCAAGTGCCTGGAGCAACTTACTGCACTAACAGTCTCCTTTCCCCACAGCACTTCAAAGCCCTGGCTGAAGGGAGAAAGGCAGGGAGTCCTCCATCAAATCCACCTTCACAAGCAGGAGAGGTGGAAGTGTTAAGCTTCAGTTGAGGGAAAAAGATCCTTTCTTCCAGACCTGCTGCCTGCACCTGGACATAGAGCCTCACCCTAAGGCACAGCATTATCAAAATGTCCATCCTTTCTGTATGTACTGGATAGTGCACAACTCAGATGCATTTGTAGCGGTTAGAATTTAGCTTGTGGCATTTAATTGCATATACTGCAAGACCTTTTCCCTTTGGCTCATTCCCAGAGGATTCAGCAGTGGAGCACCATAGCAAGGGGTAACTGTGCCCCTGGGACCCGAGATCAGCTTGGGCAGAGCACCTCCTTCCCAAAACTTCACTCTGTCCATGCAAATATTGAGACTTCTTTTATAGCCTTTCCCTAGACTGCTAAACTTTGAGGCTCTGAAGGCTACTGAGCTTCAGAATTGGTTCTAATGATAGGGAATTTCCCTCTTTCCCTCAAGCAAATATTTAAAATAATTTAGGCCAGAGCCACAACCTGCATTGCAGGGAAACAAGGACTTTATTGGAGCTACAGAAATGGGCCCTGAACTGCTTCTCTGCTGCAGTTTCCATTATGGGACGAGTGCAAGATTCAGTTACTAAATGGAGAGATGAACAGCACCGAGGGCCACAAACATGACATTGATCTATGGGGAGTCTTATGCATTTCTAATAAAGTTATGTATTCAACACACTTCATGTGCTTGTGTAAACCTGCCTGCAAGGAGGAAGAGCTATCAGTGGAAGCAATTAAAGGGGAGAAGATGGCACATTGGGAGGGGCCTTTATTTTGTACTGGGAGCCCAGTAACAGCCATATAAGGAGAAAGCTAAGGTGAGAGGGAGGTACTACCTTCATATGGAGGAGAAGTGAAGTCTTTCCCCCCTTGTTTCCTGGAGGTGGCATCAGTTAACACATGAAGTGTCCCCTTTATCTGCCTCTGGGTAAAGATACGGGCACTAGCTCAGATCCTTGTCAGCCTAGCATTAATCCAGAAGAATTTGGCCCAATATCATCCTGCATTTTGGGGCAAGAGGACAGATCACAAGAAATAACCAGCCCATGGCTACAGACAATAGTTTGGTTTATTTCTGTTGGAAGAACTTTCCAGATGCTGCCAAGCCAACCCATTCACCTGCCTGTTGGTGCTCTGAAAGAGACCCTTGGAGTGAGGAAAGCTGGGGGCTCCCTCAGGGCATCAGGCCCAGCCCTTAAAGCAGACCAGTAGGTCCCTCCATCTCATCAACTCCTGCTGCAGACAGAGCAGCACCAAGCTCAGCAGGCATCTGTCTATTTAAAAACAGCTCTGTTACACTTCACTCAGAGCTTTTTATTAAAGTGTCTAAGTTACATAAAACATGCCTCAGCTAACAATACAGCGGCTGAGCTCACAGCTGCTAGATGATTAGATGCATAGCTTTACTGAGAGGCTGGTCAGCCATATTTATTTCCACCAGCACCTCTATTTGTGCTTATTCACTGGTACCCAGAGCAATATTTAGCAGGCCAAGCCAAGTAATCGACATGAGAGAAGGGTCACAAATCGGAGTCTCACAGGAAAGACGTGCTCTTTCCAGAGGCACATTCACAAAGAGAGACAATCACCATAGCGAGTCCCCTGGACTATAAGCAAGACACTAACACAGCAAAGGCTAAAAAACTCAAAGCCATCCTGAGGCCAACATGCTGCTGCAGCTGCTCTGGACTGACAAATTACACACTAGTTATTGCAATGGATGGGTAGGATCAATAGTGGTTTTTCACATAGAAATCTGCTGTGCGCTGCAGTGCCTAGGTATAGAGAGGTGGGTCTGTCCTCAGACACACCCATACTTGTCCATGGCCTGCAGGGAGTTGCATGAATGTAAATGAGGGCAGAGCAGAGATTCAACTTTCCTAATTGCTCTTCCCAAAGATTAAGAGCTTCCTTTTATCACTCTAGTTCTTTTCCAGGAGATGGCCATGGGCTCCAAGCAAAAACAGCCCAGGTCCTTTCTCACAGACAGGCTAATTATAGGATACCCAGAAGCAGACCACCACTGTTCTCCTATTCTAGGTCTGAGAAAGCAGCAGGACATGCAGAGTGATGAGGGTACTTTCCCCCACCAGAGTATAGAACTAGAACAGCTGACAAATAACTGCCTCAGTGTTTGCTCTTGATTTTTAGCACTAACACTTCTGGAGTGCATCTCCCCTCCCAGTCCCATGGGGAGGGAAGTCCATTCCACCTCCCACTGTATGATCAATACTCAACACACACGGGACAGGCCCATGCTAGCTTGGAATACCTGGATCCTGACCTTCGGGGGAGCAGAGTCCCCAGGGATCAGCAGGCAACTGCCCTTCTGAAACCCAGACATCAGAGTCAGATTGTACACCGAAATCAGGAGCCACTTTGGAAGTCATTGGGCTTAGGGACTTGGCCAGTCCTGAGAGGAAATCTGTGACTGATTAAGACTGGAGTTTGGGCAAGCCTGGCTCTCTACCCATCCTCCCCCCACTCCCAGCAGTTTCAGACTCCTCATAGCAGCTCCGGAACACAGTCCTGATCCATTCAGAGATGGATGCTCCTTCGGCTGAGTGGAGATGAAATGACCACGGCTATTGCATGCATGAATTCCTTTTGCTCCAGGGCAGGAGCACAGGCCACTCCCACTCCAGGTACTCAACCTGCCTCCAGCACACTGGAGAATTCTTAAAAATCAGATTCCATGTGGTTTTAGGTGAGACCAGCTAAACTCATCACAAGTGTGAGAGCTGACGAGCCCAAAGATTTCTGGGGTGGGATAATGTGGAAGACCTAGAGTCACAGGAAGTTAGTGACATTGCACTTCTCTCACCTGGAGATCTGCCGGTGGTTCCACAGAGAGCTGTTCTGTACTGGCTACTGTTGTCTGGGATCCTGGGGGAGCCTCTATGGAGAATGGATGCTCCTGAATGGGTCTGTGGTGCCGATGGATCAGTGGATTCATCCCAGGAGAGGGATAACCTGAATCCCATAAGAGTGTCCTGCCTATATATATTCACAGCCATATCTCATCACTGCTCATGCTAGACACTTTGTAAATGTGCCCAACCATCGGGAAACGGATGAAACCTGAAAGACAAAAGAAACCCCATGATAAGAGCCCTGCTGCAGAGCCAGCCCAGGCTGTGGGTCAGGGAATGCTGCTGGATTAAGCCTCTGAGTGCAGGTTGACAAGTTCCAAAGGGGTAGCTGTGTTAGTCTAGTTCAGGTGGTGCACTGTCCCCAGGCTTGCTGAAGCCTCCCATTCAGACTTTCCAACTGTGTCCATGGAAGTTCCCAGCCAACCCCTCCACTTTCACCCCATTTTTTAACATCTACAAAGAAAGACTTCCCAGTAGACGCTCCTAGTGACTGGGGTTCACTTGGCACAGCTGCCATGATGGGTAAAAGGAGGAGTTTTTTAATATTTAAGTTAAACAAGTATTTTTAAAATATAAACCTACTTGAAATTATGACAACCGATGCTAAGGTCTAAACATGTTGCACTCTATTCAAATATTTTAAATATATTAAGTAATACTTGTTTGCTACCAAGTTTTAAAGAAAATCAAACCACTGAACTGCTGGAAGTCACTGGCTAAGGACATGGAACCAAAGTTTGCTGAAGTGCTAAACCAGTTTTTGACAGCATAACCCTCTTTTGCAGATACAGAGAGAAAATGTTCTTAATTTCAGTTTATTCCACTAGTTCAGGTAATTGACTAATTCAGTCAAAATAAAGAAACTGATTGGAAGAAAAGCTTGTTTTCCTTTTCCTCTCTATGAATAAAAACTGGGTTTAGAGGATGAGATCTACTAGTTCTAAAATCTTGAAGGGTATGGTGATCAGAAAATCAGTTCAATTCACTACCTACAAATGATACTTCCTTTGTTTAATAAAGCAGTTTTCTATTAAAAACACAGCTTAAATAAAATGTTTACAGGTCCAGCACAAACAATTTAAAAAGGCATTTACATTTTTATGGAATTTAAATTTCTATTCAAATAGAGCTTGATGCAAATGACAAATAAAAAAATAAAGCAAATAAGAAATGCATTTTTTGACATTTTCTAACTTAATAAAAAATGAAAATTAAACAGCTGAATAAATGTGAATTAAGCTATAACACTGCTCAAATAAATGTGCACAGACATAGTGTATCCTCCTGCTGAGCAAAAAAAACCCCACCAGACTGAATGTAATGGTTATATTTAGTTGCTAATCAACATGTTTTCTTGATTATCAGCCAGTTAGACTCAGTCGTTTCTTTAGGAAAATAAAAATGCACAAATGCAAATGAAGATATAATCTATTATTAAAATCAATGTTTCCTTCTTTCTGAATGGTTTGATTTCAGTCAAACCACGCTGAGAATATCTGATTGAAGTAACATGCTATCCTGTACACGTGCACACAGAGGGCTGTGCTGATTGGCTGTTTGATCTGTTCAACCCCCGAAGGACAGGAAACAAGCTCCACTCTATGACCTTACACTCCAGCTAGCTCACTGGGTCCCTCTGTGGCAGTCGCTACCCAGAGCCGATCTAACCATTTCTCACTCCTTAAATGTGGAAGCCACATTACCAGCTCTGTTTCATCCCAGAACTACTGCTTCCAACCTCTCCCATAACTCTTCCCAGCACCAACAGCCTCCCTGCTGCCAAACAAAACCACGCCCCTGAGGTTTCTGGTCCTTTTGCTAGGCATCAGGAGTGAATGAGGCTAAGGTGGATGTGATGTCTGCTGAGGTCAGAAGAGCCTGCTGTCCTGCATGGGCAACTGGGTTCAGTGCAGGCTTGTCCAGGACTCCTGCGCACAGAGATGCACATACTGTGTTGTTTATCTAATACTTCCCTGGAGGGCCCTGTCACCACTGACCCAAAGCCTAGAGCTGGTAGCATGGCCCTCTGCAACCCCACGCAGCCAATCCCCACGCAGCAGCTGCCTCCCATTTTACACCAGATCTCCTACTCTTCCATGCAAAGCTGGTACCGACACTGCACCCAGTAGCAACCCATCTGCACTAGTCCACCACAGGCTGGAACCAGCTCTCCCAGATCCACTCCCTGCACCGACAGGGCCCCCACTGCCCAGACACGCTACTTCTGTTACCAAGGTCAACGCTGTTCTCTGGCTCTGACAGGGCGTCGTGGTGGTGTTCGTTCTGGATTCCCGCATCTCCATGCCTGGCTGTTAGGGAAAGGAGGCATTTAGGATGAGGAGGAGTCACGTGCATTGTGCCCACGTGTGTACACGGCCCACAACAGAGCTGGGACTCCTCTGCCTGGGGGGCACCACCCCCATCCCTCCCTCTACATGCAGCAGGAACCCAGTCCCAACCACAGACCTAGAACCAAAGGAGAAGTCCTTGCCCTGGACAGATGCAGAACCAGAGGGGTCCCAGGGAATGGGTCAGACTGGGTCAATAGGAAATCCCACCCCAACTGCTATGGGCAGCTGGGCCCAGCTCCAAAGGGACACCCCTCAGAGCTGCCTGGCTCTGGTAGGGAACGCACCTTTGGCTGCCTGCGTGAAGTCATTGAGCTGCAGGTTGGATGGGAGGGACATGTTCTCTCGGCGCAGTCGCATGCTGTTCAGCTTCAGGTTGTTGGAATCACTGCAACAAGAACAAAGACTGAACGGCTGGAAGACCGCCCTCCCACGGCACAGCCCACAATGCAGTGCAGGTCTCCCCCCCCCCGCTCAGAGGTCTTGCCCCAGTTCATGCCTGCATTTCAGTAGATTTGGCTCATTCCAAGCAGGGTTGGAACACGCATCTGGGTTGGTCTCAGCTCCTGCTGCTGCGTCCGTGTCCCATGGGACCAGAGCTGCTTGAGGGGGATCTGGGGCAGGGATAGGAGCCCAGCTCGGCGTGGTAGGAACTGGACAGTGTCCCCACGCAATAGCTGGGGGCCTTCTGTGAAGTGAGTTAGTAGGAGTCAGTCTAGCTCTCTGAGGCCCAAATTACAGTCATCCCCAGCTGGCCCCAGACACTGGACTCCCCTTTTTCCCCTAGACAGGACCTATCCACTGCAGGGCAGGCTGTGGGTGCCCGGGCTCCCCTGCTCTGGGGATACAGGACTCGTCTCCAGTGCTGCAAATCTGGCACCTTGTAATACCATACTTAACCCACGCCCCAGGAAGTGACCACCTAGCAGCCGTCCTGTGGAGCTGGGCTAATTTGCACATGCTCCAAGCAGCCCCAGATTGTCCCCAAAAATTGCACATGCCAAGGCAGTGAGGAGGCCAGAGATGCTGGCACAGGTGTTTGCCTTGACAGCAGGCAACAGGTTTAGTGAGGGTGGCAGAGGGAGGCTAAATAAGGCACTTTTACCCCTTCACCTAGTCCTGTCAGAACAGAGACCCCACAGCCAGGGACGGCGGCAGGTTACCTCGGAGGCAGCGGCGCAGGTCCAGGGAGCCCTGGCGAAGAAGACAGTGCGTTAGGGGCAAAGCTGGCACCCTGGACTTATACAGAGCTGGGCGCAGCAGGAGTGCCAAGGCTTTGACCCTAAGGGCTGGGGGATGGAGCACTCCCAAGTCAGGGCCCCAGCAGTGCAAGGTCACATGCCTCTCACCTGACGCCTTCTTCCCCTTCTTGCAGACAACACAGATAATGAGGGTGTTGAGACAGAGGAGGGTCCCCAGTGCCAAAGCTCCTCCAACGACAATGGCCAAGAGGGGCAGCTCCACACGGGTGGACAGGAGACCTGCACGAGAGCCAGACATGCATTAGAGACCACCAGATGCAGCAGACACCGCCAGATGCAGCAGACAGATGGCTATGTCACCTCAAGGCCTAGACTCACTGGCCATTTCTATATAGTACCGGAGGAGGCTGTTTTGCATCTACGGGTCCTCCATCATAGGTTGATAGATTCTAAGGCGAGGAGTGACCATTGTGCCCACCTTATCTGATCTTCTGTATAGCAGAGGCCAAAGAACTGCCCCACAATATCCCACAGCAGATCTTCTAGAAAAAGATCTGTTCTTGATTAAACCATTGTCCGTAATGGAGACTCCACCACAACCTGAATTTGTCTAGCTTCAACTTCCAGCCATTGGATCTTGTTCTACTTTTCTCACATAAACTGAAGAGCCCATTATTAACTATTTGCTCCCCACGCAGATTCTTAGACTGTAATCAAGTCACCCCTTAACCTTTCTGTTAAGCTAAATAAACTGTGCTCTTTGAGTATATCACGAGAAAGCATGTTTTCTTACTCCTTTAATCATTCTCATTGCTCTTCTGTGACCCCTCTTCAATTTATCAACATCCCCCTTGAATTGTGGGCACCAGGAACTGTACACGGTATTGCAGAAGTGGTCGCACCAGTTCCAAATGCAGAAGTAAAATAATCCTGCTCTAACCCTATTTATGCCTTCCAAGATTTCTTTTTCCAAAGGGGTAGCCGTGTTAGTCTATTGTAGAAAGACAACAGAGTCCTGTGGCACTTTTAAAGACTAACAGATTTATTTATCGCATGAGCTTTCGTGGGAAAAAATCCCACTTCGTCAGACGCTTTGAAGATAGGAAAGTTACAGAGTGGGAGGAGATTAAATGCAGGGGAGTGTATGACATAGCATCAGGTCAGGCTGTAACAGCAAATCAAAATAGGTGTTAGGATTCAAAACACTGGGCAACAGCACATAGAGGAGGGGGAGGTCAAATCACTTGTTGTAATGCGAGAAAAATCCATAGTCCCTGTTTAACCCCAAGACAACTGAGTCAAATTTGCATATAAGTTCGAGTTCTGCAGTCTCTCTTTGAAGCTGTTCTTTTGTTACTTTGGCCACAGCATCAGGCTAGGAGCTGACTATCCACAACTCCCAACGTTTTAAAAGTCACTAATTCCAATAATAAGAGTCCCCCATCCTGCAAGTATGCCTTACACATTCTTTGTTCCTAGATGTATGCACTGACATTTAGCCATATTAAAATGTTTTTTTTATTTGCTTGCATCCAGTTTACCAAGGATTCAGATCACTCTGAATCAGTGATCTAGCCTTCTCCATTATTTAACACTCCCTCAATAGCAAGGTCATCTACTAACTTTATCAGTGAGGATTTTATGTTTTCTTCCAGGTCATTGCTAAAAATATTAAATAGGGTAGGGCCAAGAACCAATCCCCGAGAAACCCCACTGGTGGCAACACCCATTGTTAATGATGATTCCACATTTACAACGACATTTTGAGGCCCATCAGTTTGCCAGTTTTAATTCATTTAATGTGTGCTATATTAATTGTATATTAGTCTTTTTTTTAATCAAAATGCCATGCATTGCCAAGTCAAATCCCTTACACAACTCTAAGTATATTTGGTCAATACGTTTATCAACCAAATTTGTAATCTCATCACAAAAAAATACAGAGTTATTTGACAGGATCTATTTCCCATAAATCCATGTTGACTTGCATTAATTACATCCTCCTTTAATTCTTTATTAATTGAGTCCCCTGTCAGCCACTCCATTACACTGCCCAGGGTTGATAGGCCTATAATCACTTGGGTTGTTCCCTTTAATCTTTTTTAAGGGAGCACATTAGCTTTCTCCTAGAGTTCTGGAACTTCCCCAATGCTCCAAGCCTTATTGGAAATCAACTTAAATGGTCCATTGAGCTCCTCAGCCAACTCTTTTCAAGCTCATGGATGCAAGTTATCTGGATCTGCTGAATTAAAAAATGTCTAACTTTATTAGTTTTTGTTTATCATCATCCAGATATACTAGTGGCATGGAAAATGTGTTACCATCACCATGTAATGATATTATATCATCTGTTTTTACCCCGAAATACAGAAAGAAAAATATTTATTGAATACTTCTGCATTATTACTGATAATTCTACCATTTCTATTTAGTAATGGACCAATACTAATATTAGGATTCCTTTGTTCTCAATGTATTTTAAAAACTCCCTACTGTCCTTAACTCTGATGGCCACAGATTTCTTCTTGTGTCCTTTTACTTCTTCTATTAATTTTCTACAGTTCTTCACTTCTGATTTTATTTATTATAAATGAACATTGGAAAACATAATCCCAACTACATATATAAAATAATGGGCTCTAAATTAGCTGTCACGACTTAATAAAGAGATCTTGGAATCCTTGTACGTTAGTTCTCTGAAAACAGCCACTCAATGTATAGAGGCGGTCCAAAAAGCTAATAGAATATTGGAAATCATTTGTAAAGGAATAGATAAGACAGAAAATATCATATTGCCTCTGTATAAATACATGGTATGTCCACATCTTGAATACTGTGTGCAGTTCTGGCCACCTCAACTCAGAAAAGATGTACTGGAATTGAAAAAGGTAGAGAAAAGGTCAACAAAAATGATTAGGGGTATGAAACAGCTTCCATCTGAGACAAGATTAATAAAAGTGGGACTTTTCAGCTTGGAAAAGAGATGACTAAAGGAGGCATATATGATGGAGATCTATCAAATCATAACTGGTATGGAGAAAGTAAATAAAAGAAACATTATTTACATGTCCTCAAACGCAAGAACTAGGGGTCACCAAGTTAAATTAATAGGCAGCAAATTTAAAACAAACAAAAAGAAATGTTTCTTCACACAATGCACGGTCAACCTATGGAACTCTTTGCCACAGGTTGCTGTGAAGCCAAGACTATAACAGGGTTCAAAACCAAATTAGGTAAGTTCATGGAGGATAGGTCCCTTAATGGCTATTAGCCAGGATGGACAGAGCTGCAACACCATGTTCTGAAGTATCCTGCCAGAAACCGTGAATGGGTGACATGGGATGGATCACTCCATGTTCTCTCACTGACGCACCTGGCATTGGCCACTGCTAGAAGACATGTTACTGGGCTACATGGATCATTAATCTGAACCAATTTGGCCACTCTTATGTTCTTATTAACTTTCCCTTTCTTCCATTTATTTCTTGTTTATAGTTCTTTTTTTACTTCCCCACTAAAATCAGGTCAGTTTTTAATCAACACGGCATTCTTTCTTGATTGTGGCTTTTTGGTCACCTAGCAAGGGGGTATTCAATGATTCTCAATCATCATTCACAGTTTTTCTTCCTCTCAGCTGAACAGACTCAAAATTGCTTTCAGCTTTGTGAAGCTGGCTCTATTAAAGCACTAAGTATATACTTCATTGGTCTGGACTTTATTCCTGTCTGCGCCTCTGCGTGCTGCACTTCCGAAGGGTGCTATGAGTCTCTCCCAAAGTAACCCTGGGATGGAGTAGGAGCATTAGGCACAACTGGGCTTCTGCGTATAACTGTTCTCACAAAACAGAGATGTTTTCTAGGGGTGTGGGATACAGGATCTTTCCCCTCTAAGGTGTGCTGGTTCTGATCTTCCCCAGGGCAGGGAGACAGACTGGCTCAGGGGGAGGGGGGTGTATACTGGAGAGACAACGGTGATATTAGCTCCGCTCCAGGAGCAGGAACAGGGAAGATGTCTCCATCCCCACAAGCCCTCAGCTCATCCAGTTCCCCCATGGACCACACCTCACTCAGGCACTTGTCCCTACAACCCTCCTTGGATGGGCTGCAGCCTCTCCCAACACTGCTGGACTTGTGGATTGCCCCAGACCGGGAGGGCGGGTAGGAGGCTCACTCTGTAATGCTCTCCAGCCCCAGTGCCCAGCTCCAAGATGGGCTGCACCTACCCGGCAGCGGGATGGAAGAGTTGGTGATGCCCACATTGTTGGCTGCAGTGAAAGAGAAGTTCTTGGCCACACTGCTGAGCTGTACCTGGACAGTGTGGTTGGTCAGCCAGGGGTAGCTCTTGGCGTCCAGGATGAGGAAGTCAGATGTATTCACCATAATGTGTCCATCCTGGTCCATCCAGGTGATGCTGGCTGGAGGGTTGGCCCGCACCAGGACAAAGAGAACCATGAAGAGACCTGGATCCTTGGCCTCCTGGTACTTGGCATTCATCTTCATGATCTCTGGTTTAACTGAGCAAGAAGAGACACAAACCAAATGTGTGTAAGACATAGCCAGCCCAAGGTCTTGAACCTACTAAGCTCTGACACAGGGAGGCAGCAGGGTCTAGTGGTTGGATCAGGGGACAGGAAATGCGGGCTACAGCAGGGATCTGGGGGTCAGGATTCCTGGCTATGGGCTGGGAGCAGGGGCTTGTGGGTTGGGGGCTGAGAGGGTTAGGGTTCCTCTGTCAGAGTTGAATTTGGTCTCACATTGCAGTGATGGGAGGAAACCCCATCGCTTCATGTTTGTGCAGCATTTTATTGAGGAGGCTTCATTATTAGTAGTGACATATTTGGGTTACTGTCCTGTGTTCTCTGCACATCTGAGTTGGAGGCACAAGGCTCAACCACCTCAGGCACTGGCACTCATTAGCTGCTACTGAGAATAATTACAGCCCCCTGCAGCTGGTCAGGGCATTCAGGGCACTGCACCATTAACCCCATCCAGTCCAGCCCTAGGCTGCTTCATTGATCTACAGACACAAGCATGGGTGGGAGGGAAGCCTCTTGCATTCCATCCTCCCTAACTGCATGGGACTGGGCTGGAGAAAGTGCAGGAGGGCTAGGCCTAACTGTTCCTCAGATCATCACGGAAATACATTGAGTGGATCCCAGGGTACCATGAGCAACTCAGTGTGCTGTATGACCAACCTGGGGTGCCTAAGGCTGCAAATCAGGACCGAGGGGCAGCAGAAAAGCTGGGGGCGAAGGGGAAGGGCTGGAATAGTGGGGTCAGAATTGAGGGGCACAAGCAGAGTTTGGGAGAAGTCAAGGGGCGGGGTTGAAATAGCAGGGATGCAACAAAATAGGATTATGGTGTGTGTTGTGGAGAGGATTGCCACATCAGAGTTTTTGGCTATGTCTACACTAGAAAAAGTGAAGTCCACTTTGTTAAGTCAACCTAACCACCCTTAAGGACTTAAGGAGTCGACTTAAGGCTTAAGTCGACCTAATGGGCAGTTCTTATTAAGTCGATTTAGGGATTTTTTTCTTCAATCGACTTAATGAAAATCTGGTGTAGACAGGGAGTAATCTAGGGTCCTTAAGTCAACCTAAATTGCTAGTGTAAACATACCCTTTGGGCTCTTGCCTAATAAGTTCTTTGGAATGAAGGACCAGCCCTGGCAAAGACCAAGGGGAGGTCAGCCCTTACACTGCACATTGAGGAGCACGGAGGCATTGGAGGTCTTTCCAGAGGCTGGGTCCATCAGAGAGCAATTCAGTTCTCTGTCTGCACGCTGCGCGGTCACAGTGAAAGTGCTGGAGCTTTGCTCAAAGGCCTCGGCTAAGGTGGTCAACACTGTGGAGCTGTTGGTCTCCTGCTTCTTGCCATTCAAATACCAGGTGAGCATGGGCACCGCTTTCCAGCTGCCTGCCTGGCAGGTGAAGTCCCGGCTCTCATCCTCCTGCAGGGTGCTCACCAACAGTGACTGCCCATTGATCTTAGGATCAGGCTCCCCCAGCCCTGCCAGGGTATCAGGAGAGAAAAACCATCAAAACCTGAACCAGCTCATCCTATAACCCCTCCCCTCATACGAACCCAGAAACAGGCCCTAAGCAGCTGAAACCAGTCTATGGCGGCTTTGAATCCAAGTGGGGGTCAGCCTGGGCACAGGCGAGGGAGACTTGGTAGCTATAGCCTCTATGAGATCCTGCCCCAGGCGAGCCGTCGGGGGGGGGCCCTTACAAGATGCTGAGATGGAGGAAGAGGCACGTGCAGCCCCAGCACTGCAGGGACACACCGTGCTCGGGGCCCAGATCCGCCCAGCACCCCACGGGCCCGGGCCCCTCCGCGCCAGGACCTTACCGGACTGCACCAGCGCCTCGAAGTGGAGCAGCAGCAGCAGCGCGCGGGAGAGGGCAGCACCGCAGCCGGCCAGGCTCCTGCGGGTGAGCGCCATCGTGCTCCGCCCCGCCTGGGCCCCCGCGCTAGGACCGAAGGAGGGAGGCGCTCGGCGGGAGCAGCACCGCGCACCCGCCCTGAGGCTGTGGGATGAATGAACCGCGTCTGCGAGGCCCAGCTACCCCGACTCCGCCGCTTGGCTCAAGGCGTCCCCAAACACCAACACGCTGGGACCCAGCTCCGTCAGCACGTCCCGGCCGGGCCTCGCCTCAGTCCCGGGTCGCCGCGCCAGCCCACAGGCAAAGCAAGGCGGAGCTGCTCGATGCCCGGGGCTCCCCGGTCGGGCCACGCTCTCGCGCCTCCCAGGGCGATGGCACCCGCCCCCAGCTTTGCCCTGCTGGCTAGCGAGCCCTAAGGACGCGGCCGCTGCAGCTCCCGGCCCGGCCCCCTGCCAGGGACCGCAGGCTCCATCCAGCAGCTGCCGCCCGGCCCGGCGCGCGCCTGGTTAGAGCTGCCCTGGCTGCGCGCCCGCTCGGTGCTGCAGTCACCGCCGCTGGCTTTGGGGGGAGCGTGGGTCGTTCTCTGATGCAGCGCGAACGCGGGCCCTGCTGGCAGGGGGGGGGGGGAAGGGGTTGGCTGGAGCTGCTCCTATTTCTCCCACAAAAGCTCGTGCTGTAAATAAATGTTAGTCTTTAAAAGTGCCCCCAGGACTCCAGGTTTGTTTGGCTGACCTAGACTAACACGGCTCCCCCTTGGGAACTATTCCAAGCTGACTCACTTCCACAGGGGGCCGCACCGCCTAGCACCACTTACTTCAGATTAGGGGGGCGCTTACCCAGTAGCGCAGTTACCAGTTCTGTTCATTCCCCAAGGCACCTGGCCCCATTGGGTCAGGTCGTGGGCTTGATGATGGGTCATGGGTCCAACACAGGGTGGCCCTTATGTTCTTAAAGTTACTGTGGAAAAGGCCCTGAGGGCAGGCCTCAGCCAGGCTGCAGTGTGACTGGGGCAGGCGAGGCTTTAACTGTATCTGATGTGCAGCCCCAGGCACCAAGACTGTCAGCATTTAAGACTAGAAGTTACAGTTGGTAAAAGCAGAGCAAAAAGCAGGTTAAAAACATGCTTCGTCAAATGCATGCATAAATTCTGCATGCATCTGATGAAGTGGGTTGGAACCTACGAAAGCTCATGCCCCAAAAAATTTGTTAGTCTTTAAGGTAGGTGCTACAGGACCCTCATTGTTTTATCTTTGTGATGAATTCAAGGGCAAAAACATTAGGGGTTTGATAGGCCCTGGGTTTCAGCACCAGAAACCTAAATCAACAGCATCAGGCTGAGTGTGATCACTAAAGAAGTGCAAATGAAAGTTTATACTCACTTCACGTCTGGTATTAAGAAAGCCCCTTAGTACATGAACCCCTAATCTCAGCATAGTGACACACAGTAGCTTATTAATGCACCAAGGTACTAGGTTCTGAACATGCATGTTGAGTGAGTCCCTGCCTCAAACTGCTGATAGTTTAAAGGGACGACATAAATGAACCGAAGCAGAAAGACCATCATGTGTCCAAGACCCACATTCTGTGACAGTCTGTGGCACAGCAAGGAAGCGAATCCTGTGTCCAAAGACCAGGTCCAGCACTCTGTCCACTGGGCTACTGTCACGGAGCATGGGCCAATCTAGTTCCACTCCCCCCACTGAGTGAAATGCAAACAAGGAACTGGAGAACTGAACAACCCTAAGGCTACATCTCCTAGGGGCAAAAGGCTGGGGTTTTCAGAGCACTCTTTCATGACTCCTTACATACAAGTGAAAATATTAATTAAGCCCAAACAGCTGGAGCCCAGCACCAGTCAAACTTGAGAGTTTATTTGAAAAAGGGAAGAACAATGCCAAAGCTCAAGCAAGGGTCAGCTTTTCTCCTCAGCAGGCAAGTCCAAGAAGTGGATGACGAGGAAGCATGTATCTGGGGAGGAAATGGCTTGTGCTGGTATGTACATAGGGCCCACTCTTATGGTGAATCCCAAGTGGCTGTCCTGCCCGAGGGCTTTGCCTGTGACCCAATCAGTGACGGACAGTGCAGACCATGCTCTATGCCAGGGCAGCAGCGGCTGCCAGAACTGAGAGGTCTCAGGTTCTGTGAAAAACTGGCCCAGCAGAATGATTCATTAGCAACTATCTCCTCAAAGGCAATCCCATCTGACCCCTTGCCTGGACAGAGGGGCTCTAGTTGCTCCCTCGGATGTCTGGGTTCTGCAGCTTCCTCATCATCTCCGACAGCATCTGGTTGCAGAGTGCTGAGTAGGGGTTCATCAGGACCAGCTGGTGTCGAGCAAAGGCACTACCCAGGCTGGCTGCCTGCTCAAAATCCTGCCTGGCATTCTCTTCATGCCCCTGCAGCTGATTGATGAGGCCTCGCTGCACGAAACCCTGGCATGCCACATGCCCTGTGCCCCTGCTGAGGTCCAGGGCTTTGTCCAGGTCTTGAAGGGCACCTGTTTGGAGACAGAAGGCAGCAAGGAGGAAGGGTACACTCTGCCTGGTCTTGGTCAATACAATGTGCTGAGACTCGCCTGTGGCTCCTAGGGGTTCAGATCCAGGATTTCTCTACATAGCACTGGGTGCTCTCCATCGCCTTCTGTTGGAAGAGCTAAGTCTTACCCCTCTTGTACAGATAGGGCACAGGGCAGTGACCAGAGCCATCCTCAGAGTCTCTCTCAGAGCTGAGATGCTATGACCACATTTTCAAAATAGAAAAAGCAGGGTCATTTTGGGCGGACTTTTTTTAGGGTCATGAAATGTTCTGTTTTCTATGCTGTGCACCAGCTTCTGACCCACCCACAACATGAGAGTGCTCTCAGGGAGGAGGGCTTTTCACAGTAACTTCTGAATTTCTCTGTCAAGGAACATCAGCCAAAATCTTGAACATTCACTGTGAGCCCCAGAGCACCTCCAAGTAGTGTCTACACTTATCCTACCCACTCCAAACCCTGTTCATTGCCCTGAGAGTTTGTTCCTGGTAAATACAGAGCAATTTCTACTCTGTGTTGTAACACATTGGAACAAGCGAAGGGACTGAAAAACAGGAACAGCTAAAGGTCCTGTGTTACAGCGACACCACGTGGAAAATTGGAGTACATAAAGTCAGGATTTGAACCTAGGAGTTCCTGGCTCCCAGTCCTGAGCTTAGACCCCATTTCTCTCCCTCAAGGGGAGAGATTTGCTCCAGTATTGTGTGTGATTCACATACATGATGTGTGACTGCACTGCTGCCCGTCAGAGCCACGCCTGGCCTACTCACTACTAAAACCAGGCAGACCCCCAGCTGCATGCAGCCCAACAGAAACTGCCAAGCCATGTGTGATAGGCATCGACTCCCCTCCTCAGTTACCTGTCACATCCCCTTTCAGACGAAGGGCCTGTGCACGGTTGTTGTAGCCTGAGGCTCGCTCTGGGAGGAGCTGAATGGCCTCACTGAATCTCTCAAGGGCTGTGTTCACATCTCCAGATTCAGCCGCTAAAACACCCTGCAGCTCCAGGTCTTTGACTTGCTCCACCAATTTTGAGGCGAAGGCTCCATCTGTGTGATGCATAAAGGAAATGCCTCGTTTATTGCAGGGCTCTGGGCAGACAACCAGCCGGGGGGTGATTCCCTGTGCCAGACCAAGGCCCAGTGAGGGAAGAGCCTCACCACCTCTAGGCAAGGGAACCCACTGGAGCAGGGGTTAGCCTGGGGCCTCTCAGCTAGTCTTGGGCTCTGCTTTCCTTATCCATCAAGGGTTGAGAGCAGCACCCAGACATGCCAGTGGTTGCTGACAGCAGATCCCCATCAGGCACATTTACTTAGGCAGGTATACAAGCTGCATTTAAACCCAACAGGCAGCTGAATTTCCAGCACCTTCTGATTTGCATAAACCTGCTGCTGCAAAGAGAAAAAAACCTCACATGGTGCCTGGCCCCAGAGCCTGAGTCCGAGCTGCTCCTCCGTGAATTAGAAGAGGAACTGTTCATCTTCTGTGTGATCCAAGTCCAAGGGACTGCGTGGTTCAGGGTTGTGTCCAATGGGATCCACTCAGCACTCTGATCCAGGCCAGAGTCCCTGGTTCCTTGTCAATTTTGCGAGTTTGGGGGAGGTGATGTGGCCCTGAGACGGCTGCAAAAGCCACTCTCCAACCAACCAGATTTGTGCTCATGACAGGAGAGTCTGCCAGGCCAAAGGCTGCTTCCACTAACTACTCAAATGCAGGAGGCAGGCAGAGTTGATCAGGTAAGTATTTCCTTCCACCCTTCCATCACCTGCAATTCTGATCCTGCTCTACGGGCCTTCCCCCCAGCTCCACTGTTATCTGCTACGCGTAAAGATGCAGGGACTTGCTGTTCTTTTCTAATCTAAAGGACAGACATGCAACCTGGCAAAAGGCAACCAGGCAGCTGTCTCACACCGATCTGTCTTCAATGGGCCTCCAAGCCCCCATCAGTCATCGGCAGGGAAACGCTGGAGTACTCCACAGCATCTATGGGACTTGTTCTTCCCTGGTGTAACTCCATGGATTTCATAGAATCATAGAATAATAGGGTTGGAAGGGACCTCACGAGGTCATCTAGTCCAACCCCCTGCTAAAAAGCAGGACCTCTCCCCCTAAATCACCCCAGCCAGGGTTTTGTCTAACCGAGCCTTAAAAATCTCCAAAGATGGAGATTCTACCAGCTCCCTAGATTTCTCTTGGATTACAGCAATACCCTTGTTCACAGTGAAGAATGGTTTCCCCTTCATTAATTAGTGCCAGCACACACATCAGTGGCAAAGCTCAGCCGGTGAGGAGGGAAAAATCACAGATACTGCACTGACATTTAGTTACCAGGAAGAATCTGAGCCTCCCTTCTACCCCCCAGAGGTACAACAGCTGCTGAATGAAACCTCACCTTCCCCTTGGTCTGCCGCCACCTTCTCTTCCTCAACTAACCCGGGGATACCCCCAAAAGGAGTATTGGGGTTAAAGATTGCTTGCAGAACTGCCCTGTCATTGGCTGTAGCCATATTTAACTGCACACAGGAAGAGGCAAGAGAAAGCACCTCTAACAAGCCAGGAATGAGGTTGCTGACTTCAAGTGGGGAGGCAGGTCCAAAAGTAGCCAATAGGTGTGGGGGAGGAGATGGGGGCATCGTACTGCAGAGCAGCAGGGCAAGTTAATGTTCACATGGCCCTTTAGCATTCCGTCCCTGGCCAGAGGCAGATAAAGTCCCCAAAGTGCCTGTTGCTGGCTGTTCACCTGCAGGCCAGGACGGCTGTTCACCTGCAGGATCCACTCTAAACGTCAAACGTGAGCTGAACTCACAAAGTGCTGCAGGTGTTGAGGTCAGTAAGAGGAATACTTTTGGAAGGGGGCAGGGAATGGGATTCTAGTCCCAGGCAAAGCTAATTCTGTATCACAGCCCAAGATAATAGGTAGATGCTGAATATACGTGAATGTTTTTGCTTCCTGAAGAGCTTTAGAACACGGATGCTCAAGGCCACAGTGAGATCCCACACACAAGCCTGCATGTACACAACTTAGAAAGTATATACACGCTCTTGGCACGGGGTCTGCTTAACAATGACTTTTACAAATGGCATTTCGCTTGTTTTGTTGTGACTGCATGTGACATGAGGGATCAAGGACTTGTGAGGGATGAAGCCTTCTTCCTTTTCCTTCAATAAGTCACTTTTCATTAGGACTGCTTCTTGCAGCAGCATCCTCTGTGAGCACCTACAGTCAATACCCCAAAGCTCTCAGGAGCCAATTCAAAATTGCTTTGTTTTTAGCTCCTCCCCTCCCTACATACCTCTAAGCCCTGGCTGCTTCTATCCCTTCCTACAACTTGAGCCATTCTACTGCAAGAAACTCCTCTGCAGCTCCTGGAAGACGCAAGGAAAGCACATTTCCCATGCCACCCATTGTCAAACCTCCCAAGCATTGTTTTCTCCCATCTGTACCTTCTAACTTTTCTTTCATGACATTGCTGCATATCCATATGTTTAAAGGTTACCTGTCAAGAACCATTCCCTTTTTGAGGCAGAGACTCATTTCTTTTGTAGAGCACCAGGCACACTTATGGAGCTACAACACAAATAGCAATAATGAAACCACATGCTATGAATTTGCCCTATCTGAAGAAAGGGAATACAAAGGATGAGGCTGAGCGATACTGGTACTGGGAACATCTTCTCCAGCTTTTTAAAGATAAAGTAAATCAAGAGTCACCCACTGCAGCAATAAACTTGACATGTTTATTAATTAAACTATCACTTAAATTAAAAAAAGTGCATAGAAAATAAACATGTTTAAAAACTCCTTTGTTTTTTACAACTATATACACTTTTTTATTTTTACATTCAATCTTTCGCAGAGCTTTCAGCATTTTTTTAAACTATTAAAGTATATCCTTCATCCCTGTGAAAGGGAGTTAACACTGATGTAATTTAGACACATTTCCTTTTTTTGTTTGTTTGTTTGTTTTTTGTTTTAAACCAGAAGCTTGGAAGAACACAAGAAAAAAGAAATAAAAAGATTTGTTATACATGATAAGTTGTCAAGAAATGTATTATTTCTAGAACATAACCTTGCCTTTGTAGAGCTTTTTTTTTTTTTTTTTTTGAACAATTATTCACCTACCTGTATTTACTAAAGAGACTGTTAAGTTTAATAAAAGAAACACCACAAGTATAGTTCTTGGTTGATAGACAAAGCTACAGTACCTTGTTAAAAAGATACCAGGAAAGCACAGAACACATTTTTCCCAATATGCAGGTGGTACCCCAACATTCATAACCAAAAAAACCAAAAAAACCAAACAAAAAACAAGTTGTACAAGTACTGACTGGTAACATTGAAGGTCAGAAAAATCCTCAAGCAGGCAACCTGTGGGCTATGCATTTCACTTCTGCAGCAAGCTCCCAGATGCGATGCTGCCATTTCTCAGGCTTTACAGTTTTGGACCAGTGCCAAGCAAGCCCTCTCCTGTTTGTTTGTTAACCCAGCAGTGCACAGCTTGATTATTTTTCTTCCCTTTGTTAGCAACTGTAACACAACCCTTATCTATAGTGTTAAGAGAATTAAAAGCCATGGACCGATACTGAACTAGGCTTCATTACACGGTGCATTACTATATTAGTTCCTATATATATATCATATTTATAGTTATAAAAACTCACAAGTGTATTGAGTATGGACCAGTAGCATGGGTTTGAATGGCATGATTCTGCACAAAGACCATCTTGCCGAAGAACCTGGTATTGCTTTGAAATGAAAGAAAATGAAAATAAAATATTATACCCAGCCCTTTACAATGACCCGCTTTTCCTTTAAAAAAAAAAATTGGTTTGTACAAATAAAAATAAATGCCTTAAGGTTTGACTTTTAGTATTTTCAGATATCATGATCTATGTCAGTCCTTATAAAATATACATTCATATACGAGGAAGCTGCACTGTGCTCACTGTTAGCCTGGGCAGGACAGGGTTAAAGAACACACAGGCCTGTATCTTACAGATGAATCATTGAAAACTTAAATACTAGCTGCCAAGGCTTCTCCCCACCTTCCTTTTATTTGTTTAAAACTGTAAGTGAATGAAAGCTGTGCTGGAGAGAGACTGGTGAGAACAATGGAAGTGGGGAGCCAAGGGGACCCCGGCCCAGCCTGCAGGTCAGCACAATTCAGCTTCTCTGGTTTACAGACAGTTTCACTGGCCACAGTGGCTGCTAGTTCAGGCAGCCACAACAGGTATAGCAGCAAAGCATTCAGTGAGCTGGATCTTCCACCAAAATCTAACCTGATCCGTTTGCTCTCTCTGTCCTCACGGTAGAGGAAATTTCTAGTGCCTGGTTCTCAGATGGCATCTCTCTCCTGTTTGCTCCTTCACTTGTTTTCCCCCTCCTCTTGTGTGGTTTTTTTTTCTCCCCCTAAACAAGGGAGGTTTGGGAAGCAGTTTCCTGATCAGAGCTTGCTCTTAGTGTGGATTTCTGGTGAGGACTCCATTTTGCTCATCAACTAGCTGATAGCTACACAGATTTTTGGCAAGAGACAAGAATGGGGTTGTCAGTTACAGAGGCTGATTCTCTGTCAGATTAAGGGATCACAGTGGGAGGGAGAAGGGGGAAATGATTGAATTAGACCATTCTGAAGTGTCCCCAGCACTACCATGGAGAGCAGCAGCTGTGGATGCTGGGCTGAGATTCCCTTAGACATGCTTTCCGGCCTCTCAGTGTGTGTGCATTCCCAAATTGTCAGTGCATCCAATCATTTCAGTAACAAATGCAGCTCCAACTTGATTTTTCCTTTTAAAAAAGTTTTACAAAACAATAATCACACAGTGCAATTAAAAAAAGAGGAAACACCAATTCCTGACCCTTCTGAGTGCTGTATTTCATTCTCAAGTCAGAAGAAGAGATCTCTGGAGCTGAATGGCACAGGTTCAGGGTGCCAGGCTCTGAGTGCTAAGCAGTTACTCTTCAATGCTGTCCAATTTCATTAGGTGGCTCTGAGGCTGTTTCACAGCACCCTTTCAATTTGCTAGTTCAGCAGATGGCCAGTCACAGGGACAGATTAGAGGAGTGAGGGTGTATTATTATTTTACTGTTCAAAGGAAAAATTCCTATGTTTCCAAGTGAGAGGCACTCGGGGCTGAGAAGTGCATTTGTGGGAACAAGTCCCACATCGCTCCTAAGAATGATGGCGAACCAAGGCAGGGCTGGAGTTCTATTGCTTTGCTCAACTTCCACAGGACCCTGTTTCTATGGCTGGAGAGTTGAGAATTTTCCCAGAATGAAAATCAACTCTGGGTCCTTATGCAGTGAAGCTGCTTTGGAAGCAAAGTAGAGAATGATGGGATGTTGGCTTTCCCTGCTACCAATCACAGCCTGGGGTTAAGTTAAAGTGATCTAACCAGAGATGCAGGGACCCACTCACTCTCTGTTAAGTTTCCTGGGAAAATCAGTCAGTTACTGAGGACACGTCTGCTCTGCAGGATTTAAGTGGAAGGAGTAGGGTGGAAAAATTAATATTACTTGCCAAATTCCTAATTCTGGGCCCTGAACAAATGAATGGAAAAGTAAAGATAGCAATTATTACCCCCTCTCCTTCACCTTTCTATAAAGAGAACAGAGGCAACTGTCAAGGCAGAATCATGCCTCTTTCTGCCAGCAGTGGGAGATCTGTACCAAAAAATGCTAACACAGACGTTCACATAAAGTTCCACTGAGTCAAACTCCTCCTGAGTTGGATGATTGTTCCCCATGCCCTCCCCCTTGACAAATCTATAGAATTAAGGTCCAGCCAAAGCTTCCAGGAAACAGTTACGTCAACAAGGCAGAACGAGATTAAAAATAAAATAAAAATATCCTTCTCTCCAGAGAAAGGCTCAGACTATGTCCGGCCAGATATTTCCTATAACCGTCCTATGACAATAAAAAAAAAA
The DNA here is from genome assembly GCA_007922175.1 of Pelusios castaneus. Classification (NCBI taxonomy): domain Eukaryota; kingdom Metazoa; phylum Chordata; order Testudines; family Pelomedusidae; genus Pelusios; species Pelusios castaneus. The sequence continues at coordinate 733,407 of ML685893.1, forward strand.
ATTAAAAACCGATTTTAAATTAGGATAATACCACTGTTTAAAAATAGCCTTGTTGTAAGTGCTTCTCCCTATGAAGTGCTTCTCATAGAAAAATATACAAAATGTATTTACATTTATAAAACCTTAAATACCGAACTGTAAACAGAACAGAGTAAAATCCATTCACTGAATTGAACAGGTTTGGGACTCCTTTCTTTTGGAAGATGGGGTGGGACCCCAAAAGGAGGAGGTTCTCTCACTTCAGCTAGGGCTAGTGTCATTCTTTTTTGTTTTTTAAGTGGCTTTACTCTTTCACTCAGGTGGGTTTAATTGTGGCAGTTGCAAACTGGTTTCCTAAATGCATTTTTAAATGCTACAAGGAGAATGCTCAGACTCTTAGTGTTTGGCCTTGCGTTTTCACTGAGCTTTTTATACCCCCTTTTGGTTCCCACTCCTATGTCTGACAAGGGAGGCTGAAGTAACCGTAATGTCCCAATGGATCTAGAGAGGGTTATGCCTACAGAAATCACTCATTTGCCTTATTCACATTATTTCGAACATCTGAGAAGAACTTCTGCTAAAATTTCTGCAAATGGTCCTGGTTCATTTCTGTTTGGGAGTACTGGCTGGCTAACAGAACTGCAGATTTCTGTTGCTTGGACAGGCTCAGGGGCAAGAAGGCAGATCTCTGGGATTTCTGTGTGGCTGGAAAAAGTCTTCAGCTCCCTAGACCAAAGAAGAGTGCCCATTTCTGAAGGCAAAACCATGGGAGAAGAGTTGTTCCTACTGTATAAAAGAGTAAAACTTGTGTGCTGAAACAAAGCCATTGCTGACAAGGATTTACACTTCGAACTGTAAATCCTGAAGAGTGAATCGCTCTGTAATTCATTGACATAAGCCCCAAGCCCTTTCCTTTACCAGAGATCGCTAGGAATTCTCTTGTATAAAAACAGGTGTTTCAGAGGAAAATGCTACAGAAACCATTTTCAGTCCACTTACAGGCTGCTGTAGTTTACGCTAGGCTTATTAACTCTTCCCAGGCCACAATAAAGGACAGACTAACCAAGAGAAATGCCCTGGACCATCTATGGACGACACCCTAAGAAGTCTGGAAAAACCTAGCCAGCTCACAAATAGTGTTTTGGAAATGTATGGTGGAAGGAATCACAGTCAGAACATCCTTAACATAGCTGGTTGGCGGGATATAGTCTCTCCCCCTAGGGAAAAAGCGCAGTCAAGTACTGTGCTTTTTTTACTTATGACACAGCATGCAAAGAAAATTGAAAACCCCGTATTCCTGTTCCTGGCAAAGCTGGTTGTTCTGAGTCCTGACAAACCAGACACAACAAAGAAGGACAAAATCTGAGGCCACAACCTGTATATAGGTCTTGGTCTGTTTTGCCTCATCCACTCTCCCCCTCACTATCCCACAATGACAGACAAATACTGAGGGGAGAGGGGAAAAGAGCAGTGGGAAAAGCATAACAATCATATTGAGGATCTTCTCTGATCGTCCATGTCTTTCACAAGGATAAGTGTGCGCACGTGAGACATGAAGATGTGGACTCTGATGGAGAAGCGCAGCCATCACTTACATCCCTGAGCCCAGTCAATCTTTATTTCTGTCTCTGTCCTCCCCTCTCCCTCCCAAATGGTGGGAAAGAGATGCATTGTAACTTTGGTTCGCCCCAGGCCCTTCAAGGCTCACTCACAGCTCATGAAAGTTTTAATTTAAGAATTTCCTGCACTTCTTGGCGCCACAGTTACAAGGCAGTTTGTTGCTGGCGTCTTCAATGGGGAATTTGTAGTCGTAAGTGAGTTCCTCCCCACGGTAGATTTTGCGCATGGCGAAGATGACAATGTGTTTCTGGCCGTCAATGTTGATTACACGGGAGTAACAGTTGGGCTCACATGAGTGGTTGATGAAGCGGGCTGCATTCCCGTGCATAGTGGCATCCACCACCTCGGAGTCATCAATGCGGAACATGTAGCAGCCAATCCCCTGGGCATGGAGGAAAGAAAGGCATTTAGAGCTCAGGGAAGCCAAGAGTCCTTCTCACCTGCCTGGAGTTTCAGGAGATCGTTTATTGCCATAACTAAATAAGAGAAACCTAATTTAGTCTGTGTGGAACCATAATCTCCATAGAATCCCACAGCCATGCCTCAGTTATAAGGTATTTTGCTTGAGCCATTTCATCCTCACACCCTTTGAATCCACAGAGCTGGTGCAGGGCTCAAATCTTTCCTAAGCCCTCAGAGAAAGCAAAGGAAGAGCTGCTAGTGCTCCAGACAGTGCTGAAGAAGCCAGGAAGTCTGTAATTGCAAACCACAGAGTTCAAGAGCAATTTTCACACCTACTAATGTTTGCACTATGTACTTACTTGACTCCCTTTAACCCACCCAGACATATTTATGCTCCACGCAATCCTCACAGACCATGTGTGGTCAGGATCTGGGCTCATTCTCTACAACAGTGGTTCTCAACCACTGTGTTGGAACACATTGCAGTGTTGCTACACAATGTAAGTGTGTTGTGAAAAGCTGTGAGGGGAACGGGGAATGGCTGGATTTGGCTTGGGGGGTGGGGTGCCCTGTAGGGTCACGATACGCCGCTGAGTGTGTCGTGAACTGCAAAAGGTTGAGAACCACTGCTCTACAGCTCTGTTGCTGGAGATCATAATGCTGCACTGTGACTAAAAGTCACTAGTTTTCAAGTCACCACAAATAGGTTTTGACTCTTTCAGAAAGCACTTGGGAGATCACAAATGTGAAACTCACTCTCTTTTCTGTAATTTTTTCTTTTTTTCAGCTCAACATTATTATGCTTAAAACTTGTATGGCAACACAGACAGGTAGGGTCTTCAAGAAGAAATTGCTGGTATGTAGAGGAGAAGTTGCCAGCTATGGGCATTTAATCTGGGCCTTGCCCAAAGCAAACAGAATATAAAATGTGTTTGGTCTCTACAATTTATTGGTTGAGATACATGATCTAGTGGTTTGAGCACAGGTATGGCAGCCAGAAACCCTTCAGTTCTAATCTTGACTATGACACCAGTACCCTCCGTGGCCTGGGGCAAACAGCTTAACTCCTTTGCCTTAGTTTCCTCATCTATACTCCTTACCCCACAAAGGGTTACAACATGAAGATCAATTGTCTGTATGGTACACCGAAGATCAGAAGTACTATGTAAGTGCTAATATTTTTGAGGACTCCACACACAAAGGGCATGTATTTTTTCCATAGTTATAAAGGGTTTCAGTTCCCTGGCTCCTGTGAAAGACAATTATTAGTTCCTTCTTTGGAATGCTCCCTTCAGATTGCCAGCCAGAGAAAAGTGCTTAGAATGTGCCTTTTACAAATGTTGATGAAAGCCACAGAACTCACCTTGCTATCATAGTACTTCTCTCGTTTGTCAGTGAGGATGGAGCGAATGACATTGCCTGAATATTCAATCACCATCTCACCTGCATCGATGTTCCTTTTGCAGAATAAGCCTCGGCCATGGATGGGAGACCTAGAAAAAGAAACAACAGAAGAGACTCTATCAAATATTGCAACTGAACCGTGTTGCATCAACTGAAAAAAATCAGAAAACCTTAGCATACAAGTAACTCTTCATCAAAGGGATGAAGGGTTGAACCGTCTTCATTGTGTTTCTATCATATGTAGCTAAGCAAAACATTTCTAGTTCCCCATCCCACGCCCAAAATAAAAGCCTGAGCTATCACCAAGGTGAGCTGGCAGGAATAAGTGGTTTGTACTGAGGATCAGCTTTTTAAAGATTGGACCTGAAAACAAAGAGGGCAAGAGACTAAGGGAGAGAGAGAGAGAACTCCTTTCCCTTAACATTCCACTTGGACTTTAGAAAGGTTTTCAATTTTTATCTCCCTCTGCCCGGGGACAGAGTTAAAACACCAGAATAAAACCATACCTGTAGACACCAACTGCCTCCTTGGAGGTCTTCTTCAAGTGTCGGAATCGCATGGGCATTGGCAGATCCATACTGGTTGCCCTCCTAAACAAAGAGACACTGCTAAGTGATCACCTTCATTCGAGAGCCCATGCGAAGAATTGGTTGGTATCATTTCAAAGATATGAACATTTAGTCACCGTGACACTGCAGCCCAATGCCACTGAGAAAGCAACCAAGATTAATACAGTATATTTTTAATGACAATATTATAAAGCTGTTCTTAATACAACCTCAGATCTCAGACAAACTCCTTACTGCTAACCAGCTCTCCTCTTCTGCAGATGTCATGCAAGTAATCTCTTTTTCCTGACCAGAACATCCTGCAGTATCACGGAAACAGATCAGAAAGGGGCTGGCCACTTTCAGCAGCCGGCTCCCCTGCTAACGCAGAATTGTTCTCTACAATATATTTTCCAATATTTTGTACCTTTAAAGTTTTAACATCACACCTGCAGGTTCAAGAGACAAGATCAAAAGTTTTGTCTTTTTTTTCCTTCGCACCCTTCCCTTTTGGAGACATAAATCCAGTTACATACCGAGCCGACTTCAGCTGCACTTCCTCTTCTTCCTCATCATTGGGGTTGTATTCTGGTGGCTGTCGATGTTTAGAAGCCAGGAAATTGAACATATCAAATGCTGACTTCCTGGAGGGCAAAGAACAGGTGTATTACTGACAAAGTTAGTTTTCAGCAGTATGCTGGCTGCTGTAAGGGCTCCCACTTCTCTGGCCTATTTTTCATGGTCCTTCACAGTGATTTATGCTCACCTCAGATGCTGATCAACCTCTGTAAGGCAGCAACATAAAAGCCACATAATTCTTTAGGATTGTGAATGGCAGTGGTAAAGTGGACAGTCTTGTTAATTTCAATTTCCTACTGCTTGACTTGGCAAAGCTAAGAGCAATAGAAGCAGCACTAGATCTGCAAGCAGACTCAGGAATTTAGAGGCCCTCAGTTTACATTTGGAAGATTCCTTCAAAGCTATAATTTTTTACTTTTAGTTGAAAGCTTACATTCTGTAGAAGTTTACAGTTTATGCCTCCTCACTTGCTAGGGAAAGTCTCTTATTCTGGCAAGTGAACTTGTCAAGTCCCACCCATAACAAAGCTCACACTTACCTCAGGTGGACTTCAGCCCTAGCAGAGCCATGTGGGTTCAATGGGGGTTCATTTGTCTCCTCTGGTTTGTGGAACCTAAATTTGTAGTTATGGCAATGCTTTGCTCCATAAAGCTGCTCAATCAAGAATACAACAGCATCATGGATAATGCCCAGCATCCTTAAACCATTTACACCTAGAACAAGAGCAAAGGATGGGGTCAGAAACCAGACGTTGGTGAAGACAGCCTGAAAAATAAACCAGTTCTTGCCAGAGCCTTGCGTTAGCTTCTTGGTTTGATTTTTACTGAGAACTTGAAATAAAAATTCTTTTGTTTCAGTCCCTGTATCAAGACACATCTCCAGTTCAGCAACCAGCAGGTGAACTAAAATGGTGGCTTTTACACAGCAATTAAGTTGGTTGGAATGCTAACTTCTACAGCCAGGACCACATTAAGACATGCTGAGGCCCTAAATTATGTCAAGATTCAGAGGCCCCGTACCATAAAAAATAAAGAGAAAAAAGTGTATTTTATTATAAGAGAAATGATAATGAAAAAATAAATGATACATAGACAAAGATGCAATGAAAAGTTAAATAAAACATACATCATGCAAAAAAGCCTTATTTGCATTATCAAATACATTATTTCTTAATTAGCATACATGAAACTGCAGACTTATTTTATTAAAAAACAAGGAGTCCTGTGGCACTTTTAAATACTAACAAATGTATTTATCACATGAGCTTTCAGGGTGGCTACGGGCCTGTGTAGTAGTATACGGAGGGGTGGGGTTGAGAAAGTGGCGAGGAGAGTATTAGCGGGGATGATGCCTAGTGTGGAACAGGACTTTAGAACGTGTTGGTAGGCTCACTCCCATCATCTCCTCTTGAGCTCTGAGGTGAGATTGGGCAACCCGCGGAGGATGCGAGCGGTCCTGGAGGAGAAGTTTATGGGATTGGGTGTGGATCGGGATGGGGACATCAGGGTTCAGAATTTTTGCAGTGGATTTTATATGAAAGATTATTTAAGACAAAACAATTTCAATTATGATAAGTCTTCTCAGTTATCTCCTCCAAGACATTTAGGAGGCGCCTCATAATGTGAGGCCCCAAGCCATGGCTTACTTGGCTTGTGGCTAAATCCAGCACTGCCCATAGCAGGCTTATAAACCATGCCTAACTAATCATAAAATGCACTGGAGCTGGGTAACGCTGAGCAGTTGTCTTGTATACTATGCAAGCACATTAGTGCTTCAGACTTACAGACTTGAAGGTCAGAAAGAACTACTGTGACCATCTAGACTGACCTCCTATACATTGCAGGCCACAGCAGCTCATCCGCCTTCCCCTGTAATAGACTCCTCACCACTGGTTGAATTACTGAAGCCCACAAATCGTGGTTTAAAGACTTCAAGTTAGAGAATCCATCATTTACAAAAGTTTAAACCTGCAAGTGACTTGTGCCTGTTGCAGAATGAGGGGGGAAAACAACCCCCAAAAAACCCAAAAGCATCCACCCATCTGACCAGGGAGAAAATTCCTTCCTGACTACAAACATGGTGATCAGTTAGACCCTTAGTATGGGGGCAAGATCCACCACACAGACACCTGGGAAAGAATTTCTCTGTAGTAACTCAAAAACATAAGCATAAGCTTTCGTGGGTTCCAACCCACTTCATCAGATGCCTTTAAGGTGCCACAGGACACTTGCTGTTTTTGCTGTATACAGATTAACATGGCCAACTCTCTGGAAATCTGTAGTAACTCAGCTCTCTCCCATCTAGCGTCCCATTACCAGCCGTTGGAGGTATTTGTTACATGCAGTGGTCTCACTTGAAGTGAGAAAATTTCTGTTCATACCATATTGTTAAACAACTTCACATCAGAGCTCCAGGATACATCAAACTAGTGCTATTTGTGCAATTAATACACATAATAAAAATATCAAGTAGGCTCAGGAGGCTAGTCACCATACATTCAGAGAAGTAGCATAATTCTTGTATTTAAAAAAGGAGCAAAATTGCCCGGTCTTTGTACAGAAGAAGTCCAATATTTCACAGCAAACATAACTTACTCAGTGGGCCAAACACAAACCCATACATTCTTAATAGAACATACAGCAATGAAACAGGTAACAAAAGAGAAAAATCACTGATCCAGTCATTCTCACATAAGTTGCTTTTGCTACAATACTTTGGAGCTTTTCATTTATGCAAACAGAGGAGTTTGGTCTCTGCTTAAATCAAATTATTTGCTGCCAAAAACATTTCTCCCTTAAAGAAGTGAGCTACGTATATGCAACTGACCTTTTTTTCTTCTGAATACTCTACTCTTGTTTGACCATTTCTTCATAAATTGGTTTATCTGCTCTTAAAATACACTTCCTGGCAAAGAAGAAACAACCTCAGTTCTTGGCATTACCTGCAAATGATAGCTGCTTCAGACGGGCATTGGAACGAGCTTCTTGAACTTTATCAGTTAGGGATTTCCAAGCATCTGCAATTAGAGAATAGAAGACAAAACAATAAAAGAAAATTTACATATCTCAGACATCAAGAATAACCGGAACAGCTGCTCTGTGTGTCTCTTGATTCTCTCCTCATTCAGCTAAGTCTGAAGTAATATGGCTGACAGTTCACAAGGTGTGCGTGACTGCACATGTGCACACACACACACAATACTAATGAGCATCTAGCAGAATATTCATGGGTCACTGTGAGATTAAACCAAGTGGGAAATAAAAGAAGTGCAGTCAGTAGCCATAAACTCATACTCCTCCTGGAGTTGAAGACTTTTCGTCCTGTCCAAAATAACTGATTGGCGCACAGGCAAATAAGTTTCTTTGGCAATTATTTTTTATAACAAAATTCAAATACCCTAATGCCTGTTCTGTGTTAATTATTTGCTATGTCCCACTACTACTTTATACCCCAACACCACTGAGGGTCAGTGGATTCAAGACAAAAGTGGGACAACGCAGACACTCAAAACAAACCAGGCACCCTGGCACTGATTTGCTTCCAAAGCTTTATGTCTAAGAGAAGACAAATCTATTCTGAAGAGGCTCGATACAGAGATCACAATTCCTCAAAAAGAATCTGGTTTTTAACCTGTGGCAATGAAAGATCCAAGAAAGTTGCAACCACTAACCGTTGTCCTCACCTTCAATGCTTTCTGCACAGATCTGAAACCCATCATCACTTGAAATCTCAAAAACTAGCCCTTTCTTTGGCTTCTTCTCACCAAGGCTCTCTTTCCTCTTTTGTTCTTGCTGCAGCCAAAACATAAGTGGGGAGCTGAAAGTGCCTTCCTCCTCCTCAGGAGCTTTGGATCCTAGACGGCAGACAGAACACTTTGAAGATACAGTTGAGCAGAATGAAGTTCTTATTGTACCTCCCAGCACCAAACAAACATACTTAATGGTGAAGTGAACTTGTCCCCAACTTGAATGATGGATGATTATTTCTAATTAGAAGCCACTAAAACTTAAGTGCAATTCCTAAGAAGAACAAGTGTGCCTTGTTTACTCCCTAGTTTTGAGATCATTCTCATACAAACCAACTCATGAGTGCTTTAGAGGTTTAATACAACCAGAACAATTTGTAATAAAATTTAACATCTATCCCCGTATGGACAACACCATACAGCATAGTAATCAGCTGCACAGTTTCAGCAGAATTCATATCCGCATGTGGATCCAACCAGCAGGATTCTGCTAATGATATTTAGTGACTTATTAATGCGCCACAATAATGAACTAGCTACTGGACCACCTATACGACCAGTGGCAACAGGAATTATAACATGGGAAAACAAAGATAGGTCCCTCCAGGAACCATATTCCAGGGACAGCTATTATAGGAATATCAATTTCTGGTGATGAAGAACAAAAAGAAAACTGTAGTTAGTGGGACAACAGCTTTATCACCACAATTTTAATTCAATTCTCTGTACGTAGGCACTAGGGTGATGAGTAGACTTTCTACTCAACTCCCAAATGAAGTCGTTTGTTTTCTAAAGTCTAAAACTGTTCGGGAGCTCTCATTTCCTTATCAAGAACTGAGGTCGTGAGCATGGATTTTACATGAAGGTGAAATACAGATAACATTGCAACACGATAGCATAAATATCAAAGCTGCAAGTTTCTACAATTACAACCAGAAGGGTGTAACTCCTATCTATGCAATTCACATTATTGTGACTGGAACAAGATTCCCTCAAAAGTAGCAGAAAACAACACACCAGCTACTAAGAGTTCTTTAAAGACAGATCAAGCCTGAAAGTGACTCCATACAGTTTAACACCAGAGGCTGCCAAGACACTGCATTTTTTGGAAGAAGTGCCATACCTGCATTTTCTTGATCACATGCTGTGTTCTGCACTGACTGTGGCTCTGTAAGAACTGCCATTTGCCTTGGGGAAAAGGAAAAAACATATCTCTATAATGCTCAGCAATACACTACCCCACAGACAGCAACTCCTTTTTTTCCCCCTCCAACTGAGACATCTAACCAACTGGGAGTTTTGTTTGTCTGTGTTTTACAGGGACAATGTCAACTTGCATGTTTTTTAATTATTTAAATATAAGAAGTTCTGCGTTCTAATAACGCACTCTTTAAATAATATTCTTATTCCGAATATGTTAAGGGTTTTTCAGTTTCCCTGTAGGTGTTTAGAAGGATCCTTTCAGAAAGGGAAAAGCTGACTATGCAAGAGAACAGTGAACCAAACTATAAACCTATGACTGAAAGCACCTCTGTATTCACACCTACACGCTAGCTTAATAATCTTGCTGGGGTCAGAGTTGCTGGATCAGGATGGTGTGGCCGGCAGGCTCTTTGTGAGCAGCCCAGGTTTGAAGATACAACGGCAAAGTAGTGAGAGGCACCCAGAGTTGTGGGGCAGGCAGTGACATGGCCTCTCACTGGTCTGGACTATATCCAAGAACTTCACATGCCTTGTAGTGATAGACTCAACCAGCTGACTCTGTTTAATTTAACAAAGACAAGGTTAAGGAGTGACTTGATTCTAAGTGCCCCCACATAGGGAACAAATACTTAATAATGAGATCTTCAATTTAGGATGGGATCTTCAATTTACTATGATCCAATGGCTGGAAAGAGAAGGTAGAAACATTCAGACTGAAAACAAGACATACATTTTGAACAGTGAAAGTAATTAACAGCTGGAACAATTTAGAATCTGCATGGTATATTCCCCATCACTGAGAATTTTTAAATCAAAAGGGTTTTAAAAAAAAAAATGTGCTCTAGAACTTATTCTGGGGATGTTTTATGGCCTGTGTTATACAGGAGGTCAGACTAAATGATGAAAGTGTTTTTTTCTGGCCTTGGAATCTGTGCACAAAGAATACAAAATAGAAAAGGAAAACAATCTATTTTTTCTTAAATTATTTCAGTATCGAAATCTTAGTGTTACCTGTGACTACAGTAGGTACAAGGGGTCCAATTCACCATTACATAATTTCAGTTTTACACTGTTATAACACTCAGGGTGCATTCATATTAGAGAATTAAAATCAGACGACCCACCCTCAAGTTGTTTCCTTTATGCTAGCATTTCACAAAGAACAGTGGCCTCAATAAGGAACAGCAGCAAAGCTTGGGGGAGGAGAGGGACTGTAGTGTCCTTCATCCACACTGACACTATTCACTTGTGTGTAGCACTAACACTTCCTGGGGCACACACTACAGTTCACAGCACTCCTGTGCCACTCTAAGAATTCTCCTGGTGTACTGTAAGAGGACTTGTCTGTCCCTTTTGGGGCTCCTATGGCCTTTTCTGGCCCTCAATTGCTGGGTCAGACACTAGCCTGTGTCCCACACTATGGTTAAGTGGAGTTTGTGGCTCCTGAAGGAAGCTCAAGGTCTGTCACATTACCCTGAGTCATGACAGCTAACTTGTTTTACTGCCCAAACCACACACAGGCCATCACATGAGTGACAATGTGTGGGAGAGGGAGGTAAATATGACGCTTGGAGCTATCACTCCATGTTAACGGGCTAGTGAAGACAATCCTTTATGCTGACCTGAAATAAGAGCAGTTAATCACACCCCAACATTTTCAGAAATGTGAATTTCAATTCAACAGTGTCCATATAATTAGATCTATTTTTGAAGATTAGTGTTATATTTTAATATTGCACTTTTAAGTGTCTTCCTTTAAGACACAATCGCTATTAGGCTACTGAGAACTGTCTAGGCTTTCCACTAAAGGATTTTTAAAAAAAAGCTGCTCAGTCCCAAGGGAAATGGTCCACCTTACAAAATCCACCACAAAACAGACCCTGGATAGCAGTCTTGACCTCAGCTCTAGAACGAAGCAAAGCAACCCACTGAAGAAAACGGGCTGCATAAGGAAAGCCTGAATCACGGCACCCATTCTGTGGATAAAAGATTTTAATCTGTAGGAAGCTAATCTAGGAGCTTTTAACAGCACTAAAAAATTACAAACAAAATTTAAAAGCACAAGTATTAACTAGTATTTCGAAGCATTTACTCTCAAATCAAGTATTCAAAAAAATCAGCAGGTTTCAGCTGAAAATGGAAATATTCTTATATACCAGCATTTATTTATATGACATTTGTCACTGCAGTATATACAATGATTCTTGTTCTACTAGATTAAACAAGGATTTAATATTGTGGCTAAAAAATGACACACATTCCCAAACAAAAGCTACTGGAGTATTTTAATGTAAAACCACAACAAATACAAGGAAGGAAGAAGAGAGTTTTGTTTATAAGGTACGGAATACAAACCAGCAAAAAGCCTGATGGAAAGGTTTGTTTTACACTTACCCTGCAGGCTGCCCAGATGGCTTTTGTGGTGGCTGATCTATACTTGTATCCTGCATGTCTGCCTTCACTGCAGGAGTCCTGGAACAGAACAATTTGGGATCATTCAAAAGACTGGACAACAAGAATTTATGATGATCCAGACTTGGTCAGAAATAATAGATCCAGTGAGACATATCGTAAGTGATTCAGCATTTCAGCAAACTACAAAAATAGGAATATATGCTATTATGAAGCCAGAGGACAAACTACGAAATTGCTAGCGCTTCAGGTCAGACTCAGGACATGATCCCACTAGTACACCATCCCTTTGAAGAGCTTTTCAAGCACATTTTTGCATAACTATAAGCATGCAACCAAGATGCTATGCTGACAAAAAAATTGCCTAAAATATTTACAAACAGAAGACCAATAATGTCTAAAAGATTCTGAATTAATTGCTTTTCAAAACCAGACCTACAGCTGGAAGTAAAAAATAAAATAAAATAAAGGAACTCTTACACTGAGTCACACGACTCAACTAAACAGAAAAAAATAGGAGCGTTCAGTTCTCTTAACACCAAAAGTACTTTTGGGCATGTTCCTTGACTCTAGGAACGACAGTGAATTGCCCTTGGTTGAATCCTTTAGCACACGGACTGCTGGAAATGTCACACAGAACCAACACTTGGGCACTGTCTGACCAAAACCATTAACTTTTACATTCAGCACATAGGTTCACAGTTTTTTTTCTTTTCTCCCTACCGATTTCCACCTCAGCTAAAATCACCAAGACAAATGCCACTTAAATTCAAGAGCTAGAAAGAAATTGCCATACAGCGAGACACTTAAGAAGCTCAGTCTGCTTAGCTTATCAAAATAACCATAGATTATAGAAGTGTCAAATGAGAAAGGACCTAAGAAAATGGAGAATTGAATTGATTACAGTGAATAAGTATCTTCACAAAGAAAATGTATCAAAAACTATAAAGGGCTCTTTAGTTCAGAAAACCAAAACAAGAACCATTGACTGGAAGTTAAACCCACACAATTCCAGTTAGAAATAAAATAAATGTTTAAATAGTGGGGGCATTTAATCATTGGAACAAACGGCCAAGGGAAGCAGTAAATGCTCTTCAAACACAGACTGCTTGCCTTTCATGAAAATATGTTTTAGTCAAACACAAGCTATTGGGCTCAGTATAGGAATAATGGGGTGAAACAATTTGGCCTTTAATATACACAGATCAGACTAAAATGACCTCATGGTTCCTTCTGGCCTTAAATTCAATAAACACTCCCTTATAACTTGCAATTGCTCTTTCCAAAGGAGAGAGAGGAGAGTCAGACTGATGAGGTACATGCAATGTACATGACTGACACTAACTGGCATACAGCTTTAACCCTTTACTTAAACAACTAAAAAGATATCTATCCACGGCTCCAGGAGCATTAATACATGCTTGACAATGCAATTAAATCTCACCAGTGTTAATATGCTATTAACAACATTTAACAGAGTATTCTACTCCCATGATGTTTTAAAATTGTACCAACTTGTTGTTCAAGAAAGAGAAACAAAAGGACAAAAATTAGGGCAGAAAGAATTCAAAGCAATTTACAAACAATACGAGGGAAGTCCTCTTCACCAGCCACTAAAATATAGCCACTTCTAGAGGTGAAACAAGACAGCTGTTTCCCAGCACACAGCAACACTACACAATAATTACAGTGTGAAGAATCCCATTGCTACTTGTAAAAGCAGGGGAATTTGGGAAAGCAGATTGTAATAATTGAATTACAAATTTGGTAAGGATGCTAAAACTAACTCTCCTCCTACAAAAAGTATCGTGGGATCTTCACATTACAACAAGTGGTCAGAGGCTCAGTTTTAAGTTGTACTTAAAAAAAACGCTAGTATCTCTAGCAGAATAGCACTTTCATAGGAATTGACCAGAGCAGTCTATGGGGATTGACTTGGAAGGGTGCAAATCACCTCAGACCACCACCTAGAATCACCATGTTTTCCTCAGAGAGTTTCAGTCCAAGTTCTAATCAGGCCAAATGCTGACAGATTTTAAAATACAAATACCACAGTATATATTGATAGACCCAAAGCATTTATCAATATGGCAACTAACCACCAATTAAATTATAGCACAGCTAGAGATACCACGTCAGTAAACAGCTTTGCTCCCCAAATAAATGGTTACCAAGAATAATAAACTGTCAACCATGAATAAAGGTTTCTGCTTTCCCTGTCCAGATGTCCACTGATAGTGAATATTACTCCAGAATTTACTACTAAAGGATTCATTATAAGAAGATAAAAGGGAACTTTGATGTGCAACAAGTGCCAATGTTTTAACTTCTGTACCAAAACCCCAATGACACAGAAAAGCAAACATATATTTCTCTTACCCTGCAGCTGAGACATGGGATGCAGCATTGGCCCCTCTGTCTGGAATGTGTACCTCAGGGGAACTGGTCCATATGTGTGAAGTTTTGTGCTTCTTCCCATTCCCTTTCTCTAAAGACGCGTGAATTCGTTTAATTTTTGGCTTCACTTTTGTGGGACCAAGCACTGAGCTGCTTGCAGACTGTTGGCCGGACGATGGGGAGCCTCCAGGGGAAGCTGAACTGGCGTGCATTACAGAGGAGGAAACCTTGTTTTGCTCAAGTCCTGTGTTGTTAGGAATGTCCACTAGCTGTGGGAAGCTTGACAACTGAGCTGCTGATGCAGTGCCAAGGTCCAGCTGGGAAGAAGCATTTTTGATGGCTAAAAGTTGTGTCATGTGCGGAAGCTGATAAGGACCTTCTGGGTCGGTGGATGACTGAGCAACCGTCATGCCCATAGTTTGTGCTGTAGGCAGTACACATATGCTTGAAGCAGCTGTCATTGCTGCTGTAGCTGGCGTTTGCGACGTCCCCAGTTGTGAAAACATCCCAGAACTTGATGGCAAAGTCATGGGCTGTTCCTGGAGACCAAGACTTTGCTGGCTGGCTTTGATCAAGAGATTACTTATTGAGCCGAGGTCTCCCAACAATCCAGGACTAGTTAATGTTACAGAACCCTGTCCCAAAACATGGCCAGGGGCTGATCCACCAGTGCTAGGTGCTGTGGTGGCCTGCATGGATACTACATTCAGCACCGATGAACCTGATGCTAATCCCGACACTGGTCCTGCTGGGAGGTGGCCAGCATCTGGTCCAATAATGCTCGGTGAAGTCCCAACTGTTGCAGCAGTGGCAGCTCCCACCCCTTGGGGCAGCAAAGATGCTTGCTCAAAATACATGACTCCGGTCTTAGACCTTTTGATAATATTGGGAACAGTTCTATGGGATGTTGAATTTCCAATGGTCCCTAGATCTAATGGGTGGTTGGAAAGTTGGGAGGGAGCAAAATTAATCAAAGTCATGTTGGAAACCATATCAGAAGGGGCAATGGCAGAAGGGGTTCCAGAAGGAGCTAGCTTTTTAGTCTTTCGTGACTGCAGACGGGATATTGGCCTTTTCTTCCCAAGGCTAGAGGTTGGCGTGGGGACTGTAGTGCTCAGGTCTGTCCTCTGGCTTGCTTCAGACACTAAAAGCTGAGGATCAGGGGGTGGCTGTACACCAATCAGGACACCTGATGCAGGACTGCCAATATTTGATGGAAAACCACTTTGAGTAGCTGTGGGAAAGGTGTGCAAATGCTGGTGATGGGACATAGGCAACAGGCCTTTGCTAGAGGGGGGGAATAAAGACTGAGATGATGGCAGGCTTGGGTTTAATTCGGTAGCCAGTGTAAGTGCACTTCCCATGGGCCCTAATACAGAAGGATTAGTCTCCATCACATTCTGTGCAGAGCTACCAGGAGTTAGCTGAATTTTTTGTGTAACACCATTGGGCAGAGTCTGGAGGACATACAACGGCTGCATATTCTGATTGACTACCAGAAGTTTTTCAGTGGCTGGTTTTAGGTGAGGCGGGGTTGTCTGCACTGCAGCATTAGAAATCTGAGACGGACCAGGACTGTCAGTAGAATTTGGAACATACTTTTGGTTTTGAAGAGGAACAGTAGGAGATACTGGCACTTGGAGTCCAGGAGTGCCACTGTTCCTAGTTAAATCCTGGTTGCTGCATTGTCCTTGCTCTACTGGGGCACAAGGTGGACTGGCTATGTGCTCTGCATCTATGTGACCTTGGATAAAATGATCAGGAGTCATGTGTCCTTCGGGGCTTGGGTCTACCCCTGAGCTTAACAGAGTTCCATCCCCTTCACCAGAGGCAGATTTTTCTGTGACTGTAACTCTCTTTTCTCCTGATTCTGTGGAAGGTAAAGCTAATATAGACCTCTCTCCCGAAGATGAGAGTGCAGACTCTGAAATTACAGCAAGCCTGTTGCGCGTTTGGCTGGGCACAGTAGGGCTGCGAGTAGTTAGAACAGAGAGATCTGATGGAAGTTCTAAAGGCAGCTCAAACTGCTCCTCTGCAGATATAGAGGAAGAAACACTACTATCCACTGGTTCAGCCGTTGGCAGTTGTTGAGAAAACACTTCAAACAAACCCATGTCTTTGCCACGATTACTATCAAGGCCTAGCCCTTCCCCCAGTGTGAGAAGTTCAGATGAAGAGGACTCTGGGCTTTCTCCTAAAGCCTGCATCGATGGTGTATTCTTTAGTACAAAGTCCATGATGTCTGAAGGGAGAATGTTTCCACAGTCGTCACTATTGTTGTTGTCAGAGTCTGATTTTAGCAGTTCTGTGTTAAAAGTGTCCAGCAAGTTCTTGTCCGAGGCAGTGCTAGCATGAGCCCTCCGGCCTGCGTCCAAGGAACTCAACTGAGCTTCCAAGGAATCCTGACCCTGTGTTTTAACTCTGCTTACAGCATGGCAATTATCAATCTTTGGATCACTTTTGTGGCTAGTGGAGCTCTTAGTAACCTGTACTTTCTCTGCAGTTTCTTCAGCTCGATCCAGCTTTAAGCTTTCAGTCCCATTTTCTTTGCCACTTCTTTTGGTGACCTGATTTACTTTTCTTGTTGTTGCTGTAACACTTGTATCGCTTTCTGTTCCATCATCCACACCATCTAGCTGGGAGATTTTTGGAATATTGCACTGCTCCTCCTCCTTGAATAAATTATGGGATCCCAGGCTCTCTTCTGCACTTGAGGAAACCACTGTCCTAGTGAAATTGTAGTAGTACAAGTCATCTTCATCTGAAGTACTTAAGTCATCTGCACCATCTACTTGTCCTTCTGCAGATCTCTTTCCTCGCTTCTTCCCAGTTGAGTTGCTGTAGAATGGAATGTCTTCCTCTCCGTAAGATCTCACACCATACAAAGGAGTTAATCCAAAGAACATATTAGATCTGGCCCGAGCACTTCGCCGGGGATACCTCCGCTTGTAGGAACCATCTTCTTGAGTTTTAGTTCCATCCGGAAGCATCAAATTTCTGTCTTGTACAGGCAGATTCTGGTAAGAGTTATTTTGAGATTCCTGAGTAGGAGCATCACTTGGACTTCCCTGGACAACGGAACCATCTCCTTGACTTTCAAAAGTTGAAGATGGCTCTGTCAAAGCAGTTGGCTCTGCACTCTTACATTGTGATTCTGCATCACCTTCTTTCTGTGCATTTTTAGATTGGTTTTCACTTTCCATCTTGAGAGGAGTCAGAGTTACTTTAACTGTGCGTTTTCTAGGAGCCTGGGATTCCTTGGAAGCCACTTCAACTTGCACCAATTGAGCGTTAGATTCTCCTTGTGTAGGTGGAGACTTATCCCCAGTTTTCTCAGCAGAAACATTACTACACAACCTCTGATTAGTTTGCTCAGTGGCCAAAGTCTGATTGACAAATTCTGGATTTAGGCTTCCTTCATCACTGGCTGTCACTTGGCTTGAGTCTGTAAAAGTTTTAATGGAATGTTTCTCTTTGACAGTATCTTTTGTTAACTTCTTTCCTTTCTGACGTCTGTCTCTGCAAGCAGAAATCACATGCTCACTTTCTGCAGAAGACCTGCTACTTATTCCAGCAGGAGTTAAGTTATTTGCATCTGTGTCTTCAACAGAAGGGTTTTTTCCTGGTTGCAGAGGGTCCATATGTAGGTCTCTATCTTTCCTTAGGCCTCTCTGATGTAAAGATGGAAAGGACATTGTATCTTTGGAAGAAAGTGGTCCACAAGAAGGTTCTTTAAAAGTTCCCTTTTTATTAATGTTTAATTCTATGCCCAACGTACTAAGCACTTGGGTGGGCAGTGTAGCATTCCCAGATGAAGCAAAGCTATGTGCTGAAGGATCTGAGTCCTTTGAATTCAACAATTTTGTCTTTTCTCCCTTTGAAGATATGCTTTTGGACATCAATTCTGAACTGCTAGAGTGTTTTATGTCTAAAGACTGAGATCCATCCAAATGACAAGTTTTACTTCCACTTGTAGCTGCTGTTCTCTGAGAGCATGAAGAGTTAGGGCTATTTTGAGCTACAGCACTTGGAGTGCTCAAATTCACTGACCCTTTGAAGCTGTCCGTATTTTTTGTACCTGATTCATGCTTTGAAGAGGATCCGATACCAGATACTCCAGGCAGTGTGTGCCTGGAGTAAGTATTCCCAGCTCTTGCAGGAAAAATCATTCGGAGTTTTGACTGCTGTTGTGACAAAGAAGAGGTACTGTGTCTTCTAGACCCAATGCTTCTAAGTCCAGAGGACAGTAAAGGATCTCCCACTGTTACTATCTCATGGGTCATTGGTGTAGGGCTTCCTGAAGATGAAAAGCGGGGGTGAGGGGAGGGGAAAAAGAACACCACAGTGAAGCAATCTGCGTTTCACCTAACCAAGACATACATGCAATTTCATTATATGACTGATGCATGTGCATAAGAAAGCCAGCAAAGAAAACATATTTTGGAAATACACTCAAAATAAAAATGAAGAAATAAGGCTGAAGACATATATTCCCCAAAAATCAGATTCTTTGTAAAGATCCAATATGGACAGCTCTGTGTCTGCTGAGGCTAATGTTGATAATTTCTGAATTAAAGCCTGTGGGCTTCAATGCTACACAATTTTGGTCTCTGAAATTAAAGTCCTAATTCTGATTTACAAAGACATCACAAAAATTAAACAAAGGAATTCAAAATAATTCAGAAGTGTCATTTTACGTGCTACCCCTCACTTCTGGCAACATTACACATGTTAATAGTACGTCAGAGCATATTTGCATCAGGATAACTGAAGAGGATTACTATCTTGTCTCTACAAATAAATTTGAACTGATGCTTAATGTCGATTTTCAATACACTTTGTGGAAAGAAATCAGAGATCCGTTTTGACAGAAACTGCACTTTTATTTCTCTTTCAGCCAAAAGGATTTCAGAACTTTTTATAAACCTGAGTCCTCAACTTTGTAAAAGGACAATCCTCTAACCACTTTAGAAAGGAGAAAGATCAATGCACAAAGAAATGTTGGTGATTTGGTCTAGGTGGCAAAAATCGAGAATAAAATCTTGAAGAATTCTGACTTCCAATTTCCTGCTCTAAAACCATTAGGCAATATTTCCTCCTCCAAGAGTTCTAAACATTCTGCTTAATGTAGACATCTCTGAAAGTTTTAGTTAAAAAGACTTTTTGTGAATCAATATTTGGCATCTTTTTAGAGAGCATGTTCTTCTTGAATAGACCTGTTTGGAATTAATCTAAAAACTGGATAAGAACTTAAGATTCCTGCCAGAGGCAGTAATGATTCCACAATTTCTTTTTAAAGAAAACACGATCATCACAGAAAAAGATAGATCACTCACGATATTAAAATTCTGAACCTTGTTATAAAGTACCAATTAAAATCTTTGGGACCTTAACAAGCCAAAACCATGATCCCTCCTAAGAGCTATTACAACTCTAGAGCCTTTCATTTCCTAGGCATATTTTTGTTTTGAGTATGCAGTCCTTGACAAATCATCTCTTCTGTACATCTCCCAGACACACTTTTTCCCTCATGCTCTATTTTTCACTGTCATCTCTACAACCATCAAACTGAGCATCTACAATGAGCAAAACGTCTGAGAAACAAAGCATGATAGACACAGAAAAACAACTGAAGAAAAGTAGCACAATACCTGCAGAAGGCAAAGGCCGAGACCCAGGAGACCGCTGTGTTAAGGGATAGCTTGGTGTCCTGCCTTTGGGACCCTTTGAAATCAGAGGATAGTAACAGGAACTAGAGGTTTGAGAATGCAAGGGACGATCTGGGGATGGAGGGTTTACCAGTTCTGGTGTATTTCGACTCTCTTTGGATAGAGTTTCTGTATAAAATAAAAGTAAAAAAAATTCAGACATTAAAAACTAAAAGGCAGAAGCATCTGTTGTTAACAAGTTTCATTCAGGGAAATCAAGATACATTTTTAAACAAAACATAAAACCACTGACATCTTGTATGATCGTCAAGAAGTAACAGTCCAGTTTCTTTCTCCTAAATATTTTTTTCCAGCTGAAACATTTACAGCGAAAACCACATGATATAAAATTAATTATGACCCAGCAATATGACAGCTTTGCCATGGGGCAAGGCCCGTGTCTTTCTACAGGTCAATAAAGCCCAGAAACACCTTTGCCACTAGGGTAATAAGACAGTCTCCTGAATCCCAGCCTTGGCTCTAACTTCCTATTTGAGCTTGTCTACACAATGCAGCAATGGGAACCAAAGGGGTTTATGCTGCGGTGCTCTCTATCTGCCACTACTGACATGCTCTAAAAGATATATAGTGCCTACTGATGTAGCCCCTTCTGAAACTTTACTATGTTAACTTACACTAAGAACCTGTTAGAGAGCATCAGCAGGGTCTACACAAAGCAGTTAGAAAGCAGCACTCTGATCATTCTGTAATTTACACCAGTCTAGAAGATACTGCCACAGAGACAAACGCTTACTCTTCCCTTTGGTTAACAGACTTGCACTAGTGTCAAAATCCCCATGTACTCTTTAGCAAGACTGACTTCAATTCTACAGCAAGGCCCACAAGAGTCTGTTGCAGCCAGCTGGGGCAATCAACTTGAATTTTTGTAGCACCTATATTTAAATGAAAAAAAAATGGAGGATTTAAACAATTAGGTTTTGATCTAAATGGCTTAAGACCAGCATACCTGAGAAACAGTCTCTTCTTGTGCGATACTGCCATAGTTGTGATTATGAAACAGACACGCCCCAGGTGGTAGAATATATTCAGAAAGATTCACACCTCTGGAAGCTATTCTCACTCTAGACCAGAACAACTAGGTTCAGCTGATCTTCAAAGTGCAATTCAAGGCATATATGAATAGTGAGTCTTTAGAGGATGAAGGGGGCTTGAAAAGGAGAGGAATTTTATTGGGGATTGCTGGTGCATTAGCTGTTTCAGTTTGTTTTTTAATTTTTGTCAGAGGTGCCTAAAATAATAAGACAGATGACCTACTGTGTATGTTATCAGAAAGCTAAATAAAATGTATATGAATCACATCAGCCCTGTAACTTCCAGGTTATATATTACATTCAATTTTAGGCCATTTTTAATATGCTGCAGAGTTTTGTACTGACAAAGCATAACTGCATTGGAGAAGTTGTCTGGAAGTGAAGCAACAGGTTTTGAAGGGGATAACTGAGTCCAGTATCTATGGAGAAGTAGGAAGAAGTTTGGAACAGGCCTAGTAATTAACTGGTTTTTGCTAAAACCAACAGCAGTGAAATATTTACCAATATTCATAGTTAAAGCCTAACTTTTGGTTTTAGAATTAGCATCCCTGTGACAAACACTCTTATACCTATTGTTTCAGGCTCCCTGAAGACCGGTAAGTAGTGCGGCATCAGCTTATACTTGGTTCAAGTTTCCAAGATTACCTATGCAACCGTGAGTGCTAAAAACATTTTTTTAAAAATAAAATCTTAATATACCAGAGCACAATCCTGCAGCGTGGAGTCAGTTCTGTGTCAAGTTACATGTCCAAGAACACACAGGACTCTGAGCACAGGACAGGAAATTCACTTTTTGGAATATCCTTCAGTTGCTTACTAAAAATCATGATCCCTGTGGCGGAAGAAAAGAAAATAAACAGAGGATTTGCCACGAAAAGTATCTTAAGAGACTTACCAGTTGGGGGTGCTGGACTATGAGCAATCGTCCTATTCTCATCATGCTCCACAGTGCTATTGATATCTGGCTCTATGACAGGAGGTCGACATTCCATGATCTTGCAAGTATATACACAGCGCTTCCGAGCATCTGTTGTGCTCCAGTACACCCTGGAACATCTGGAAAATATTTAAAAAGCAGAATAAATATTGTCACTAATGTAGAGAGATATATATAGACTCCTGTCTTCAGTCTTCATCCTTCTCAAAACCATGGATGCTATCTGTTTCCGGTACTATTTGAGTGACCGCCGCCAAATCCCAAGGTCATTGAGCAATTTTTGCTCAAGCAAGCTACAATATGCTTCTGGAAATTTCCCTGAATAAAGACCTATGGATCTAGCTTCCTTGAGTGACAAGAGTCTAGTACTGTAAAAACTACTTAATAATGAAATAGCTTATACTTACTGATAACCAATGGGGAACAGCTTGTCCTCACAGTCTGACAGATCATTCAGGATTCCTAAGCAGTCTATAGTCATTGAACCTAAACAGAAAAAGGACCAGAAGAGTTCTAGAAGAGAGAGGAGATCCGATTCCAGCACCAAAGGCAATACAAATGCTCAGAGACGCAAGCCTTACCAATCATCATGTGAATGTTCTCTGGTTCCAGGCCACTAAGAAATTTTCTTCTCAAACTGATCCCTTCAAAGTCCACAAAAACTCTTCTAAGAACTTCAAACCCATTCTCTGGCACCACCTGGAGCAAGAACCCCCCCACAGCAAGATGATAATTTTTAAAGAATACATTATGCAAATTACACATAGCCTTGCTCAATGGACACTTGATTCTGTCTATAGGGATGTGAGGAATCTCACACAGCACTTGCAACACCTGCCCAGAGCAGTTAGTCACATCACTGATCTCTTTTCCCCACTAGCATGTCAGGTCCTTACTCCCATGAAAAATATATTCACCTGAACTGTTCAAGAAATGAAAATGCTTACTGCTACATAAGTCTTGGACAAAAAGGGGTGTAAGCATGATCTCACCTCTCCTTTGATCAAATCACGATGCCTCTGACAGTACACCTTCTTATCATCCAGAAAGACGCAGTTCTTGGCTCGGGAGCACATGAAGTGATAGTTGCTAGTGCAGGAAGTAAGGCAGCAGCCTACTGTGGCGCCTGACTTTTGGCAGAACTCACATCTCTACAAGGCCAAAACATGGAATTCTTACACAAATCTATTCTTTAAACAAATCACCAGGTCATTATCATTAGCTTCTTTTGCAGATTGAAAAGACTTTTGAATGAGCTTGTTTTAATGGAAGTCAAAAATTATACGAGTTATTTTACACAGGCTCAGATAAATCCAACCACAACAGAGCGGGCATGTACAAAGGGGGGTTGTTTGCAGAGATGAAATAATTCCCTGAAAGGTGCATGATTTTACACTTAAACTCTGGTTCCCTCAGTGTCTACAGAGGGGCTATCCTGCTCACTCTTTGTACAAGAGCCACACATAGGTATTCTTGGAGGGAGCCTGCGCAACTGTTCGTGTGTGTGTATCCCTATCCTAGCAATGGCAACTGTTCTTTCCTGTGGGGTTTGCTGTTGGCCAGTATACAGGCACAATTTATCACGACTATGAAAGCTTTAATATGAAAAAAAGAGAAGTTACTTACTGTAGCTGATGGTTTTTTGAGATGTGAGGTCCCTGTCTGGATTCCATGTGTGTGTGTTATGCACTAGAACTTTTTTGAAATAGTTTCTGTAGACTGGCTTGCATATTGTGGGTTTTCCACATAGTGCATCTGAGGTCTTATGGGACCATGCGGGGCAACACCCGCTCACTTAGGCAGCGGCCTCGCAAGAGAGGTGATGGGGGGTGGCAGTGGAATCCAGATGAGGACCACACATCTCGAAGCACCATCAGTTACAATAAGTAAACTCTCTCTCTTCTTGGAGTGCCGATCCCTATGTGGATTTCATATGTGGATAGTGTAGTGAGCAGTATTCAGGGTGGTAGTGAGCATGAGGGCTCAGCATATGTGAGTTCGTAAGACTGTGCAGCCAACTGCCACAGCAGTTGCTGCTGAATTGACTATGGCATAATGAGTGATGAACATGTGTAGAATGGACCATAATGTTGGGTTTGCAAACGTGGTGCCGTAAGATGTCCATGAAGAGGGTGGAGATGGTCGCCTGTGCTCTTGTGGAGTGGTGGTGATACCCACTGCCGGAGTGCCTTGGGAACAACACTCCATGATGCAGCAAGTAATCCATTTTAAGAGGCACTGGGAAAAGAGGGCACAGCCTTGGCAATGTTCTGCTATTGTGAGGAAGAGTTTGGATGATCCTCAAGAAAGTCTGGATACATTGTACAGAAAAGGTCAGGACATGACAGATGTGGGGGTGTGCAGTGTGCGTTCCCTGTTGGAGGTGTGTGGTTTAGAGCAAAATATTGAGAGATGGATGACTTGGTTGAGGTGGAATGGTGAGGCTCCTTTGAGGAAAAATTTGGAGTGGAGTCATAGGGTAACCTTGTCTCTGTGGAACATTGTAAAGGGTAGGCCTGCCATCATGGCTGCCAGTTCATGAACTGGTTGGGCTGAAGCAATGGCCACTATAAAGATCACCTTCATGGGAAGACAACAGAGTCTTGTGGCACTTTTAAAGACTAACAGATTTATTA
>ML685893.1:763028-796179 GCA_007922175.1 Pelusios castaneus
CTTCATTGGGAATTTGACCAGACCCACCCTTTACCCCCCCGCTGGGTGGGGGGGGGGGGAGTGCGTCTTATGGTCCGAAAAATACGGTAAAACTAAACCACATTCCTGATCAGAACAAAGCAGGCTTAGTTATTTTTGACCTAATGCGTGCAATACTACTACAATATTAAAACTGTTAACAGAAAAATCGGTAAGCATCTATCCAGATCAAATCAATGCCAGATCAGATATACAATACATCATCACAGTCTGTCCCTATCATAACATGTACTGTGCCAGGTACTTACATTAGCGCTGTCATCACCATACTTCAGACACAGTGCACACTGCCTGTTGTCCTCCACATCAGGAGGTGGGTTGAGTTCAGGGCTATCCTCCCTGCTTCTATCACATCCTTACAGCAAAAAGAAAGAATGTTTATTCTTGACAACTGGCTCTTAAAGAGAGACTGGGGGGAGAGAAATAATTATTTGGAAAACTTGTCAGTTTGAGAATTTTAAGTATGTAAATGCAGAAGAGCCAAACAGCAGCATATGCAGCTTTCATTACTAACCTGAGTGTTTTAAACCAAACAGCAGGGCCAGTAAGCAGACCTCAGCAGCTACAGGGCCACTGTCTGGGGAGAAGAGAACATGATTCTGGCCATGGCTCAGCAGAGAATCCCAGACAACCGTTCAGGCTAATTATTTTAAGGTGTTCCTTCACAGCCTGACTTCAGGCCAGGCATTTCTATGTATTTGTCTCTTTCTGGCCCAGAAGAAACAAATAGAGGAACTAGTAGAATGATTTGAATAATCTGTTAGTCTTTAAAAGTACCACAGGACTCCTCGTTAGTTTTGCTGAACTAGACAGGAGGGTTGCTCACCTTGCAGTAACCGATGTTCTTCAAGGTGCGTTTCCCTGGATGCTCCACTCAAGGTGCTCGGTGCGCCCTCGCACCAAGAGCGGAGATTTCTGTAGCAGTCTCCCCCCAGCTGCGCACTCCTGGCCTGGCGCGAGATGTCATTAGCACTCCAAGCCTTGCGTGCGCGGTCGGAACCCCTGTCAGTACCCCCTCGGCCGCTGAATTATGCGCAACTCTGCAGCGGGGCAGAGGGTGGTAGTGGAGCGTACTCAGGGACACACATCTCGAAGAACATCGGTTACTGCAAGGTGAGCAACCCTCCTTTCTTCATCGAGTGGTGTCCCTGGGGGCTCCACTCTAGGTGCCTATGGAGCAGTTCCCTTCTGTTGGAAAGGGGGTTACTGGGGTTGCTGTGCGCTCAATAGATGATAGGACTGTGGTCCCTAGGGCAGTGTCTGATTTACGTATTTGATAGAGTGCGTAATGCTTTATGAAAGTGCACAGTATTCCTGTGGCTGCAGCACATATGTCCTTAAGAGGTACATTTTTAAGAAAGGCCATAGTTATTGATACGCCCCGTGTGGAGTGAGTCCTGATCTGACCTGGTGCTGGAGTGTTAGTTGAAGAACAGGCTGTTATTATGCAATCCTTTATCCACTGGGAGAGTCTTTGTCCCTTCGATTGTTCGGCTATGGATATGAACAATTTAGGAGTCTTTCTGAAAGGCCTACTTCTTTCTAAATATAAAGCTAGAGCCCTTCAACGTCTAGTGTGTGTACTAATGCCTTATGTGTGTTTATATGCAGTTTGGAATGGAAAGTTGGTAAGTTAATTTCCTGATTATTATGAAAAGAGGTTAATTTTGGGGATAAATTTGGGATGAGTGCGTAAAGTTACTTTGTCCAGGTGGAAAACAATGTATGGGGGGGAGGGTATCCGTTAGTGCTGATAGTTCACCCACATGTCTGGCCGATGTAATAGTCACTAGAAAGGCCACCTTCATGGATAGAGGACTCAGTGAATAGGTTCCTAGAGGTTTGAACGATTTCTGGATTATGACTTGCAATACAAGGTTAAGGTTCCAGGGCAGTACTGGTAGACATATGTCCAGGTATACATTTTGTATTCCACAGAGAAATTGTTTCACAAGTGGGTCAGTAAACACCATATTGTTTTCCGTTCTCAAGTGGAAGATGGATAACGATGCCAAATGCATTCTGATGGAATTATTGGAGAGACCAAGTTCTTAAGTTGGAGTATGTAATCCAAAATGATTGGGATCAGAGCCGAGATAGGTGAGATTTGTTTTTCTTTACACCACGCAGAGAATCTATTCCATTTTTGCAGGTAAGTCTTCTGGGTCGAGTATTTTCTGCTGTTTAATTGGATATTCTTTACCTGCTCTGAACACTTTAGCTCGTTGTGTTGGAGCCATTGAGAAGCTATGCTGTGAGGTGAAACTTGTGTAAGTGTGGATGGAGAGTCCGGCCCTCGTTCTGATAGAGAAGGTTGTCCTGTAATGGGAGTGATATCAGCGGACAAGTTGACATCTACAGAAGTTAGGGGAACCAGGTCTGTCTCCGACAAGCTGGGGCAATCGTAATTATCCTCGTTTTGTCCGCCTGTATTTTTTGTAGCCTTCTGTGGATTGGGGTAATGGTGGGAATGCATATAAAAAAGTTTCCTTTTCCAACTCAGAAGGAATGCATCCTCCATTGATTTGTTGCTTAACCCTGTCCTTGAACAGAAGGCATGGCATTTCCTATTCCTTTGGGTTGCAAAGAGATCAATGGATGGATGTCCCCATTGGTGAAATATGCATAGGAGCACCTTGTGATTTAGTTCCCATTTGTGTTTTGCTGCAAAATTCCTGCTTAGTGCGTCTGCTGTGGTATTCAATGATCCAGTAAGTATGAGGCCGATATATCTACATAATGGTTGATACACCATGTCCATAATTTGATGGCTTCTGTGCATAGTGATTGGGAGCATGCCCCACCTTGTCTGCTTATATAAAACATGCATGTTATATTGTCCGTCATGATTTTTACTGTTTTGTTCTGTATGATTCAAAGAAAGTGCATGCATGTGTATCTTAATGCTCATATTTCTAATATGCTGATATGGAGAGACGTCTCGCTCATTGTCCAACGTCCTTGGGTTGTATGCGCCCCAAGATGGGCACCCCATCCTAACAGTGAAGTGTCCGTGGTAATGAACACGGACGGGGGATCTTGTACAAAGGGCATACCTAATGTCATGTTGCATGGTTGTGTCCACCACTGGAGAGATCTTTTGATTGGTATGGACATTGTAACTATTTTGAGTAAGGTTTGCTTTCAAGGTGCGTAAACTGAAGCTAGCCATGCCAGAAGCACCCACATGTGTAGTCGGGCACATGGGACAACATATGTGGCTGTCACCATGTGTCCCAACTGTTGTAGACAAGTCTGGATTGTGATAGTTGGGCTGTCCCTTATTTGGATTAAGTTTGTGATTGTGATGAATCTTCTGTGTGGCAGTGATACACATGCTATGGTGGCGTCCAGGCAGGCGCCTATGCACTCCAGGCGTTAGGATGGTATCAGTATTAATTTCTGGTAATTCACTATTAGTCTGAGGTTTTGGAATAGTGCAAGCGTTTGTTGCATGTCTCGCTCTGCTTGAGTTTGACTTTTTGCTTTCAATTAGCAATTGTCTAGATATGGGCAAATGATAATGCCCTGCCTGCGTAGGCAGGCTGCTAGTACTGATGATAGCTTTGTGAAAACTCTCGGTGCCGTGGAGAGTCCGAAGGGTAGCACTTTGTATTGGTAGCGATTTTGTGCTATTGCAAATCTGAGGTATTTCCTGTGGGCAGGGTGTATTGTGAATTAAAATGGGCGGCTTGCAGGTCGAGGTATGAATACCAGTCCCCGTGTTCCAGCGTAGATATTACTGATGACAGCGTTACCATCTTGAATCTATGGGTTCTTACATATCTGTTTAACTTTCTTAGATCTAGTATAGGCCTCCACCCCCTGTTTTTCTTTGTTGTTAAAAAGTATCAGGAGCAGAATCCTCTCCCTTTGTTTTTGGGAGAAACTAGCTCTACCATTCCTAAACCTAGTGGATGCTTCACTTCTTGTTGCAGAATTTGAACGCGAGGTGTGTCCCTGAAGAGGGATGGAGAAGGTGTTTGTGTGGGTAGGGAAGATATAAAGAGGATCGAGTATCCCTGTTGAATAATTTCTAAAATCCACTTGTTCGATGTTATGGACTGCCAACTGTCTAGATATGGTTTTAAGTGGTGGCCAAAGGTAGGTGTAGTTCGAATTAGCGCTGGTTTGGGGAAGTTGATCATGCCCCTGACCAAATTCTCAAAATTGGTGCTGCTGTTTTCGAGGAAGAGGATGGCTGTGCAGATGGCTCATTGTTCTGACTCTGACGCCATCTCTGGTATCTTTGTCAGCTCCTATCTGGTTGCCTCTGTTGTTGATATGGTAGGTATTGGGAATATTGATGGTAATGACATTGATATGGCTGGAACCTGTAGTTATATTGTCTGGTCAATGCTGTATAAATGCCGAAGGTTCATAATGAGGCACAAGAATCTTTCATCTTGTGCATAACCTCATTAGTCTTTTCAACAAAAAGCTTTTTCTTGTCAAATGGCAGGTCTTTGATGGTTGCTTGGAGTTCCCTGGGAAGAGCTACTGAGTAGAGCCAGGACACCCTCCGCACCACTATCGCTGTGCCCACTGTTCGTGCAGCCATATCAGCGGCATCCAGAATGGCTTGCAGAGCAATCCTAGATATAAGTTGACCCTCAATAATAAGTATTTGGAAATGTTGTCATCTGTCCCCTGGAATGACCTCAATACATTTGGTGAATTTTGAATGTGTGTTGTGGTCCTAATTCGAGAGTAACGCTGTGTAATTTGCTATTCTCATTTGCAGGGTTGCAGACAAATAGATCTTGCGTCCGAAAAGATCTACTCTCTTCCACTCCTTATCTTGCAGTGTTGATCTTTTGAGTTTCTGTTTACCTCTCTGTTGTGAAGCCTCAACTACCAAAGAGTTGGGGGATGAATGGGCAAACAGATATTCATTGTTTTTTAGCCAGAACGTAGTACTTTTTGTCAGCCTGTTTGCATGTTGGAGCGTTGGACACAGGGTTCTGCCAGGTTATATTGGCAGGACCCATGATAGCATCATCCATGGGCAAAGCCATTTTTGATGAAGTTGTTGTGTTTAGGATTTTTAAGAGCTTGTGTTGGTTCTGTTGTACTTCTTGTTGTGGAATTTCTAAATCCTGAGCTACTTGTTTAAGAGCTCTTGGAAATTTTTGAAACCATCTGCGTTTGTTGGTAGTGGTGGTATGATTGTCTCTTCCAACAACAATGAACTGTGTGCGGTGATTTCTTCCTCTGCATAAGAAGGGTCCCTTAGACTGCCTGGTGCATCCTGTCGTAAAGAAGGCTAGTTGAGGCTATTGGTGAGCCTGCATCCTTGACAGAGGTAGCAGATCTACTATGCGGTCTTCTGTACGCAGACCAGGGATGCCAATTATTCAAGTGCCCAGATGAAGATTGTTTGCTGTTACGTTTGCATGATGGAGATCAATGTGGGGAGAAGGTACCCGATATACCATCCCCCTCATCACTGTGGTAAAATGGTGACATGGGGTGATCCATCTATATCATATGGAGGTGACTGTCAGGGCGAACCTAAGACCTCTGGCTGCATATGTTTTGTTTTCTGTTTCCTTTCTCCTGTCTTTGTCATATCAGTCACACCGCTAACAGGTACCGCTTCTGTCTGCGGTGGTGGCATTGTTAAACTCGGTGCCGGGGCGTGTGTCCATGCCACGGCTGCATTCGGTGTTGATGACGTCGTTGGTACTGCTGGAGTGGTCGGTGCCACTTTGTTCTTCAGCACTATCCCCAACAGTGCAGGTGTTTGCCGCGGCACCGGGGAGAAGGTCAACTGTTCTGGACCTGCTCTCTCAGAGCCTTTGCAGCCGCAGTACCAAGTGGTTTCAATATCTCCAGTGGTTTGGCGGCACGGAACATTTTTTGAGGGGGCTTTTGGAAGGGGTTGAAGCCCTTTTCCTTGCCTCTCTCCCTCTTTCATAAGCAGACTGTTCGTGACGGGGTCAGACACTGGCCGCAGGGATTTCTCCATTAGTATCATTTTTAGTTTTAGTTCTCTATCCCGTCTTGCCCGTGCCTTCAAATTTGTACAGTATTGGCACTTTTGAGCATTATGCTCCTCTCCCTGGCAACAGACGCACTGGGGATGTCTGTCTAAGACTGGCATGGTGTCCCCGCACTGGGAGCACTTTTTGAAGCCTGGGAACCCAGGCATCATTGATACATCTTGACTGAAGAAAAAAAAGGTTTGGGGTTGTTTGTTTTTTTAAATGAACAAACAGGTAATCACTAAGACTAACTAAACTAATAACAATAGTTGAAGCTAAAACTTTAAACTATCTATATATGAGGAGAAACAGGGAGAGCGTTGCGAAACTCTATCTCAAACTGCGGGCGGTTTAGAAGGAATCGATGGGGGTTTCAACCGCGTGCACGAGGCTCAGAGCACTAACGGTGTCTCGCCCTGGGCCGGGTGCGCGCAGCCAGGGGGAGACTGCTACAAAAGTCTCCAGTCTTGGTGCGAAGGCGTACCGAACAACTAGAGCAGAGCACCCTGGGACACCACTCAATGAAGAACAACATGGCTACCTCTCTGGAACCTGTAGAATGTCAGGTCTCGCACCTAGGGTCCCCTGGCATTTCCCTCCTCATGGGCAGAGAGAGAAAAGAGGGTGAGGAATCTATCTGGCATAGACAAGACAGCCAACACCCCAAGGACTGAGGCTTCCCGTGCAACAGTCCCATGCTACAGGGCTGCTCCCATGACTATCTGGAGATTCCTTTGATCCTGCTTCTTGCAGGCCCATCCCTTGGGGCACAGAGGGGAGCAAGGTGACCAACCCAGGCCCCACTGTTCTACGGACCCCGCTGCCAGCAGGTCAACACAGGGCTGCATGCTGCCCTGCACCCTCGCCCCACTGATTTTGGCAGCAAGTGAAAGGCAAGGGGCAGGGCAACGAAGCAGAGCCTGGCCTCTGGGCCAGCCTGCCACATCCCCAGGGGTGGAGCAGCCGAGCCAGGAGCAGAACAGGAGCATGGGGCCTGGCCCCTAGCCTGCCCTGCCCCCCCAGCACAGGAAGGGGGAGGTGAGGGCCTCGCACAGGCCGACTGGCCCTGGGCCACACACCACACACACCCTCCGCCAGGGATGGCACCGGCTGCTTGGTGTCTGTCCACACATATCCTGCTGCTCTTAATACACCATCTCCCTATTCTGCCCCGGCACAGCTCTGTAACTTCATGTTGCTTTCTGTTTCCTC
Organism: Pelusios castaneus; assembly: GCA_007922175.1. Taxonomy (NCBI): domain Eukaryota; kingdom Metazoa; phylum Chordata; order Testudines; family Pelomedusidae; genus Pelusios; species Pelusios castaneus. Next base: position 770,267 of record ML685893.1, read on the forward strand.
TTCATGCCACTCCCCTCTCTGCCTCCTGCCCCGGTATCTGGCCCTGCTGCCCTCATCTCCTCTCCCTACAAGCTGCTGTTGTGCCCAGTTTGAGTGGTGCTGCTAGGGATCCGGGATGTACCTCCAACAACTCTGGCAAAACAGCAAATACGTTAATTGCTTGATAAGGCATGAACTAGCAAGAGATCATGAAACCATTTACACATTGTTCAAATACACCCAAGAGTTCTCCAAAAGGATGAACACATACAATCTTTATGTGGGGCTAACACAGTCTTCTTCTTGGTTTTCAAGATTTTAAAGAAGGATAGACACGGGATCGGGGTCGGGGTCAATTCTATGGGGAGCTGGTTTCTTACCAGAGATAGGTGGTGTCAGAGGATGCAGTGGAGTTGGTGAATCTGGTTCTCCAGGCCCTTTGGGTTTTGGAGCTGGAATGATTTTCTTCATCAAAGGGGGCTGTTGAGTATGGTTGTTCTCTTCACGTTCCTGCCACTGAGCATAATTATGGTCAAGTGAAGGGGGCAGCACTGCATTCGGCAACATCCCACTGCTGAAAATGTAAAGAGGAGTCAACTGTCAGACCTGGCTACCTACCCCAGATGACCTGGATATTGTAAACTACCTGTAACCAGTTACAGTTCATTTCCACACGTAAAACCTGTATACGCTCTCCACCAGTCATTACAACCAATCAATCAGTTAGATTTCAGCATTTGTGTTGCTGTTGTCTGTTTCCTTCAAAAATGATATAAACACAGAATGAAGGCAATACTAAACAGAGGGCAGTTCAACCACATCAGTACACACTAACCCAAGTTCTAGATCATGCTTTTAGTCCAGGACTGGACAAAAACTGGCTCACTGCTAGGCGCCAGCAATTTTACTTTTGGTCGTCAGAGGACACTCCTCCATTACATTTCTGTAGTGGAGCTAGGCAACAGACTACTAAAATTGGTCACCATGGCGACCAAAAACAGATTTTTCGAGGCCTGTTTTAGACCTTCAATTTCAGAAGCACAAAATGCATTCATAAAACCATTGCTATTGTACTACTAAGTAACAGCATGTTGTCTTCCTCTTTGCTCTGATAGCTGACAAACTACAGGGTGCTGCTAGTGGATCCAGAACAGTTAACTTACTTGCTCGTTACTTTATTTGGCTCCCAAAACCTGGATTTTTTTACACTGAACCATGGAAAAACACGCTCCATTTGCTGAAGAAAAAACAACACTAGATTAGAAAAATATAATAATAAAATAATAATAAATATGAATAATAAAATATTCATGAAAAGGTCCAAGAAATTCATCCAAGATCCACTGCAAATCTGCAGATCTGAGGACAGTCATGAAGAATTCATTAAGGTTGATAAGTGCCAAGGTACTAATTTATTTCCCAAGGACAGCCAACCAATAGTTTAAACAGAAAGATGTTATGTATACAGACTGTGATGAACTCGGAATTCTAACAACAGCACAAACAGCTAATTGGGAAGTTTGGGAATCAAAGGACTGTAGCTGTTCGGTTTTTGGTTTGTTTTTAAAACAGAAAGCATTTAAAAATAAACTTTTATTCCTCACCCGAATAAAGAAGGACTTGACCATGCTATTGGCTTTCTTAACTTCTGGCTGCCCTCCATCTGAATTAATGGCAGCTTGAATAATCTTCACAATATCGTCACTAAATTCCAACTACAAGAAAACACACACTTCATATCAGCATGCTACGCTCTTCTGCACACCTGGACCATCTCCATATCCTTAATTCACATGGTAAGCCCCCACTGCATGGGATGCTGCTCCTCAAAGGTCAGATGTTGCCACCCTTACACATCAAGTCGCACACACTGTGAATTGACTGGCGGGGTTGCTTCTAAGTGACTGCTTCTAAGTGATGGGGAATATTTACCTCATTTTCCCTCATTCAGACTCCAGAGAAGCAAATCCAAAGTCAATTGGTGTTATAAGGCAACTAAACTACCCATTTTATAGTGTTTTGGTCAGCTTTTGCTATTATTTTAAAGAAACACACCATTTTAAAGAAACACACCATACTTTTGCTATTATTTTAAAGAAACACACCATTTGCTTGCAGTGGAACCTGAGTCTTGCTTTTGAATAAAAACCAACAAGGAGTCCTGTGGCACTTTTAAAGACTAAAATTTATTTATCATGAGCTTTCATGGGAGAAAATCCTTCTTCGTCAGATGGTTTGAAGATGGGGAACTTACAGAATGGGAGGAAATTAAATGCAGGAAAGTATATAACATAGGATCAAGGTCAGGCTGTAACAGCAAATCACAGTAGATGTTAAGATTCAAACACTGGGGAACAGCATATAGAGGAAGGTGAGGTCAAATCACCTGTTGTAATGAGGAAAAAAAAATCCATAGTCCCTGTTTAACCCTGAGGCAATGGAGTACATTCTGTAAATTCGCCATCTTCATAGCATCTGAAGAAGTGGGATTTTCTCCCACGAAAACTCATGCAGTAAATAAATGTGTTAGTCTTTAGAAGTGCCACAGGACTCCTTGTTTGTTTTGCTGAACTAGACTAACAGGGCTACTCCTTTGGAACTTGCTTTTGAGTGTATGTTCAATTTTTTAAATAATCTTACTAATTGTATTTTTTTTGCAGAAACTCTATCATATTATTCAATTCTGTTGCTCCAGAGCAAGCTGGGTCAGTTAATATTAACATTTCTACTTAAACAGCTCCTAACAGACTGTTCCTTCCAAATATGAATAATTAATTGCCACAGAACTCAGGTGAAAGCAAAAAAAAACAAAAAACGATGAAGTCACTGGACTAGATATATTTAATTGGAAGTAACACACAAAACATGTTTTCTTGGATAAAGATTTTTCATCTGCAACAATAATTTTAATTAACCTTCTCAATGTAAAAAAACATGAAATCGAAATGGTGTAAATTTGATATTTTTAAAGGTAAACTGACACTAGCACTCAAACTCTTTTAACCAGAACTATCATTAGTAAAACATTAATCCAGTTTCCCCATTCTGTAAAGATAGGATATAAAGATGTATGAAATACTTCATAACATGTGATTTTACAGTTAACACAAAAGGGTATTTATAACTGAGCAATTATAACAAGAATGAGATGCTACCTCCTAACTTTGACATACCACAGAAATGTAACCTCCTTGATCCATTTTTCTTTTCACTCCTTCCAGGTCCAGAGGCTGCTGCTCCTCCTGCTTGCTGACCTCTGTTAGAACAGGAGGATCTGGACCTTCAGGGGAACTTCTGGAAGGGATGCTCTCTTCTGTCTCAGGATTTAAATCAGGTGGTTTGGCTGCCTGTTAACATTAAAAACATTATATAGCCAGAGTTATATAGTGCAAGAATCGCAGTTAAACATACTTTTTCCTGCAGAAATAAAAATAAGGTGACAAAACAAAGTCACATATTAGTAAAAACAATAGGCTCCATGGACTAAGTCTGAGTCAGCCTCCAAAAAAATAAATGGGGAAAAAAATGTGCCTTTTTAAAAAAAAAAAAAAAAATACTGTTTTCTACTGCTGCTCCTTTCTACCACTACCTTTGTGGAGACAGGGTGACCAAATTTTGTTAAGCAATTAATTGTGGAGCTAAAAAGTTGTGCACCTACAATAGTAATTCCCTTTGCTATTTTACAGTCTAAATATTTATTCTTTTCCCTCAGTCATATCCTCCTGTTTGTCATTTCTTTCTGCTTAGTGTCCAATATAGATTCCTTCTTAAGGTATATACCTATCATTGTCGTCTGAAACAACACGTTCACCTATTGTGCTGTACAAAATAACTTTCTGAAAAGCTGCTGAAGATTTGGACCAATTTTCATACCATTCAGAAATGCAGCCAAACAAATACATACCCACTTGTAACTTGAACATGTCCACTGAACACCACTGCCTTGTAAAGTGCTGTTCCTCATAGTGATTTACAAATATTAAATAAGCCTATCATCCTCCTACGCAGCAAGTACACATACTTCATTTTAGAGAAAGATAAACAGAGGCATAGAGAGGTGAAGGGACTTACTCTGGGCCCTACTCTGGGCCCTTCCCGCTGTTTTCAGTGGCAGTCGAAGGGAGACATGCAAGTTACTTAAAGTAACTTGTATATCTCCCTTTGATTTCCTAATGAGTAGCAGCTCCGCTGAATGGAGTCAAAGGGAAATACCCTCCCTTCAACTCAGGCTATTCCAGTGGAAGGACTGCAGTTAATGGAGTTCCTCCCCAATCGATTGGGCGGGTCTTCACAGACCCCTCAATCGAACTGGGAAATTCAATCTGACCATGTGTCAATCTAGTCAAGCCTTGGGTTATAGAGTGACAAAGCAGATCTCCTGGGCTGTATTTCCTGAACTCCTACTGCCTACAATGTAGCTTCACAGCATCACTTTACACAGGAAATAAGCATGCCTGTGAAGTTTCCAAAATTTCATGATCCTATTACTTTCCCTTCTTTAAAATGTATCTCAACTGTATTGTGCGCAAAGGAGAGGTTATCCCAGAATTATGGCAAAAAATAGGTACATGACGTTGTCTGGACAGGAAAGCAACACCATTTTGCAGCAGAACTTAAAGTGAATAAGTTCAGGACTGCACTTAAGCAGCCACAACAAGCCTCATTTCATAAAACTGGCTTGGAGAACTACAAAGGGGCAATTCTCCTGCATGCATTTTTACAATTTATTACCCTTCCCAGCAGAGGCGCAACTAGCAGCTTGCTCACGTGCAAAGGACAGGATTAACTATAGGAACGCAAATTCATTTCCGCAAGCCTGACAACTTCTTACAAGCACAAGGCCTCCTCCCTCAGTTAGAGACATTGTTACAACTGAAGTCCCTCATTCCCACTCTCTCTAAAACACATGCCCCACACTAATTTAAAGATGACATAGCTTTCATATTTACCTCTTTAGATGACCATGTAAAATAAAACAATCACACATACTCTGACGTATCAAGTACAGTAAATCAACTTTCCAAAATAAGACGCATAGAAACAGCAGAACACAATCCAGAGAGAGGCGACATACCAAACTGTGCTATGGTTCGGTAAGTCACCAGCAGAGACCTGAACCCACCTGTCTGTAACGCAGTAAGTGACTGGTAGTCCTGGAATTTAACAAGGCTGTTAAAACCTGCTTCAAAGAAACTTGCAGCTCCTTTTCCAGGGCCAGCCGCCATTCAGCAGGGTGCTGCTCTGTGCAGTTAATGCAGGTGTATGCCACGCTCTCAGGAAGGTTAGAGAGAATTTCATACATCTCATCTGGAGACAAAAAAACAAAACAAACATAATGTGTGTTGTTTAACTGTAGGAGAGGTAAAAGAGCTGCAAGAAAAAGGAACCATTTTATATACTACCCGTTAGAGATACCCCATCTTGCCCATCAACAATCTTAGCATCTGTGAAAGTCCATTACCATGCTAATGCATTAGGTAGCTTATGAAGGAGGATACCAAAATCTGCAGAAAACTGTCCGTATTAAAGCTGGGTTCAACTGTAGGAAGATCAGGATATTTAAAGATAACCCAAAAGACATGGTGGTTTAATTCAACAGACACTCTAGTACTGATGAAAGTCTAAAATTTGATCGCTTTGAGTCTAGTGGCAACACCCATACATGGACACTTTTAATCCATGTGGATTACTGGTGTAAGGGGCAGGGGGAGCCTGCTGAATAATGAAGAGAGTTTGCCTCACCTGAAAGATTTTCACATTTGGAGTGGACCCAGCGATCACATTTTCCACACTGCATCATCTTACTCTCATAGTCATCGTCATCATAGCATTTGTCACAGAGAGGGCAGAAATTTCCTGCGAACAAGCCAGGACTTGAATCATCACTCCAGCTGCTGCATGCCCGACTCAAAGGCTGGATGTTTGTTTACTGACGCTAGAAAGTTTTGTCCCCACAAGTTGTGCCAGCATACAGAACACGGCTGTAATTAAACTGCTTTGTATATCCTCACTGTGCTCCTGTGTCAATGGAGCATATTCACTTTCCCAACAATTTTTGAACACAGAGAGCAGTGCACTGTGGGTAGCCCTCCCACTGCATTACTGCACGCACGGTGCTTTGGGAAGGGTTTGCACAATGCCTCATGCAAGCTCAACTTTTTGTACCTTTAGCAAAGAGTTTGGCACAGTCATGACACAGGGAAAAATCATGAGACCACTGTGCATCCCATCCTTTGCCTGGAGTTGTTGAACCACAGCTCTTGCAGCGAACACATTTGGTACAGATCTGTAAGTGGGGATACAGACATTTGACACGAGTTAGCATCTTTGCAATCATCTCTTTCATGGTTTTTATTATTTAACAGGTGTATATATAATGCTGTTGCGATGGCTAAGTGGCTTTGTCATTTCTACTCACTTCAGACAACTTCTGTAGCAACTTTCCTCCTTAGGGTAAAATGCTGACCATGTAACAGAAAATGCGCTTCAATCTAGTAGTTTTGCATTTGCAACTGTGGTACAATTAATCTCAAACCTTTCCTTAGTTCAAAAACGCATGGTTTTTGGCATGGACAAAATTCTTACGGCTTTCTGTCCAACCTCATGTTTTAGATCAGGGGTTAATGGAGAAAGATGACGAAGACGAAGATATAGCAGCATTGTGCAATAGTAGTGTCTAAAATGTGCTAGGGACTGTGCAGAGAAATACAGTCCCTTCCCCAGAGAGCTAACAATCTGAAAGACAAAACAGTCTAGCACACTAATCCCGTTCACAACCATCAATCAACAGGCTGTAACAGCAGAATGAAAACCTATGTGTTTATTTGCTAGTGCGAGGAAATGTCTCAGCACCTGTGCACTCAGTTTGCTCAGGGGGGACTCAGAAGGCTAAAAGATAAGTATCTCTTCTTGCATCCCTGACAGTCTTCATTCACAGAATGCTCGAGAGTTCAAGAGCCTTCAGAAGTCAATTTGCATTAATAAAGCTTTTTCAAATGTACCTTCTAAGGCAATAAGCATCATTTAATAGGCTGCATACAGAACGTGTAATTCTGTCATGTGTAAAAATTCTACAGTTAGAATAGCCTGAGCTTTGACTGGTAGTTTCCAAGGAACATTAGTCAAGCAGAGCAAACTCACCCAAACTTTCTTTTTCTTGGTGGGTTTTGTTGGGTAGTTTGGTCCCAGGCACTCAGGGTGATAACTGTTTCGGCACTTATTACACTCCAGCAACTGCTACAGAAATGCAAAAATAGTGAGCATTATAACAAAAACCCAGCAACAGATGCCATCTCTTGAATACTTCCATTTTACACTAGACTCAATATTCTTGGGCCAGGAATAGATCATCTATAAGTTAGTCCATTTGAATTCACCACAATGACAATATTATGCTGTCTCATACACGGGAAAGGTTATCCCATTACTAATCCCACAAAACAGCCCAACTCATGTTAAATGCAGATACTAAACAGCATTCCTGAAAGTAGTGAATTGATGGGCACAGAAAACGGCATTGTCAAAATGGTCCCATTTATTATTCTTAATACCTTTGTGGCATGGTGCTGTCTCCCACACACGTGACAGAACTTGCAGCGACGACAGCACCAGTTTTCCAACTGGTCCTCCAGAGGGCGCTCACTCTCTTCTAAACAGAACTTGTGGAAGGGTTCACAGCAGATCTGACAATACACAAACTACAAGAGGGAAAAACATTAGCAGGTCGACAAACACTTTCCCGATTTCTCAACCAAACCAAACTGCTCTCCATTCTGTTTCAAAGGCTGTTTTAGAATTGACAGGACACGTATTTGCATTCATATATTTTACACTGGAATTCACACGCAAACCACTTTGGACACACTTATCAAACATGGGTGCCTAAAGTTAGGTACATGCTTACTTATGCACCAATTTTCAGTACCCATCAGTAAGCTGAAAATCAGGCTGCTTATTCAGATGCCTAGATATAAGTTTCAGAGCCTACCTTTAGATACCTACATTTGCACATTTTGTCTATTATTAATATCCATGTAACTTCTTTATTTAGGTAGTACCCAAAGCCTGCTAGGTACTTTAAAGACAAATGAGACATCCCTCACTGATCTGAGTCGTAAACCTTCTATGGCTGAGTGGGGGCAGTTATCATTTACTCCTTTCACTTAGGTGGTCCCTCAGCAGGATTCTCTGTGTATTTCCCTGCCAAAGAATGTCCTTCACCCGGGTGATCACATGCAGGAAGCAACACAAGCCTCAGGATTTTGGTAATGGGAGACAATGCCAACCCATCATAAAAGATGGGTTTCCCTCTCTTTAAGGAAAATGTTCTGCCTGGCAGGAGATGGCTTCACCAGGAATGCTCCCAATAGACTTTCTAAGGTTCCATATGCTTTGATGATCAGAGGCAGAGCTCTATCTCATCCCCTCCAAAATTTACATGCATAATTCACAGAAACTAAACTTCCCCAAGAAGCATGAGCATCACTTCTGTGACACACCTGCACTGCATTGCCACTGGATAGCTGCATTTCCAGGGAAATGTAGCTACGAAACTTCAACTGGTGTCCTGTTCTGTCAAAGTCATCAGAAAGCAGTACAGTTGTATTTTTCAGGGAAAAACATATCCCATTATATGCAATCTTTAACCAGCTTAGATATATCTGAAGCAAATGTTCCAAAGTGCCTAGGTCTCTCTGACTTTCAATCAGATGCATTTCTAAATCGTGGGACATAGGAGTTTTAAAAATGTTTACCCCAATATTTAACAGAGATCAGATCACTTCCTTTGGAGGACAACTACTCAAACAATAGCTTATTCTATATGATATGTGTTTAGGTACTGTGGGACACAACAGGGTTAGCAAAGGATGGAGTTACAGCCTCGAGTCTGAATTTTCTCTGGTTTAAGATGATTTATCAAAAAAGGAATCAGATACACAAAGGTTTGAACTTCTATTGTTGGTGCTTCTAAACATGCTAAGATCAACAGCAGAATAACATGCTTTACCTCTACATGTCCACTGCTGGCACAGAGAAAACAGACCACCCTGGGAGTAATAGGTACCGAGGTCAGAATGCCTAACCCACCCATCTCCCAAATGTTGTCCACTTCACAGTCCTCCTGAAAGCATAAAAGGATATGTTAAGCAGAAAAGAAAATAGCAACATTAGGAAAAAAGTATAGCACATTTATGCAACTGCTACTAGTCAGTGTACCTAAGCAGCTTCAGTTTCAAAATATTTAAAAACTTATACCTTATATCCATCATAGAGTAGGAATTAAAAATGGAGGTCACATCTTACTTATTCTTACTAACAAGTGGACTCACTATAATTGACACGTTCCTATATTAGTAAGTGAATGTAAGCAGGAGAACATATCAAAAGGTGTACTTTATACACGAATGTTCACACTTCTATGTTTTAATTATTTTGATAATACAACATAGTTTACTGTAGTACTTTTTATAAAAATACAAAGTCTTAGCAATATGACACCTCAATACACCCTCTATTCCTAAAACTTTTCTTGAGGGGCTGGAAGAGACAGATTACCAGTGCAAGAGTGGATTAGGGAAGTGCGGATTATGTTATTTATTTAAATGACTAATGTTAAAAAAAAAAAGATGCAAAATTCAACTGTTAATTTAAACTCCCAAACATGTATCAGGACTGCTAAGAATATCACAGGATTAATATCATCTCCAAATTCTGTTGACTCAAAGGTCTGTAATTATTTTACACTTCCACCTTGATGGAATTACTTTTGATAATGTTATGCCTGTTCATCCGTCTCTCACATGGACAATTCCCATTTAAAATTCTTAATAGTCTCTTCATCCAACATTGATATTGTAATAAAGATGATGGAAGAACTTCCAACAGCAGAAAGACGTTTCAGAAAGAGACAGCAGTTGCTAATGCACCATAATAGAATGGAGCACACCACAGTACATCACTCCGTTAAAAAGACAAGAGTTGCATTCCTGAAGGGGAAAAAAGCAGCTCTAACATTTATTTTGCAGCAAATTACACTCAAAATATTTCTAAGATATTTGACTGCTTACCTTGAAGTCCACTCTGATTCTGTGGACTCCATCTGTAGATGGCTTTTGCTTGGAACTGCTTCCATTTGAAAGAGTACTGAGCAAATTCAGTGTGCTATTCTCTGGCTTGTTGATTGGAGGTGGCTTTTCCTAAAAGTAAGGAAAAAAACACTTGGCATTTATTTCAACCCCAAATACTATTTAAGAAAGGATAAACCAACGTAAACACATCTTTGATAATTCATATACAAAACTGAGCACATCTCTGAATTAAGATTCTTATAGAAAATGGAAGGAGAAGAATCGGTTTTGCAAACCCTTTTTAGAGCATTCTACACACAGAATTATCCTTCAAATCCACACCTACTCTATCGCACTCTAAAATCATGGCATTCTGTTATCCAACATGATGCTGGTTTTTGATCTAAAATGGGACGGTAGCTCTGTGAGTAACACAAATTTTTCATTTTTTTCAAACAGCTAAAAAACAAGCAATTTAGTTTGTTTTTCAAAGGAAACATCACACTTGTTTTTAAAAATTGAAAATGTTCATATTTTATTAGTTAAAATGGAAGTAATTTTTGCAGTTACTTAGATTTCTTAGTAAAAACAAGTTGACATGCACCAATTATGTCTTAAATGCATGTCATGTCACTTGGGGACTTGGTACAATGGAGGAAGGAGGAGCTTTTTACATCTCTAAGGCTTATCTGGAGAGGTAAGAAACTGCAAACTCTGTTCTTTGGACAAGTAATAGAAACTTCTTCCTTTAAGAGTGTCTAAAAAGACCTGCAAATAGGATAGAAATAAAGCTGAAGCCCATCTTAGATTGACAATTCATGGGCAAGGAATATAATTTAATTCTGATTGGGCCTAATGCTAAAAATGCTATTTGTAGTAATAAATTTATCTAATCATGAACAGCCTACAATAGAGTAGTTTAGGGCTGTACACAAAATATGTTTGAAATTCTTGTAATTTACCATCTTGCATGATGACAAGTTCCAAAGGAGTTGCCGTGTTAATCTAGTTCAGCAAAAATAAACAAGGAGTCTGGAGGCACTTTTAAAGACTAACAAATGGGATTTTCTCCCACGAAAGCTAATGAGATAAATAAATTTGTTAGTCTTTAAAACTGGCACCAGACTCTTTGTTTGTTTTGCAATTTACTGAGTATTTAGTACAAAAACAGAAAGTCACCTTTTCTTTCGGTTTCTGTTTCACAGGAAAACTTGGACGAGGAGTAACTTTCTTCTGTTTGTTTTGTTCTATGCCTAGGGAAGGAAAAAAAATCATGAGTCTAGCTCTTGGAATGAATAAACACTTCCAGGAAACAATGCACTTGAGGAAAAAATATTTTAGGCTTTGCTCCCTCATCTATCCAACCTTTGCTCCCATCTGCTCCCCTTTTATCTTTGTAGTGACTAAAACCCACCATTTATGCTTTAAGCAGCCTCCTAAAGATAGCAAACTTGAACCCCCCACAAAATATTCCTGAAAACCCACCTGTTCCCCAGAGCATAACACATGCAATATTGACACCACCTTGCCTAAATTGCCTATATATTAATTATCCATATCTGCTAAACTACACTTCTTCAGGTAGAGATTCTGTTCTTTGTTTAACATGTTCAATCTACTGTGACGTACCACTTATGAACAACAACAGAAGTTTTAACTAAACACCAAGAAATTCTGTTTTAAGGTTACTAGGGTTTGAATGGAATATTCAAACATATAAATAAGACATTTTTATCCCTTCCCGTGCACATATTAAGTTTAATGTAAAGAAATCCTATTTAAATCACAAACATCTCCCAAAACATTTTAACATGTTTCCACCAGTATATAAAGCATTTTCCAGTTTTATACTGCTTGATGATGTTTAATATTCAACATACAAGACTGTCAGTTATCTAATAATCTAGTTTTTAGTTCATTTTGGACAAGTGACTGTTTTCTTTACATTGTTCATTTACCTAATTCTGGCTGGGGCGCCTGTTTTTTCTTGGGCTCACTAGGAGTGGTTTTAGGTACTTCTTTTTTCAGTGGTCCTGAGCTAGGCAGCTGAGAAAGGGGAACCTGCAATGGCTGGGGTGCCTGTTTGCCAGTTTTTCTGGCACTAGAAGCAGTGACCTGCTTGGATTCCAAAACTGGGACAGAGGCGTTTCCCTCTTCATTCTTCTCCTCACTAGGCTTTCGGGCAGGTTCACTGCTCTTCTTCAAGACATTATCTTCTTTTGCTAAAACAGTGTGAGGAGCTAGTTTCTGTCCAGAATCCACTTGGTTCTTTCCAGAATGACTCTCTTTCTTTTCATTGGTCTTGGATTTCTTCTCTTTCTTTTTCACAACTATGAAACAAAGGTAGGAATAAATTATCAGTTTTCACAGTAGAGACACATGAACAGCAGGGTCTCCAAAAATTTTGTATTGGAACCTGTGCTGTTCAACACATTGACTAATGATCCGGAAAAAGAGGTGAATGGACAAAGTTTGCAGGTGATAAGATCATTAAATCCTAAGCAACTGTGATGGGTTAGAGAGATCTCACAATACCAGGTGACTGGGCAACAAACCAGAAGATAAAATTCAATTCTGATAAGTGCAAAGCAACGCACAATGGAGGGGGGAAAAAAAAAAGACAATCCCAACTATACATATACAATGATAGGTTCTAAATTCGCTTTTAGAATCCAGGAGAGATCTTGAGTCATCATGGATAGTTCTCTGAAAACAACTTAGTGCACAGCAGCAAAAAGGCTAACTATGTTTGAAACTATTAGGAAGGGAATAAAAAATTAGGCCCATATCTTGAATACCGTGTCCAGTTCTAGTCATTCAATCTCAAAAAGGACATAGCAGAACTCGAAAAGGTTCAGAGAACAACAAAGTAGATCAAGAATATGTAACAGCTTCCATACGAGTAAAATCCTAAAATGATTAGAGCTGTTCAGCTTAGAAAAGAGATGACTAAAGCTACAATAGAAAAGCCAGGGGTCATGAAGAAATTAATGGATAGCATGTTTAATACAAAGAAGTAGTACTTTTTCCGCAGACCTCATTGCCATGGGATATTGTGATGGCCAAAAGTACTAGTGGATTCAGAAAAGAACTGGGTAAGTTCATGGAGGATAGGTCCATCAATGGCTATTAGCTAAGATGGTCAGGAACACAAACCTACACTCAGGGTGAACTTAAACCTCTGACTATCAGACAACAGGAGTGGAAGACGGGATGGATCACTCCATAATTGGCCTGTTGTGTAAACTCCCCCAAAGCTCTAGTACAGGACACTGTCTGAGACAGGAAACTGGGCAAGATGGACCAAAGTCTGACCCAGCATCGCAGCTATGTTCTTAGGAAGAAAAGGCCACACAAAAATAATAATCAGATGCAATTATGGGACTTCAAACCATCCATCTCATTTTAGAATTAAATGAGAACAAGAAACCAAACTTATTCTACTCTCAGAACTCTCATATGGGAGTTTCTTGGCATAAAAGGTGGTTCAGTGCTCTGCAAAGAAGGCACAGACAGTCAAATTGACACATTCAATTTCCTACACTACAGCCACTGTTCTAGTAAGTTGGTTCTGTATTCTTATGGACCAATCTTTCTATAGCATGACACAGGTCCTTCTTACCTTAAGTGTAAAAAACCAAATATCAAACAGGATATTTTGCTCAGCAAGTTCAAAGGGTTCAGCAACTTAGCTTTAGAAACTCACAGTGGCCAAGACTTACGCTTTTAAGAGTTCAATGTTCAGACTGCAGAGAGTTAAAAGTAGAGTGAAGGGAAAATGTACCACATTTTCAAATACAACAGCCAAAAAATACCAAAAAGGAAAGCAAAGGCAATCTAGTGATTTGGAGAGTGAAAATACTGTATAGCACTGTGGAATCTAGAAGTTGTGGCTCTGCTCTCATTCTTATTGCAAGTTACGGGTACAATTCCTGTTTGACTTCAAAAGGAACAGAATCAGGTTCCCTGCAAGATTTTGTTTTAGACTCATCTTATGCCTTTGGCTATACTGCTTGACGCAGCCACCTAAAAAAAAAAAATACAGGCAAAAGCTTCAGATATGATTTTATTATCTTCTTCTTGAAAAGAGGATCTATTACACACACTCCATACCTTTAGCTTGCTTCTGGAGATAGGCTTTTGAAGGCATCCATTGCAGATTCTGGCATTTCCTCATCCTGAGATGAAAGAGAGAAGTTGGAACATCAGAAATTGGTATAGGATAGCAACAAACTTCAGCAAGTCTTTCTGCTAAAAATGTTTTTTCACCAGCCAATATTCCCATTACTACTTTTGAATCATTCATTTTTTCTTCAAAAGTGTTTTGGGCTGAGGAACCTTGGGGCTTCCTTTTGGCTCATAATTATAATCATTCAATACAAAAGTTTGTGAATAGTGCCACAAGAAATGGCACCGTCAACATTATGGTGATATCTCAATCAGTTCGTTTTTTCATATACTAAGATATTAGAGGCATAGAAGTCTCAGGGTATGTAAACCATGTTAAAATCCCTCAACTGCAAGTTCTCTGAATTTTGATTATGGCTAATTAGGAGTGGGACAGGCATTTATATATAGTATGAGACATGATTATTAAGTTGTTTTGCCATAACTTAAATTCCTAATTTTCATATAATATTAAGAGTACAATATCTGTTGTCCACGAGTTAATGTTTGTTTCCTCTTTAGCTACTGCAGCAGGATCCTTGGCTTTGAAACTGTGTCCAGAGCCAGGCCAAAGCTGCTTGGAGAAAGACTACTTACAGATTGTATTCTGTGGAGTGTTTTCACACAGATGCATACTATGCACCAATTCTCACAGCTATGCTTTATAAATAGCCTTCATATCACAAAACAATCTTTATTTATGTCCCTTCGCTTGCTGCCTTCTCAAACAGATTATCCAGGCTAGTACAAACAGTCTAATGCTGCAACTGTAGAAAGGAGGAAAGGAAGTTCCAAAACCAGAGATGTTGTACACAAAAATGTTTAGATAAACTGATAAAGAGGGGAATTTAAAAAAAAAAAGTGATATTTTCAGCCAGTGTCCTGAGTTTCCTTTGCTACTTGTTAAATACACTCTGGATACACATATACTGAAAGAAATCTATTACTTTACACATCATCTGAGAAAACTATTTCAGTCTTGCCTGCAATTATTCATTTATCTCTAAAGTATCCATGCATTTTTCTGGACTACATGCCTGGCCATCCTCTTTCAAGCTTTTTGGGGGGTAAAGTAGGATGGGGAGGCCTTTGAAAAGAAGAGGTTGTCCAGAACTCAGAGCAAAAATACTCCTGTAATTTTAGTTTCTTCTGTTCTCTCTCTCTACTCAACACCAGTCAAGACTGAATAAAATGGGTTCCCTTCCAAGCCCATCAACTCTGCTTCTAAGCAGTGAATGAGAAAATCACCACCCACAACCCTAGAGCTTCCTCCTTCACTGCAAGGGTTAGCTAAATAGTTTGTCAGATACACACTTACTTGCAGCACTGTTTCTTTATGTTGCGCCCACCAAATTTGGGTTTGTCTAGACAGTTAGTACAGACACCACAGTCCTCTGGAACCTGGCAGCCTGGGCACTGCCCACAACGCCTTGAGCGCCGACCTTTCTTCACTGGAGGCTCTTGAGGTGTCTTGTTTCTGGTAACTGGCTTAATTGGCTTGATAGGCGGAGCAAGGGGTTCAGCCTCTTCTGAGCCAGCTATTGATGACTTATCTGTCAAAAAAAATCTGAGGTGAATTCAGTGGCCACCAATACCATATCAGAAGCCTCTAATTTACCCAGAAATCATCCATTCCATCGAGTGTGGGTTCATCCTCAGTCATACAAATTGAGTGGCTTTTGTTTTTGAGGATTTCAGTTACAAAACTGATATTTCATGGCACAGAATTTTATAAAATGAATCGAGATCAACAAGATTAGTTGATTACCTGTTAGACTGGAAGTTTGTTTAAAAATATCTGAAATCTCTTTAACTCAGACCTCCTCTGTATGATCTCATATTGTCCGTTCTAAAGGAACATATATTCAACCATGTAAGTAGTGCTCCAGAAGAAACTAAACCAATGGGCAACAGTATCAATATTTTGTATGAATCAACAGATCCGAAGATGAAAATCTTGAACCTACCATCATTCCCCATAGAAGACAATATCTTCTCTCGTTCTTCCCATGGTAAGGCACTCAGAGTAGGCATATCATCAGGAAACACTGCTCGCTTTCGTCCTAGCGCTACAGCCGCCCTCCTGCAAACATGTTTTATTCGTGGTCCTCGCACTGAAGTCTCTGATGAATCACTCTCTTGACCCTAAGTTTCATGTGTGCAAGAATATAGGCATTTCTGAGGAAGGTATTCTGAGTCCACTTGGAAAATACACAAAGCACACTTAAAGAAAAAAGTAGTGATTAAAAGGAGATGCTCAAACTGCAGATCACGTAAGAATTAGAGAATCAAAGCTAGTTTTCATAGCCTCCTTCCCAGTAAATATGTACTTTAGGGAACAGAAAAGCTGAGCTCTATTATTATTTTTACTAGAGTTCCATAACCATTTTATCCTCTTACTCCAAGGACCTGAACTCTTTAATGCTCTACACTCATGTAAAATGCATCAGTACTTAAACATCAGACCTGGCAAGGATAATTAGGCAAAAAGAGGCTAAAGCATCCTACCATCCTAATTGCCCTGACAGAAGACAGAGGAGTGAATCAAGCTGCTTGAAGGCCTTGTAGTCAGTGGGACAAATGAAAATAAGGCTGTATGCAGCCTTATACAGTTCTAGAAATTACAGCACAATCAGCCTCTTATCCCTGATGATAAAAGAAATCTAGTAATTTAATGTGTTCTTCCAGGATTTGCCCCAAAGATCCAGGGACATTTCTGACAAACAAATGTACTCCCATAAAGCTGAAATTTAGGGATAATATATTACTTCCTAATGTGAAACTGGCCTCGAGTACATGGAGTGATATAGAGTAGACAAGTCAGAAGGTGCAGAACTTGATGGGAGGGAGAAACACCTTTGGAGGTTTTCTACTGAAAAAAAGGCCATTTTCCACAACTCCTGAATGTCACCACTGACACCAGGCCAAATGTTGGTTTAAATCATACATAGGAAAAAGTACCTGAAAATGTGTTTGTGTGATGGCTACTCTTTTGGACTAAAGTGACAGCATTTGAAAAAAATACTGGGGCCAAGAAGGGATGTGTGAGGTCCCATTCCTTTAGATGCAAAATCCCACTGGATCTCAAGTCTAACCCACAAGACAGAAACCTTGGTAATAACACACATTAAAAGAAAATCTGAGATCAGGACCACTGTCATTTTTGGATGTCAGCTTTGTATAGAAGTGGGGTACCAGAAACACACATCAAGGGCCAAGAGAAGACTACATGATTTGTCAAGGCATTTCCCTTTATAAACTCAAGATATACTAGATGAACACCTCCATCAGACTTAGCCAGAAAAAAATCTAGTAAGCAACTACATTGCGCTGTTCTCAAAAAATGCATAGCTCCATCCTGAACTGACTCCAGCAGCTTTGTCTCCCCCACAACTTCTGCCCAGTGTTTCTCAGTTTCAAATTAGTTACCATCTGTTGCTCTCCCAATTACGCAAATTAGCATGCTATTTGTTCTCCTTTAGCAGCTGAATATTAACCATTTTCAATCCAAGTACAAAACAAAAGGCCCTGGAAGGCCCTCTCGTGAACAAGTCTAAAAGAGTACCTGTGCTTTTGGCTGATCTGCTTGTTTGAGGGATTTGCTCTTCTCAATCTTGTACAGCTGGGCTTTCGCTTTTTTTAGAAGACTGGCCACTCTCTTATCAGTCATTGGAAGTTTGTCTGCTTGAGCCAACATAGAGCTGATAGAGGAAGTGGAATGTTTAACAGTGCTTGAGGAAGGAGCAGAGAGGCGTAGGGCTTTGTCTTTCTCCAGGGGCGGAAGAGTGGGGCTTAGATCTAGATCTGATTTTTCTAAACCCCCTCTACCTTTCTTAGGCATTTTGGTTTTGAGGGCTGTTGTGTCTATAAGAGCCACAGAGGAAGCATTTGCCACAGGATCTATTGCTGTAGACTTCTTCCGCCCCGCAGCTTTTTTAGCTGAAGATGATGGTGTAACATCTTCATTAATAACTTTTTCTTTGGACATTCTACCTACAGGAAACAAAGCAGAACTGCTCTGAATTTCAGATCCTTTTTTCCTTTTCTCCTTCCTTGACTCACGTTTGTTCTCTTTTTCTCGCTCTCTGTCTTTCTCTCTGCACTTGTCCTTTTCCACACTTCTGTCAACATCTTTATCTTTGGACCGTTCCTCTGTAGCCCTGTCTTTGTTTCTCCCTCTCTCTGTTTGGGGACTTGGTGTGAACCAGGGAAACAAAGGAGTTGGATTAGTGGCTGAAAAAGACTCAGAGGGAGTGCTGATCTGCTTCCTTGGTCTCTGGTTTCTCTCTGTTGATTCCCCAGACTGGGTCAGGGAATGGGAAGAAAAAGTAAAAGTTGAGTTTAAGGCACTAGTGGCAAGAGAACTAACGGACATGCTAGTTAGTGAGGAAGAGACAGAAGATTGAGGGGTGAGAGTTGTCAAGTCAGAGGTACTAAGTCTCCCACTTCTTGTCCTCATGGAGTGCGAAGGAGATCTGGGTTCCGATCGGATTGGGCTAAACACCCTTCTCTTCCGTTTCCTAGAAGATATGCCTGTCGCAGAAGTTCCTGCAGTGGTTCGACTAACAGATGAAGGCAAGGTTACAGATTCAAAGATTCTGGAGTGGGCCTCACTTGGAGTGAATCTTGGCGCTCGCAGCAGAGGACTTCTTTTGTGCATATCAAATCTTGTTCCAGAATGAAGAGCAGAAAACAACCGAGCTGGAGCCGTAGCACCAGGTGTTGAAAAACCGGATGCAAAGCCAACATCCTCTGGTGTCAGTGGTGGGGGTCTAAAGTTATCAAATACTGGTTTACGGATGAGACCTTCTTTGGCATACTTTGCGGAAGAAAAGTACTGTGGTTCTGACCTAGAATGCTTTAGAGAGGTCCACCTGAATGTTGGTTCTCGTAGAATCGACTTCCGTTTCTCTTGCATGGGTGCAGCCGAGCTGGGCAGAAAAGGTGAAGCCAATGGTATTGTTGGAGGCATAAGCCAAGGTGTGTGGTCTGAGATGCCTGTAGCAGGCTGTAATGGTGGGGGAGGAGTGAGCAGAGGTGGAGGAGGAGAGGAAGAGGACTGCTGCTGAGACACACTCTGCAAAGTTGACAGTTTTTTAGCTGCCCTTTGGCCAAAACTTCTTTCTGACATGGAAAACCTTCTGCTTCTCCTATCACTGTTTTCATTTTCTGGGGATTGAGAAATAGGTAACGGAGCATGAACTTCTGGAGTATTGCCACGCTCTTCAGAAAGTGCCTGCATCTCTTCGGAGGCTTGAGAGTCAGTAGATGTATCTACACTAGGACTACTAGATCGTGAGGAATCTGAAGACATCTGAGATGAATGCTGAGAAGCCGCACTTGATTTTTCACTGGAACCACAAGATGTAGCACTAAACCTGCTGTTTGGTGTAGTCTCCAGGCGGGCTATTTTAATAGGAGGATCATAGTCTTCATCTTCAATGAATCGCTTTGGGGTTTTAATGATCCGCGAAGAGATAGCACTCACAACTGGCATGATGAACTGCCGGATGTTTTTCAGTTGAGTCCTTCCCTTTCTACCCTGCAATTTAGCTGCTTCTTTCTCAATCTTCTTTTGTGCCCCCTTTTTAGCCCTCTGCAAGAGCTGCTTAGCAATTGTTGCGTCTGTCCTCTTGGTAGAAGGAATAATCCTAACAGGCTTAATCCTACGGGGGCTCTGTCTGACTGCAGTCTTTTCTTCTTTTGTGAGTGGTGGTGCACCATCTTTCTCCTTGCGTACCCGCTGGGGCTTCTCCAGCTGTGAATTAATGACTAGTTGTGAGGCAGTCTTTAAACGTTCTGAAGACGGTGGCCTTCCTCTTCTGCGCACAATCTGAACCCCTTTCCTCCCAATCTGAAGTTTCCCCCCAGTCTTGAATTTAGACTTCAGTGGTGAGAGTTTACCAGTTCGTAACTTCTTAATTTTTGCAGCATGCTGAAATGTAGTGGACGGTGCCCTTTTTATTTTCTTCAGATTCTCTTTTGCTTCTTTGCTCCCCTTATGAGCATCTGATGCATCCTTTACTTGTGATAACTTGAACTTCACACTAGTAAGTGTTGGAGGTCTTCCTCGTCTCTTTTCCCCACTTTTAATTTCCTTCTTCACTTTTTCCATGGACATGCTTTCAGGCTTGCTCAGGGGGGAACACACTGATGAGGAGTCTGATTGTGCAACTGAACTTCGATCAGGACTGCTTCTGGGTCTCCTTCGAGGTTTTCGTGGACTAGACTTCACTAAGGGGGAAGTAGAGAATGCACAGCACACATTAAGGTTTTCTGTACGCTGTTACAACACTATCCAGATCACATTTGACTTTATCAACACAAGTGTCATTACATGCATAGAAAAGGTACCATAATTCTGATCCACCAACCCACTATGAATGTAACTTCTTAATAAGAGCTGTCCATAAAAGGGTTCCACTGCAGTCAAACAAAACACTTCTCTTGTAATAGAGCTTATTTTCCAAAATGTATTTTAAAGTCAAATATTTTTCTATCAAAAGAACTTTTATATTTATAACAAATACCAAAAATAGCTTTTTTGAAGGAAACAGTAACTCCTAAGATTAATTTTCTTGAAACATATATAAAGGAAAAAGTTCAAAACTAGTTTATTTTTTTAAAATATTTTTCTTCGTTAACATTTCTCCTCCTCTCCTCCCATTAATACAATGGTTACCACACCAAGAACAGGAGAAAGTGTGAATCAAAACTGATATTTTATAAATTCAAGACTTGGTTTTACTTTAATTTTGGAGTAATTTTAGTGCTCATGACAACACTTGGCACTGGTGTCAAGCATGTGTTGTGGCAAGATCTCATTACCTACCTCTGCCAATGAACCTTAATCTCAACCTATAGTCCACCTACTCTGCTGTTTCACTTCTGGGTCTCCAAACAGCTTTGCCATGTACTTCAGCCATTACCTGAGACATCCCATAATTCCCTACAAAGTCCCTCCTTGACAGACATTATTGTCTGAGCCAAACTATGTAAAGTATTGTGATAGGGACATTTATCCATTCAAGGATAAGATGATAAAATTTATTCACTGTACTCATCCTCACCAGGACTCCATCTTTGTCTGGTTTCACACAAATTCAACTGTTGAAGTTTCATATCAAGGATGTACCAGTGGCTCATTAAATCAGATCAGACACACTAAACAAAACTGAGTTAAAAATTCAGGTTAAGCAATGTTGATTGCATGTCAGAAGGCTTTCCTTATTAAAGACTCATTTTAGTGTTAATATTTCAAAGATATGCATCACACCTTCCTCAGCTGTTATGTCCATCCATCTCTCCCTTTGGCTACTTAAGCCTACCATGTAGATGGACACACTCCTAAAACTAGATCATCAGTAAAAGACACCTCACTAAAATGCAGGATCTTCCATTAATGCATAAATTGGCTCAGGTTTATTTTAGTCTCCCTTCAAATGTTAATTTCAGCTTCTAACACAAGTTTCACTCATAAAACTTCCTTGTTCCATGATAGACCAGAAAGATAGACCATGATAGAGTCAGTTCTAAACAGTCGCTGACTTGAACCAAAAGATTGGATGTGGGTTTTATTTTGTTATTCCACAAACACATACAACTTTTAGGTAAGATGGAACTCTATGTCTCCAGAAGAAAGATCATCATAATATCAAAGTAATGTTGGAATGGGGAGTATGAAGAACTACAGTGAATTCCATTACTTCATTCCAACAGAAAGGGACTCCAAGCCAAAAAAAGTGCACTGGATTTTTCATCTTCATGGTGGTGAACCTGAAAAATTTTCATGGCTCCTGTAGTTCCAATACCATTTCCTGTTAAATCTTAATTAAAAAATTCTTCAAAACATCCTCCTAATGGAAGAGGAAGCTGTCTCCTTTGAAGACCTTAAGATTTTTAGAAATAAACGGAGCTATCCATATATCAGGCTTGTATGTGGAAAAAGCAACTGTGGGCTTTTTAAAAATTACATCTTGATGATGCTACTACTATACTATAAACAGCACCGTGTGTGTGCCCAATCATATAATATCAGGGCCATTCTCTCTAAAACACATAATAAAAGGGGAAGAAAAAAGATTAAAACTTTCTTATGGTAACTGCTGCTACATATAACTGACTAGTAATAGTTTGTAGATGGGCTTTTCAAAATACAAGATTAATGCAACTAGTAGCCTGAGGATCAACTAGCTGTTGAGATTTTCCACAATAAAACTAATGCAAGAAAGAGAATGGGATGTTTAATCAGATGGAATAAGAGAAGTGCTAGCATATCAGACATCTGCATAAGTTTCACAGGAACTCTTCATCTTCTTTCCCTACACTTTCACCCACTGCCCCACACCCAGCATGTACAACAAACTGGAACTGAGGCAAAATGGGAGCTCCCCATCACCAAAATTTAGTATTCCTGGGAATAAATAGATTTTTGCCATTTTCTTCAAGATTAACAAAGAAGGCTACCCAGATATATATATGGAGGGTTTTTGTTAAAGTGATTGTAATAGAGACTGCCCACTGTAAGCTTCATCGAGACTCCAACCATACATTTCAAAAGACAAAGAGAAAAGATACAACAGTGTTCTAATTAATAGGAAGATTAAGCAGGTCTAATTTTAGTTTGTCTGTTTCCATTTTAGCTTGCTTTGTCATTGCTCACTACCTCTTCTCATTAATAAAAAAAGATCAGCTGGTTAAAAGTCTCTTCTCATTTAATTACCCTAATTGAAGAGTGAAGAGCAAGGGAAGGACTCCAAATTCACCTCAAAAGATCACAAGGTCAGTCTTATTTCTACTCAAAATTTCTTGACACATTTCCTGCTGAGGAGTGCTTTACATTGTGAGGATGGGACCCTGCTGAAGAGCAGCCCCCAAAGCAGGACAGCATGAGCTAGATATGAATGAAGCACAGCCTCTCAGGAACAACAGCTCTCTAAGTGGTCCACTCAGAATAGGAAAAAATAGCTATAATTGTTTTCCAGCAAGATGTCATTAAAATAAAGTATGCAAGGTGAACAGGGAGAGGCATGACTAAACCATGCCAAGTGACAACATGTAGTTCTAACGTCCAATCCTATAAGCTAAACATACCTGTGGGAGACCTGGTGGGACTTCGTATTTTGATCTCTTCGTCTGAGCCAAAACCTAGGAACTGCTCATCCTGCAATGAAAGGAAATTCTTTTTTTAAAGTTAAAAGTTCATCCCTATGTCTTAAAAAATTCAACTACAGTCTAAAAGTCAAAAAATTCAACTATGGTTCAAAAGTCAAAAAAATGCTATAGAATAGACTTCTTTTCTAGAAATGCTTGTTCCATCAGCAAGCCGTGCCTAAAAAAGGATATATCTAGTCATGAGGGATGGCCACAAAATACTCCTAAGCGTTGTGAGAGGAATAAAGAGCACATTCAGATAGGAACATAACTTGTACTGCATAAAACACTCTTCTCCACAAACTACAGATAAAGACCTCGCCTATAGGAACTACACAGTTTACCCTAAGGGCTATTGGCACTGGAAAGTTGTTTTCAGTATAAGTTTTTCCACTACAGTTACATCAGTTTGACTGAAGTGAAAGAATATCTCCACACTTCTTTGATTCTGCTTACTAAACTGAATCCAAAAGTAACGAAGGCAAAAGCTTTCTAGCAAAACAAAAACTGAAATTACACATTTGGAAAAATATAAATACCAGCATTTCCTCCATTGAAATAGTATAGACTGAAATTAGTGCAGATACTTAATGCAGTACATGCCATTGTGAAGTATTTATAAAGCATGAGCTGACCTCAAAAGTTAAAAACGTTTTCTTCTTGATTCTGTATACAATTGAAAAAGCAGTACCCCTTAAGTCATTAAAATTTGAGGAAAGCTCACACACTATTATTTAAATAATTTTAATAGAGTATAGTAAATTCACGCTTTAACATAGCTTGCTGATTTCAAATTTATTTTTAAACTGCTTTCTTAAAAAATAGAAAATCCAATTTAAATACAAAAATACATTTCTGCAGGGTTGGGGGTTTTTTTGTTTGTTTTTTTTTTAAATAATAAAAAATGTTAACCACTCTGTCCCATATGCCTGTTCTTTGCCTCCCACACCATGCTTCATAATTCATGAACAGAAAGGGGTATATCTCCATGGTGCAACCCCTGGCTGATCCTGGGGAAGATTTACCAATATTAACATGGGGTGATCAAGAAAGATCCATGATGTCAGGATATTGAAAACCTCTGTCCTGTTACTGCAATGAAAAAGAGAAATTTTGGTCCTAAATCTACAGACATTAATGGTGTCATGATTCCTCCCATCATCTTGGAACACTAAGCTCACTCTCTGGTTCCTTGACTTAGGAAGCTTTTTCCTGGACACTCGGACAGGAGACAAACAGTTCATTATATACCTGAGGAGCTGCGAATGACAGCAGAAGGTGCATTTGGAAAACTGAAAAGAAAGAGGTGCCTCATGGCAAAGCTGAATCTTTCTGAACAACGTTTGCCCATTGTGATAAGTGCTTTTTGCTCTGTTTGGCATATATGTGAGGGCAAGTGAGAGAGCCACACCAATGGATGGGAGGAGGAGGTGGAGAAAGTACATATATTATGAACAGCCAGAGAGGGTGCCTTTCCATAAGATGCACCTGTGACCAGGGCCTCCTGGGATAGCCTCCTGAATATGCCAAAATCAGAGCAAGCTGCCAAAGTGAGAGCCAAACTCCCTAAACAGTGATGAGTGGTACTTAAACCAGGCTCCCTAACAGCCACAACCAGACTTCTGATTTCCCACATCAGTTATCAGAAAGCCTGCCAAAACAGAAACCGCCCCCTTTATTGCACTTCAGCTCCCACCTAGCCACACGGTCTCTGAAAGAGATAGATTTTCCTGACCCCCAAGGGCCAGCCACAATACACAGAACAATATAGGTTTGGATCTTACCCAAAATACCACGCTGCCAACCAATTCTTTAGTAACTAAAACTAAAGGTTTAATATAATACGAAAAGAGACAAAATACGAGAGACGTTAAAGGGTCAAAGTGAATCACACACACAAATGATTTAGAGTCCTTGTAAAACAAGATCTTAGAAGAATAAGGAGTTTGTAGGCAGGATCAGTTTCTCCGGTAGACACCCAGCATCTGGGTGGGCCTCAGTCTTTTCTCCAGTCGCAGATGAATAGTTCTAGAGATGGGTGTTGGCTGGAGACTGAAGACAAAACAATGACTGCAGACATGCAGTTTGGTGTTTTTCTGAGGCTATGTACACACGATAAACTTGTCCCGCAATAAGCTATTGAAGGACAAGGAAAGCGCTATAAATATAGTGCTTTCGTGTGTACACACGTGCTTCTTCTATCGCAAAGGAGCATTCACCCATGTGAACGCTCCTTTGTGATAGAAGAGCAGTGCCTGGTGGGCACCTGTCCCACGATGCACTGCCCACAGCCAGCCCCCTAGTCCAACTGCAGCGCTTCCGGTGGCGGCGGGGGCTGTGTTGCCAGCCCCACCGTCACCCGAAGTCCCAGGGCTGAGCTGGGGGCTGGCCTGAACCGGCAAGGATTCAGGTCAGTCCCCGGGCTTCGGGTGGCGGCGGGGGACTGCGGCGCTTGCCCCTGCCGCCAACCGAAGTCTCGGGGCTAAGCCAGGGAGCTGGTTCGAACCCTCGCCGGTTCGAGCCAGCCCCCTAGCTCAGTCCAGGGGT
>ML685893.1:796579-820230 GCA_007922175.1 Pelusios castaneus
GCCAGCCCCCTAGCTCAGTCCAGGGAAGCCACCGAACCCGGCAGCTCCCATAATGGTCAATTTCACTGCTCTGCTACAGCAGTGAAACTGACATATTTGACAGCTCCAATGTCCCAGAGTGGCCTAGATTGGCACTCTGGGACATTTCTGGAGGCTGTCTAACTCACAAAATGTGTACACACGAGCATTACTGCGGAACAGCTGTTCCGCAGTAATGCTACCACTCTCGATTTGAGTGGTTTAACTGTTGCACGGCAAGAGGGTGTTGCCGCGCAACAGGGAAATTGATCGTGTGTACGCTACTAGCTTTATTGCATGGTAAGGAGCCTTATTGCACAATAAAGTGATCATGTGTACATAGCCTCAGAATCACACAATTTAGAATATAGATGTAGCTCACACATGCATAGCTTCTAATACAGATATGATACCCACACATAGACAATACAATCATTCCTAGCAAGTTACAACCTTTCTATTGATACCAAACATTACATAGCTCCTATGGATTATTGCAACTATGAAATATTAGTATGAAAAACAATCATAAATGGTGCCCTGAATCTGGAGAGCATCACAGCACCCACTAGTTCAAGACACAGAATCAGGGACATATTTTGATCCAACTTTCAGAACAGGGTGGAAAAGTAGCATGCCATAACCAAGAAAATGAATAAAATACGTTTAAAGATAATTTTAAGCAGAAGGTATACCTCAAACTCAACTGGAAAATTCTATTTACCTATTAAAAACCTTTATTGATTCAACATTACAGTGCAAACATAAAACCAATTGAACTGTGGCAGAGCTACAATGATGAATGCATACGTTTGTGCTTAAAGGCCCACAAAAATGCATAGGTAGAAGAGTGGAAACTGTCATTTGGAGAAATGAAAAGGGGCTCCCCAGCATCCTGTGTTCTCCTCAGGGTTCAGGACCAGGCGAGGCTGTGTTGGTTGTGAACATAACACAATGTTCTTCAGTAGACCTGTTTGCCTTTGCATTAGGTCCACCATTCCTCCCTCTGCATTTTTTTTGGGAGGGAGGGGGGGTCCATGCAGTCCCTTCAGACTGTTGCAGGAAAACTTCCTTCCCTTCTTTTGCTTTCATGGCCCTCTGTAAGGATGCAGTCATGAAGTCCATGAATCTGTCCTCCCTTGCCCTCCTTCACTTCCTTCAGAGGTTTGCTAGCCATTCAGCAGCTAACAAGATCCCTATCTGTGAGGGCCACAGCATTTCAGGCACCAGTAGAACAGAGAAACAGCACAAGTAGTTATTGTCGTAACACCAAATGATAACATGTTGCTTTTTCACAATTTTAGAATGCTATCCCCAATTTCTGTCCAGTCTAGTGTGTGCTTTAAAATTAGATTTTTCCACCTTACTTCCCCCTTGTATAGGGCCCCCTATACCGATGGTGGATGTGTGATGGGCTTGGGGAGGGAAAGGAGGCAGGTTAACAATTGCATGTACCCCTCTGAAGGCTATGCTTACATTGGAGGATCTTACCCACAGCTACATTCCCAAGAGGCAGAGAAGAACCTTATTCAAAAGAAAATGAGAAAACTACAACAATGAGCACAGCTGTTTACCGAGATGATGCCACCACACCTGGTACAGGAGTTGAAAGGAAGCACACCACCCGTATGGGCAGCTCTAAGGCGGCTGCATTTCTGTGCATTGTATCAACCAAATAGTATGCTCTCTTTCCTTTACATTTTGTCATATAACAATAGCAGAAAAGCACAGAGAGCACTGCAAAATAAACACTCTTGGAGTAACTAGTTTGAAACCAAGGTGGTGGTAATGCTGAAAAATAAGTGACTTATAAATGTTACTGACTTTGAAATATCCTTGTAGCCTAATTTTGGCACTTTACCTCATACAATGTAAAGGTGGCTAGAAACAATTTTTCTCTTTCTATATTTTCTCTTCCATTATATGGCAGGCATGTTTATTGTATGATGTTTTAACCCCCATAGTGCTTCCATCTTGAATGGGGAAAATGGGCATGGTACACAAAGAAAGACAGAGAAAATCAACCACTACAGAAAGGATGTGGACAAATTAGAAAGAGTCCAGCGGAGGGCAACAAAAATGATTAGGGGGCTGGGGCACATGACTTAGGAGGAGAGACTGAAGGAACTAGGCTTATTTAGTCTATAGAAGAGAAGACTGAGGGGAGATTTGATAGCAACCTTCAACTACTTGAAGGGGTGCTCCAAAGAGGAGGGAGCTAGGCTGTTCTCGAGGGTAACAGAGGACAGAACAAGGAGCAATGGTTTCAAATTACAGCTGGGGAGGTCAAGGTTGGATATTAGGAAAAACTTTCTCACTAGGAGGGAGGTGAAGCATTGGAATGGGCTATCTAGGGAGGTGGTAGAATCTTCATCTTTGGAGATTTTTAAGGCTCGGTTAGACAAAACTCTGGCTGGGATAATTTAGGGGGAGTGGTCCTGCTTTTTAGCAGGGGGTTGGACTAGATGACCTCGTGAGGTCCCTTCCAACCCTATGATTCTATGATAAGCAGCATGGGAAGGGCTTTAAGGAGATGACATATTTGACTAATGGTTATGCAAGTTGATAGTTAAGGGAAATAAACCCTTCAGAGCTTTAAATCTCCAGCACAGACGCCTTTTGAGCACACAGGGGGAGCTGAGCAGGTAGGGAGGCTCACAGCTCATGTCCTCTCACTATGCTGACCATCAGCTTGGACCTGGAACAAAGTTGTTTAAATCCCCCTGTATCTGCAGTTTCAAGCTGAGGCTCCATTTGGGATTTGGGCAGCATCTTTTGTGCCTGGGTCTTTGTCTCATGCTTGGATGTGCTGAAGAGATGGTGGCTGTCTGGGAGAACTCCTTCTAGTCACTTGGATGCCTTCTGTGTTCAACATCAAACTGCCCAAAACCCCATGCCAGGGCTCAGCTGTGTCCTTCCTTTGCAAAAATATGGTCCAGCTCCTCTTAGTACAGGCAGCTACTGGGAGGGTTACAAGAGGCTCTATTTTAGTTCACTATGTTCCTATCGCTTTGTTGGGGGTTTCTTTGCTTTGACACAGTACTGGGCTACGTTCCACTAAACCACTTTTCTCCTGCATTCTCCTGGCAGCCTCTAGTAGATCTTGGAATGCTGGCGATTGCTGCTCAGATGAGCCTGGATGTGTTCCTCTCCCCAGTAGTCAAGGAAGACCAGGACCTCCTGATGGTACCATCTAGAAGCATGGCAGCTATAATGGGTGTGTATGTGACTCAGTGCACTAACTCATTGAAAGCCAGAATCACAAGGTGCGCATATGGTTGTATGCCAATATTTAAATGGAAAGGGGGCATCTAATTAAGATGATCTCAGAGCAGTAGAGGCACACAGATAAACAAATAAGCCAATTTAGGTGTGAATAAATGTAGTGTGGGACAGCCATTGGAGGACTGTTGGAAGCAGTATAACTAAACCAAAACAGGGATACATTCACACCAACCTTATACCTGTAATTTCTCATTCCAGAATAGTTATGTCACTTCCTAAGAAGAGTAAGACACAAGAAAAAATAATCATGTGGGAGGATATAGGGCAGTTGATACTGAAAAAATTGTTATACCAAAACCTTTCCTGTGCAGTTGAGACCTAAGTTTTCAGACCAAAGAAAGACTGGACCAGAGCTGAGCTGTCATGCAGAGTGAAGCTTTTCCAATACAGATTTTATGCTCTTCCAGCGCCACAGATAAATAGATTTATGTTCTCTTACATTACCAGTGCCTTAAACTTGATAATTTATAAGTTCATGTATAGGTTTTTTTCAGTGACAAGAAATGCTTTGAAGCCATGCAACTCTAACCCAGAGACTCTTCATGATTAAAAAGGACCCTCAAAAGTTCATCTAAATCTGATTTTTTAATTTTTTTTTTAATATTGATTTTTATCTACCCTGCCCTGAAGAGGTATCAGGGGTTATTAGAAAGCATGAGTTGTAAGTAATGCATTCTAACAGATCACACTTGGAGAATGATGATGGGCAATGTACCCTCGCTTGCCAGATTGCTCTCCTACAGAACCCTTCAAACCCGTATACTAGCATCCATTCTATTCAACATCTCCATTAATCTATTGTGGGGAAATCATGAAAATATCAATATGTGATACCCAAGTCTTTCATTCACTGACACAGACAGCCCAATCACCCAACTATTTCCATCACTGGCTGAAATCAGCAAGTGGACGAAAAGCAGCTGGTGGAAACTAAACTCAAGAACCCATTGGGGAAGTGTGCAACACTCTGAAGAGTGACCTACCACCATTCACCTTCCAAACCTTGAGCAAGCATGGACACAAATAGGCAACTCAGTCCATAGTCTCGAAGCTCTTCTGGATTCACCACTGCTTCCAGACGTGCAAAGACCTACAGCTATTGAAATCATCATCGTTCACCTACAGCCACCAAGACGACAGTACTCTGTTGTCAAATGAAGTTCTGGTTACAGTGATCCACCTGTGCAACTCCCAGACTGGATTTACTGCAGCTCACTCAGGAATGAGTGCTGCAGCTCAAAGAAAGCTTCAACTTGCCCAAAGTATAATATCATGCCTCCTGAGTGATATCAGCCACTGAAAAACACATCACCTCAGTGCTCCACTCTCACTGATTTAGGCTAAGGCATCAAGTTACAGGACAGCAGTCCTCATCTTTAAGGTACTCCAAGGCAGTGGACCAACTTACCTACAGAAGCACTATTTGCTAAGGGACCCAGACCTCTATTCAAGAGTTACACTTCAAAGAAACTGTCAACTTCAAGTGCGACACGTCTGAGAACAAAGAACAGAGCTTTCTCAGCATTTCTGGCCCAAAATTACAGAACTTCCTGAGTTTTGTTTAGTATTTTTCTTTAAAAATCAATGAAGACAAGTGTTTTTAAAAGAATGACCACAACTCTCACCTTCTTCAAAATAAAAATCAATAATATTTCTTTTTTCTAGCCATTCCACAACTGTAGCAGAAAAAAAAAGGAAGGTGGGGGGCATATGACTAGATTGATCACAAGCTAATCAGCATAGGACTAAATTAATATTTGAAAGGGATAGACAGCTAGATGCTGAAACAAAGGTTGTCAATGATTCAGTAAATTGCACTTTTCAAAAAAATAGTACCAAAACTATACTCCAACATAGCATTCAGGAATCAGCAACAGCGCAGTGCCTGAGACAGACTTTTCAGACAACGTATTAAATAAAAGCCCTATTCACTTAGGGGTAATTATAGATTTCATGGTACTTTTTGTAGTAGTATCTTGATCCAGGTGTTCTTCATCAAATTCCAACTCAGGCAATTACATTTTCCCTCCATAAAGCTCCCCTGCACTGAAGTTTCAAATGGATGTGGCACTCTACTTCCTGTCACTATTGTTGTATGGTGTAAAATAACCACTGTACTCCACCCTAGAGATGGCTATAGGGACCTTTATTGTACAGTTTCTATAGCAGTTTAATTTTGTTTAGAGCTCTGAGATTCTAGGTAAAAGGTACTACAAAAATGTAAGTGATTCAAAATTAAAAGGTAGCAACTCCAACCACAGAAAAGAAAAATTCTAACTATCCCAATAACAGTACACAAATAATACCATTCACTGAATTAGCAGGGCCACGTCTTAATTTTCAACTTTCCTTGATAAGGAAGGCAAGATGAATCAACAGTAAACCTTTTTTCTTGTGTCTATGGTACAATACTTTGCCTAAAAACAACATATAAATCATTTTAAGTTCATGTCTTTTATGTCAAGGAAAAACTCTTTTCATCTTCATTTTTTTGCAGGGTAGGCAACAAAACCCAGTTGCAACCACTGAAGCATCAATAGTTTACTTCTAAGAACTTAAACCACACATATGGACATCAATCTTCGTGGACTTTTGCTGAAAGGGTGTCAAACCAGTTGTTTACAGCTACAGTATGCTCCTAACCTGCTTAACTCTCATTAGCAGTAGGAAATATTTGAGAAAATATATGTAAATCGATGGCTCAATGTGACAAATACACACTAATCTATATTAGGTCCAAATTCTGCCCATGGATACAAGCATTAACATCAAATGACTTGCATACCTCTGAGGTCACAAATTGACCCAACATGCTTGTGTTTTTACACCAAGAGTGAAGACTCCACATTAAAGTCTGAGGCTATGTAAACACGACAAGATTACAGCGCAACAAGGCAATCGCGCTTTAAAAATCACGTGACCTTTATTGCGGGAGAGCGCGTACACACGTCACTCCTTGTAACGCAACACAGCTCTTTGCAATATCGCGGTGTAGCGCAATGAATTCTGGGCACCTATCCCATAGTTCAATTTTCCCTGAATCGGCGCTTGGAATCATGGGATGAAGGAAAGGAACGCAAAGCGCCATGGGTAAACTCTGTTTCCCGTGGTGCACTGTGTTCCCCTAGCGTCTTCCTCGTTGCTAATAGCAACTCGCACCTATTTTCAACAGTGCAGTAACGCGCTACTTGCCAGCCATCACAATTGCGACAGCATGGATCCTGCTCTAATCTCCACTGTCGCCTTCAGCATTCTAAATACATCTCGGCTGGTTGTTCAGTACGCAATGAGCTCTGAGTCAGACGAGGACGCTGAGAAGCAGGGGCTGATCGATGCCATGCAGAGCAATAGCACCGCGTTGCTCAGCTCCTTCACCGATCATCTGCACACAGTGCAACACCGTTTCTGGTCACAAGAGACGAGCACCGAGTGGTGGAATCGCATTGTTATGCAGCTGTGGGATGATGAGCAGTGGGTACAGAACTTTCGAATGCGGAAAGCAACCTTTCTGGATCTGTGTTCAGAGTTGGCCCCTGCCCTGCGATATAAGGACACCAACATGAGGTCCGCCCTAACCGTGGAGAAGCGTGTTGCAATAGCGGTCTGGAAGATGGCAATTCCTGACTGCTACCAGTCGGTTGCAAACCAGTTTGGAGTTGGCAGGTCCACCGTCGGATTAGCCCTCTCACAAGTGTGCCGAGCCATCAATCGCGTTCTGCTACAGAGGACGGTGACATTGGGCAATGTTCGTGAGACTGTTGACAGCTTTGCTGCCATGGGATTCCCTAACTGCAGGGGGGGAGGAGGGGGGAATAGACAGCACACATATCCCGATTTTGGCTCCAGACCATCTCGCGACCGAATACATCAACAGGAAGGGCTACTTCTCCATGGTGCTGTAAGCACTCGTGGATCACAGGGGGCGTTTTACGGACATCAATGCTGGGTGATAAGGAAAGGTGCATGATGCTCGCATTTTCAGGAACACGGGTCTATACTGGAAGCTGCAAGGGGGGACCTTCTTTCCAGATCAAAAAATTACTGTGGGGGGATGTGAAGATGCCCATAATGATCCTAGAAGACCCAGCCTACCCACTGATGCCATGGCTCATGAAGCCGTACACTGGGAACTTAGATCGCAGCAAGGAGCGGTTCAATTACAGATTGAGCCAGTGCAGAATGACCGTAGAGTGTGCCTTCGGCCGTTTAAAAGGGCGCTGGCGCTGTTTGTATGGGAGGCTGGACTTGGATGAGGACAACATCCCTGCTGTAATTGAGGCATGCTGTGTCCTTCATAACCTTTGTGAAAATAGGGGAGAAAAGTTTTCCCTGGGGTGGGCTATGGAGGCACAGCGCCTCAAGGCAGCATATGAACAGCCAGCCACTAGGAGTATCGGGGGGCCCAATGTGGAGCTGCTCGCATGAGGGAGGCACTCAGGGAGCATTTCAATGATGCCCTCCCGTAGTTCACATCAAGGATGCATCAAGAGCACCTTATGACATTTTCAATCAGCAGTGCATGGATAGGATTGAAGACCTGATTTGTGCTACTTACATGAAGCAACATAGGGGACTAAGATCATAAATATTCACTGTGTACAAATAAAGCCACTCTGCAAAATTTTTGTTACTGTTTTATTGAGAGATGAAATGGGTATGGGTACAGAATCAAAAAGCATGACGGTTGTGGGTTAGTGGGAGGTGTTACAGGTGTGTGTAGCTGCAGGTCTCTAAAAAGTAGCTCTGTGAAGGACTGGATGTTGCAGTATACCAGGGGGGTGGGTGGCCTTCAAAGAAATGCTTTGAAGGACTACAGGGTGGGGGAGGCAGACACGGCTGAACTGTCTGGAGGGGAGCCCGAACATTAATCACCTGGGTCTGCAAAGCAATCATGCTCTTGAGCAGTTCTGTGTGCTCCTTCATGACGCTTATCAGTTCATCCCTGTTTCTCTGCCTCCTCTGCTGGGATTCCTCTCTCCATGCTCGTTTCTCCCTCACGGCTGCTTCTGTTGATTTAATGAGCTCTTGAAACATATCTTCCCTGTTCCTTCGAGCACGCCGCCGAATGTTTCTCATGCAGTCAGCTGGGGTTGACACCGGCCTTGTGAAGGTCAAATCTAATTTAAAAAAAAAATGAATAAAGCTATTGTTAACACACTGCGAAGATAACCAATGTAACCTTCCAGTAGTACATTCTACTGGAAGGTGCAGGGCAGTCAACATCCTATGGTTCACTGAAGCGGACAAAGTACGTAGGTTTTCCATGTGTCCCATGAAGGCACCCGTTCTGAAAGGGAGCTGGGTAAGGGTTGTCTGGAGGGCTAAACTCATACAGTGCAATCCTAATAGTAACATAACTGTAGGCTAACATTCTGTACAGGACACAGAGATGGAACCTGATATCTCTCTCATCAAAGTGCCCCTGGCAGCTACAATACATATCCTACATGCGACCAGATGCAAGCCAGGACCGTACACTGCAGGATTGTGTGCTGCCATGGTTCCCGGTGCTGTGCTTTGCAGCTGGCGAGGCCGAGTATCCTTCTACGGGAGCGGAGACACAGCCACTCTCCCATCTAACCTGTGTAGGAGGCTCTGGAGGTACACTGAGGAAATCTTTAGTGAGCTAAATGCAGATGATTTTTTGATAACTGATGCACTTCTAATGAATGCACACTAAATACCGTGCACAGTGGGGACCAATACAGCAAGCACCCCTGCCCCGGACAATGATCCTCATTTTAGCAGAAGCCATAGCTCCACGAAAGAGAAACTTACCTGAACCCCCCTCTGCCGCCTCAGAGGACACACTGCAGTTGATATCTTCGGTGGATGCCTCAGCTGGGGTGCAGAAGCACTCCTGGCTAGATGCTGTTGCACTCTCCTCCAGGTCATCCACCATCCCCACTGCCTCATCGATCACGTCCTCATCCTGCTCTGCTCTGGCATTCATTGGATGAGGGGGGACCGATGTGTCCACAGGACTCTTTGCAGTGGTTGTGGGGTCCCCACTGAGGATGGCTTCGATCTCCTTGTAATACCTGCATGTAAGAGGCTCTGATCCCGAATGGCGGTTTGCCTCCTTCGCTCTGTGATAGCTTATTCTTAGCTCCTTCACCTTCGATCTGCACTGCACAGCGTCTCTATCATAGCTTCTCTCTGACATGGCCCGAGAAATTATGCCATATGTATCAAAATTTCACCTGCTGCCATGTAGCTGCGTCTGCACAGCAGACTCTCCCCAGATGCTGATCAGGTCCAGCTCCTCAGCCGTGTTCCAAACGGGAGCGCGTCTGCCACGTTGGGCCGCTATTGGTAGTAAAGATCAGAGCAGCACTCCACGAGCAAGAGAACAGGAAGTGACAACAGAGGAGAAATTCAAAAATTCCAGGACTCAAAACAGGGCGGGGACTATTTCGTCATGGCCACAGAGAGCAGGTGGGGAAAGACCAGAGAGGACGACTTTGGAATGCTGGGACACTTCGGAGGCCAATCATTGCGCAGTAAGCGTACACACGAGTCGAAAGGCGCAACAGCTGTTCCGCGTTAACTGCTACCACCCTCGTCGAGGTGGTCTTTCTGTTGTGCTCCAATAGGGCTGTTGCAGCGCAACAGCCCTATTGCACATGTGTACACTGTTGTTATTGCGTGGTAACGACCGTTAACGCGCAATAAAGTGATCGTGTGTACATGGCCTGACACAGAGCAATCCAGCACCCCAGGCACATGACAGAGTTCCCCATGGCTATGCCACACGCTACTAGAAATGGTGGTGGCAGGGTCCTCACTTCTAGAAGGGAAGAGGCAGCAGCACAGGGCTTCCTTCTCTATCAAGGGCAGCCTTTGGAGTCCCCATACCCTCTGTAAAAGCAGCAGTCACCTCTACTCCCTGGAAAGGAAGAGATGAAAGCTGCTATACCACCTCATGCTTAGCCTAGGATCTGAGCTGTGCCTGTTTAAGATGGGTTAACTGGGCCTGCTGCACTTTTTTCCTGCCACACACAAGTTCTACAGTTCCAGGGTGGTGGTGTCCTGGCCTCCCAGAGAGCAGGTCTGTGAGTTAACCCCACACTGAAATGCATGCAGCAGTTCACACATCTCAGTTACTCTCTCAGGCTGTGTGCAGACATCTATCTCTGGATCAGCTGCATGTGACTCATGTAAACAAGCTTCTACTTACAACCACAAAAGTTAGAGGTTTTGTTTTTTCTTCTTCAATTGAAAGTTCTGTCTGATGTCATCACATAATTCCAGAAGCTGAGTTATGCTACAGGCTCTTGATGGGGACTGTTGGCAGTACTGTGAGAAACCTCTTCCACTAAACCTAGTCAGGCTAGAAGATGCATAAGCACTCAAAAATCACTCAAAATCTTCTGTAAAAGAATGAATCAGAATGAAGGCCATCACTGATCTGCTTTGAAAATTTACCAAATCACAAGAATTACATACTGCTATAATTCTTAAGTGATTTCTGTATTTTGTCACCAAAAATTAAATTTTTAAGTTATTGTTTAAATAACCATGTGCACAGTTTGCCTTAGAACATGAAATGAATGCCTGGGATGAATTTAATAAAATCTTTCTGGAGTCTGAGTATGTTTTAACTCCTTCAGTAGCTGAAACATCTTTCAGCAAGACAAAAAAGATCCAACCAAATACCACCCCATAATAATGTAGTGAAGAACTGGACAGTTTTACAGAACACTCACTATACAATTTTCTGAACAAAAGCCCATTCAAAGTTTCTGAACAAAAATGTGTTCCAGTGAGTTAGCTCTTTAAAAAAATATGTAAATGTATGTAATTTCTATAAACTCTTCCTCCTGACTACTCTAAGAATAAATTAAGCTTTAAGTGAATATTTAAAGCTAAAGAAATTTTATTCTGCATGGCATAAATTGCATTCTGGTTTTCAATGTTCTAATAAATACAAAAAGAAAATAAAATCACTGCATTCTGTTTTCTGTGTTGCTCTCATGAAATAAGGTTCTAATCTATCCATTTAACAAACATCTGTGGATTTCCCACCCAATATACAAAGGCGCACTGGTAAATGTATGCAGTCTGATACTAGTAAGAGCTACAAATACAGGTAAATAATTCAAATTATATCGAGAAAGAAAACCCAACATAAAAATGAGATCTTATTTTCAAAGATCTGTTGCATCTAAACATGGACAGCTCAATGCTAGATATGTTTAGCTCTCATTACGCTGACATTCATCAAATTTATTTATATCTATATAGGCCCCACAGTAGCATTGGAAAAATCAGACAGCCACACAGCAATACCATTCTCTATATTTTATATTCAAAGACAAACCCAACAAGGATTGGAGCAAAAGGGAAGGAAAAAGAAATTGCTAGTTTTTCAGCACTGCATATTCTCTTTCCACTGTTGCGGTGGTGATGCCAGGGGAAGGGGAAAAGAACAAACGAACACCGGTAAAAAACACAAAGTTCAACCACCCACTTCTACAAAATATGTCTTATATTAAATATAGTCTCAAAAAAAGACAAATTGTTTCAAGACTCTAGTTACTGCTTTACTAAAAGAGAACAACAGGGTTTTTTATACATGAATTTAAGGTTGATTTTAGATTAATAGAATTAAACTGAAAACCAAGCAGAGCTGTGAAGGAATGCTGCAGAAGTGAGCGCTCATATTTTGCACACAGCACTGCAATGAGCAATAGCCTTGTCATGTCTCTTCTGCCACTCCCCTTGAACACATGGGCTCACTGCAAGATGTAAACAATGTCACAGGGAACTGGTTTAGAAAGGATTAATACTTGCTGAAGGGAAGAAAGTGTTCTACAAATTGACAAAAGAATAGCTGTTAAAAATCTACATATTCAATGCTGTAAAATATTTTAGTATGCATTTCTGCTCTCCAATCACAGAGAGAGAGAGAATGAATCACAGGAAAATCATAAGCTATGTC
Organism: Pelusios castaneus; assembly: GCA_007922175.1. NCBI lineage: Eukaryota > Metazoa > Chordata > Testudines > Pelomedusidae > Pelusios > Pelusios castaneus. Next base: position 808,827 of record ML685893.1, read on the forward strand.
TGATCAGTTAGGTTTTGGAATGTATCCCAAACATATTTCTTCCTAGAAAGACTGTCAAGAACATAGATACACAACATTTTCAAATGAACAGTAGCCCAGTACTAAGTGCAGGCAAGGAACTTTTGATGTTTATTCTTTACAGACCAGAGCTCCCAACTCCTTGAAGCATTAAAGCCCTTTAAACTAAAATTGTTGACAAACAGGTAGGCAGTCAGGCAAATAAGGTGTCAGTTTTACAACTTGTGACAAGAAAAGGCATCATGATTGTCAGTGACATGCCTGAGACAAAAATTAACTTCTGAAAGATACACTAGCCCCTAGGAATCCAGAGTGAGACCCCCACCCCTTTCCCTGAACACTAGTCTATATTCCCTTCAATTTCAGCCCTGCAAGATTTCCCTTCCTTTCTTCTTTTCCCTTCTTCCATCATTTTAGCTTTGCTTTCTGCCACTAGATCCCCATATCCCCTTCTTCCCCGCACCTGCCTCACTTCTTTTTCTTTGATGGTTGTTTAGCAACAACTCCCAACAGCAATGGTTCAACAGCTTCCCCATCTCCAATATTCCCTAACCACGCAGCTTTGAGCCAGTAATAGTTCATGTCATTTCTTGCCTCAGCAATCCAAATTGTGTCCTATTTGCCACATATTTTTCACCCCAGCCACCTGCAGTATAACGCTTCCTTCTTTAAGGTACCACAGCAGACTATGATAGAAGGCACAGAGGCTGCGTCTTGGAACTAAAGCTGCACTGCTATAAGTTGCTAAGAGGGAAAGAATTTTTTATCCAATAGCAGTAAGTTACAAAGCAAGGATGAACAAAAAGAATGAGAATGGAAAAGACTGGAACACGCTGAGGAAAGGAGACTGGATACATCTCTAAATATGAGGAACTCTACACCATGCAGAACCCTGTGATAATACTGGCATAACGGAAGTGAAGCTCTCCAAATACTTTATCCTGAGGACCACTTTGTAAGATTTTTTTATTTTTATTTTAAACCAACTAGCTCACTTGGCAGTCTTTCAACCTCCCTGCTCAGTGGTTCACAGTATTTCATTCTGCAGTGTACCCAAAAGGACTATGAACACAGTAGTTCATGGCTTACAGTTCAAGAACCATTGATACAGAAACTGTAGACTTTGACAAAACACAGTCCTTGCTAGCATCATTTCAACCATGCAGTGGACAAGGCTAAAGCTATACAGGTATTTTAAGACTGAAGATAACAGCTATACTTCAAAGGACTCAACTTCCAATGAGCTACTCAGGAAAAAACAAACCCAGAAAGTAGCTCTTATTGAGTTTTGCTCTGATACAATCCAGTGTGGTGTGCACATCAGGAAACTATGCAAGAAGCATACCACAATACAATATATTTTAAGTAAATACACAAAGGTATTTGCCAAAAAAAAGCAATATGTACAAAGATTTATTTACATTATTCAGCAGAAGACTATATCCAAAGGCAAAGAAATTCAGAGTTTAAGCTAAAAGAATATTTTATACCAAACCCACACTACTTGGCAATTGTAGCATATGTAGCATGTGAAGTCATTCATTCTCTATTGGAAGACCATTGCAGGTCCCAAATAAGCAGAGACACACCTAACAGCATTAACTGTTATGTTACCTGAACACACTTCATTTGTATGTTGTTTTTAAACAATGTTAAAAATCTCATCATAAAAACATATGAAGCACTCCTGTAATATTCTAAGAAGGAAAAAGCTGAAATTGTATAAATTCAGCCTCAATGTAAATATACAAGACCCACCTGTCAAGAAGTGCTATGGGACACAACTCAAACTTCTAAGAGCTCCTTTTGTTTCAGTCCACTAAAAGTCCTTGTGAAATTCCATTTGAAAGTTAGTATACAATAACTTATTTTACATAAACATTACACAACTATGTTTTCTGAAAGAAAACAGACAAATTGAGGTCTCTCTCCAACAATATGAGGCAAGAAGTTAGGGTCTCTTCCTTTATACAAGGGATTTAAGGTACTTTCCAGGCCAGGATTGAGGTACTTCCCGTTCTGGTCAGACTGCCTGTAGCTGCATTGTCAAGTGGTTCCCTGTACTTTCTCTAATTGCACAATTGCGTCTTGTGATTTACTATTCTTGTACTTTCTGCTATGTCAAGGTTTGTTGACCTATAAGAAGAAAGCCCGCTGTACCCGTATAAGGGATAGAGGAAGTATGTATGCTAATATAAGATAATAATGATGCTAAAGTATATGCTAATGCTAAAAGGTATATAAGGCAACGCCCCAGTGTATTCGGGGCTCAGCCTTTGGAAGTGATTCCGCTGGGCCTGCTGTCAGCCGACAATAAACTCAGTTAGCCTCCCATTCCAGTGTCCGAGATTCTTCTGTCTTGCTACATTTTTGGCGAGCCAGCCAGGAGGCTCGGAGCGTTTGGCTCTCCGATTGCTGATGGGACCACCTCAGTAGGACTGTGGCCGCTGCATGCGAATCTGTAGTGCGCACCCCGGCTCATTTGCTGGGACGGTTCCTCCAGGGGACGGCAGTTCTCTGACGGAACCCACAGCCGGACTCACACCGGCAGAAGGACTCTAAGACCCGTCTGGCAGGAGCTCCACGTCTGGAATAGGTGAGATCTCACGGGACAGTTAGACCTCCCTCATCAGGGAGAAGGGGAGCCTGATCAACTCCCGGCTGGACACTAGTAGGCTTCCCCACTGTAAAGAGTGGGTCTAAGGGTAGCCGAAGCTGTCAGCCAGGTATTGGACGGTAATAGGTACCGTGTGCATTCTGGGTGGTATTAGGTACCGTGTGCCTGTGAGTGTGAGTGGTTGAGTCCGTAAGATGCCCAGTGGGCAGCCACGGCTGTGCCACTAAAGCAAGTGACGGACTGTGTGAAAAACGTCTCTCCGTGTCTCTGCTCGGAAGGACCCCTTACCGACCGAGTACCCCGTCACCCTTGCGTCTGTACCATTTGTGTCTAAGAGAGACACCGTACTAGATTGTATGTTAAAACACTTCAAGGTAGGATACCCAAATCACTATACTAAGAAGTTAGTACCCTGAAAATTGAAAAGGTTTTGTACGACTGAGTGGCCTGCGTTGAATGTAGGCTCGCCACCTAAGGGCACTCTTGATTTCCGCATAGTTAACCGAGTGTGGCGACTGGTCACGAGCGACCCTGCGTACCTGGACCAGTACCCATACATTGATTCATGGCTAACTCTGGTTGAGGACCCACCTACGTGGTTCCAGAAGCACCTCCCGGTGCAAGTATTAGTGGCTAGGAATACCCTGCCCACAGCATCAGTCAAACCCAATAGGAAGACCTCCCCAACCGCACCTCAGGTTAAGGTGGACCCTGAGCCTATAGATCAATTGATTCCCTTATACACACCTTTGCCACCGGTGGTACCGCCAGTAATCCCGGCACCACCCCCCTACAATCCTGACTCTAGAACCCCGTCTGAGGCAGCCAGTAGTCCTGAACCATCTGCCACTGAGTCTCTCGTAACGGCCACTAGTGATTCAGCTGCTAGCCCTGCTGCCTCCTCTGCAGCAAAGGAGGACTCCATTCTGGACGCCCCGAACCCCTCAGTATCAGCGCAGGTTCTACAATTTTCACCCTACAATCGAACACCCACAGAAGAACATCCTATCTCCCGCCTAAGGAATAAGCCATCAATCTCCTCTAAACCCCCCACGTTTGTTCAGGCCCCCTTACGGGAAGCCCCGGGCCAGTTCTATTATGATGACCAACACGAACTTCGAAGGGCCCCTGCTATGTTGGTCTATACCCCCTTCAGTACAGTGGATCTACTGAACTGGAAATCGACCAACCCTAGTTACTCAAAAAAACCCCAAGGCATGATTAATTTATTGACTACTATAACACAGACCCACAACCCAACCTGGAATGATTATCAACAGCTATTGCTGTTCCTGTTCACCACAGAGGAAAGGAGGAGGATATTAGATGCTGCCCGTAAAGTAGCCCAAGAGGAAGCCGACAATGTGGCAGATGCGGAGGTACATGTAAGAAAATTTATTCCGATAGAGGACCCCCATTGGGATACGAACACGACGGAGGGAATGGATTGTCTAAAGGCCTATAGACGGGCATTAATGGCAGGCCTAAAAGCGGCGGAAAAAAACCCGACAAATGTAACTAAGACAAGAGAGGTTGTCCAGGGGCCCACCGAACATCCCTCTGCCTTCTTGAAAAGGCTAATGAAGGCTTACCGTCTGTACACCCCATATAATCCTGAATTACCTGAAAACATGGACAAGGTAGCAGAGTCATTTATAGCCCAGGCAGCCCCTGACATCCGTAATAAGATACAGAAGAAGGATGGATTCAAGGCCCTCAACCTTACCCAGTTGATGGCCATAGCCCAGAAGGTATTTATGACTCGAGAGGAGGAGGGAAAAAAGGAAAAGGCCCGGAGTAAAAAAAAGAAATGTGACATGTTGGCGGTGGCCATAGTCAATGGTTTTCGAGGACGAACCGTCACCGTCCGAGGTCGAGGAAGAGGCCGGGGGAGCGCACAGGATTGAGGTGTGACTAAAACTTTGGGGCGCAATCAATGCGCCCACTGTAAAGAGGAAGAACATTGGAGGGCAAAGTGCCCAAATAGAAAGCGACCGCCCCAGAGAAGCCAGTGGCAAAGTGGGCAGAGAGGTCGAGGAAAAGGGCGAGTGGTAAATGGCATGTACCAGCCCCGTGACCATGAAAAAGTGGCCAGGAACCAGGAAAACGGGACAGCAAGAGGGTGGAACGCCAATCAAGATTTTATCGGGTTGGCTGCCGGGGACGAAGAATGAGGCCGACCGGGCTCCCAAGATTTAGGGCCCCAGGAGCCTATGGTCCAAATTAGGGTAGGGAAGCAGAACATTCCTTTTCTCATAGATACTGGGGCCCACCACTCAGTAGTCAAAACCCCAGTAGCAAAACCCTCCTCAGATGCAGTGAACGTCGTGGGGGCAATGGGAATTCCTATGCCCCAACGATTTTTAACCTCTGTTCCCTGCCAGACCCGTGGTCACACGTTCACCCATCTATTTCTTTACATACCTGACTGTCCGGTACCCCTGCTGGAACGCAATATGCTCCATAAGCTTCAGGCCACAATCGAATTTAAGGAAGATGGCCATGTGTATTTTAGCACCGGGACACCAGTAATGAAAATGCTGGTCACATGTCCTGCAGCAGAACATTGGAGGGCTTATAACGAACGCATCATGGCAATCCTCCCTGAGGACTTAAATGTCCCCGAGGGGGTATGGGCTGAAGAAAACCCACCAGGCCTCGCAATTCATCAGCCTACGGTTGTGGTAAACCTAAAGCCCACCGCCAGGCCTATCAGTCTTCGTCAGTATCCTATCCCCCGAGAGGCAATGATTGGGATCCAAAAACATATAGACCGGTTGCTCCAGTTTGGGATATTAACCCCGTGTGTGTCCCCTTGGAACACGCCCCTCCTACCTGTCCAGAAACCTGGCACGACCGACTACCAGCTGGTGCAAGACTTGAGGGTTGTCAACCAGGCCACTGTAACAGTACACCCTTGTGTCCCAAACCCATATGTCCTTCTGAGCTTAGTTCCAGAAACTGCCACCCATTTCTCAGTTCTAGACCTTAAGGATGCTTTCTTCTGCATACCTGTGGCAGAACAAAGCCAGCTGCTGTTTGCCTTCCAGTGGAAAAACCCACAAACCGGGTCCAAGGGTCAGCTCACCTGGACTCGCCTGCCACAAGGGTTCAAAAATAGTCCGACCTTATTCGGAACCGCACTGACAGAGGATCTAAAGGAATTCCCATCCGTGCCTGGACAGCAGATCCTCCTGCAATACGTTGATGATTTGTTAGTGGCCGCAGACTCAAAGGAAGCGTGTTTACAAGCCACAGAAACTCTGCTACACCTCCTCTACAGAAAAGGGTATAAGGTATCTAAAAGGAAGGCCCAGATCAATATGCAGACGGTTCGCTATCTGGGCTTCCAAATATCCCAGGGGAAAAGAACCCTCGGGCCTGAACGAGTTCAGTCAGTGTGCAGCATTCAGTCCCCAACGACCCGGTGACAGCTGCGTGAGTTTTTGGGTACAGTCGGATTCTGTAGAATATGGATCCCTAACTTTGCCCTCCTAGCAAAACCCCTGTATAAATCCACAAAGGGGGGAAAAAGGGAACCGTTTGTCTGGAAAAAAGTACACCACCAAGAATTTGACAGCATAAAACGAGCCTTAGTGCGGGCACCTGCTCTGGGTCTCCCAGACGTGAAAAATTTTTTTTACTTATATATTCATGAGAAGCAAGGGACGGCCTTAGGCGTATTGCTACAAACGGTCGGGTCCTGAAAGCGACCAGTGGCATACCTATCAAAACAAATTGACTCTGTGGCAAAAGGCTGGCCCGCGTGCCTTCGAGCCTTAGCGGCCACCGCGCTCCTTGTGCAGGAAGCGGATAAATTGGCCTTCAGACAGCCTTTAACTGTGTATGTGCCCCATGCGGTTGTGGCCCTAATGGACTATAAGGAACATCACTGGTTCACCAATCAAAAAATGTTAAGATATCAGGGACTTTTGTGTGCAAATCCTAGGATCACTCTGCAGGTATGCAGCCACTTAAATCCAGCCACCCTACTACCAGCCACCTCGGAACCGCCAAAACATAACTGTATGAAGACCATGGATCAAGTCTATGCCTCCTGACCGGACCTGAAAGATGTACCGCTGTCCAACCCAGATGTCACTTACTTTGTAGACGGGAGCTCATTCACAGACTTAAAAGGAATTCAGAAAGCTGCTTACGCGGTAGTTACCCTGGACTCGGTGGTGGAGACAAAGCAACTGCCCCCGGGAACATCAGCTCAGAAGGCAAAATTGATTGCGTTGACCAGGGCCCTGACCTTAGCTGAAGGTGTAAAATTAAATGTGTTCACTGACTCTAAGTACGCCTTCCTAACTCTCCAGGCCCATGGGGCACTGTATAGGAAAAAGGGATTAATAAATTCAGAAGGAGGCTCAATTAAAAATGGGTCTAAAATATTGGCCCTGTTGGAATCTGTGTGGATGCCGGCACAAGTAGCTGTAATGCACTGCCGAGGTCATCAACAAGGTGATACCCTGGTGGCACGAAAAAACCGGAAGGCCGACCAGACGGCCAAAGCCACCGCGGCAGGAAATAAAGGCCAGACTCTACTATGCCCATTAGTCCCCCAGTTCTCCGAGGCGTGGAAGCCTTGTTACAGCCCTAAAAAGGTTAAATGGCTACACCTGAAGTTAGGAGTTTACATGGACAATAAGGGGTGGTACAATTTATCAGATAAAAGGGTGGTTGTTCCTCTGGCCTTGGCCCCAACTATAGATAAAAGTATACATAAGGCCACCCACCTAGGCAAAACAGCACTAACAAGACTGATCTCTAAAAGCTTTTAAGTCACAAACTTAACCAAGCAATGTAAAGCAGCCGCCATTAGATGTGTAACCTGTGCTCAAAATAATCCCCGAACAGGACACTCTTTGCCCCCAGGAGTGCAGTCGGTTGGCACAACACCGTTTCAAAACATAATGATGGATTTCACTAAGATGCCCCGCAAACGGGGGTTTCGGTACTTGTTGGTTATAGTCTGTACTATGTCAAATTGGATAGAAGCCAAACCCTGCCGCACCAAAAAAGCCCGGGAAGTGGTTAAAATGTTGTTAACAGAAATAATCCCCCGATATGGCCTGCCGCTAGTTATTAGCTCAGACAACGGGCTCTCCTTCAGAGCAGACATAGCCCAGGGGGTAAGCAGGGCGCTTAACATTACTTGGAAACTCCATACAGCATACAGACCCCAAAGCTCAGGGAAGGTCGAGCGCATGAACCGGACCCTGAAGTCTCATTTGGCCAAATTATGTCAGGAAACCCAACTGGACTGGGTTCCTATGCTGCCTGTAGCCCTGTTGCGGATCCGGTCTGCCCCTCTCAAATCCACAGGCATCTCTTCGTACGAAATTCTTTATGGGAGGCCGCCCCTGATTGTGAGTTCTGTAACCCCCGACCTGGTACAGTTGGGAAATCAACTGACCCGCCAACAAATGGTATCGCTGGGGCAACAATTTAAGAGGTTACACAAGTGGGTGCAGGATCGGGCCCCTATTCCGATGGACACGCCAGTACATCCCTTTAAGCCTGGTCAGGAGGTGTGGGTAAAGGCTTGGGAAAAGGAAGCCCTGGAACCAAAATGGACCGAACCACATGTAATTCTGTTAACCTCCCCGACAGCTGTAAAGGTTTCAGCTCTTAGTGCTTGGATCCACTGGACCCGGGTAAAAGCGAGCCACGGGACCTGGACGTGCTCAGCGGATTCCCAACGGCTCCTTCAGGTGAAGTTCCGAAGAGACGACACCCTTGCTCCCCGCCAACCGGACGGCAGCGAACACGGGCAACAAGCCTGAACCTCTGCTCCAACCACACCCGAAAGCTGGTAGGCCTGCGCACAGGTGAAAATTTATGTGGCCCGACCCCTTGGATCAGTGAAAAACAGTGGTTATAGTTATAGTTGTAGCAGTGGTAGGAGGAATAGTCTGCGTGTGTTGCATGTACCCTAAAACCTTCTGGGGAAAGGATGTTGGGAAGGATTTATGGTATGGCCCAGATTGCTGTTATAATTGGGATGATTACATCCCTCCTCTCCTCCCAAGAGAAAAAAACCAGGCAAGCGGTCAGTGATTTTACAGCTGGGGGCAAGCTAAAAATGTCCTGTGTTTTAGAAATAGGGGGGAATGGACGGAACAGGAAGGTGCCAAGCCAGTAGTTTGGGATGTAGAAAACACCCTGGCCCTGTGTACCCATATTCTTGAGTTCTCTTTTAACCAACCACGGCCTAGTTGGGGAACGCCCAAGCATCCCTGTTTCCCCAGACATCCTAATTATTTCTATGCTCGCATGGTACGACAGTGTGATCGTGTGCTTCAGGGGCCATGGCCTCACTGTCCGGATGTCGTTTCGGCCTTACAGACTGGTATTTGTCCAGAACCCGTAGGTCCCCCGCCTCAGCCACTAGTAATAAAATGTGGCCCAAGCCCCTTTGATGCTCGAACCTTAAAATCCCTAACCCATGGCTGGAGCGGAACATGCCGTCTGAGCCTACCCTCCCGTAGACGGAAAAGGAAAGGGGGAAGGGGAACGGACCCCAGCACCATGTGCACCCCATGCATTGTAACCACCAAAACGGGAAATCAGATAATGGAGACCCTTAAGTATCATAGTTCCGTGCCTAATGCTTGTTCAAACCCGTTTACCTGTGTGCACAACACTCGGTACACCGTCTGTGAAAATGTTACGTCCCACCAGCCTCAGGGAAACGGCTTAAGGGCTCAAGTTTGGGTATATGGGTATAAAGGTGGTACCACGCCGGATGTCATGTTATGGGCAGCTCAGAAAGGTCAGGGACTGGTGGCAACACGCTCAACGCAGCAGGGGGGCAAAACATTGTTAACCGTTTGTTTTGACGCCTGCAAAACTGTGGTTGTTCAGAACCTAAAAGGTAGCTATGAAAAAACCTGCGGTCAGTCCTTGTCCATGGAACGGTCTTTGACAAACCAAACTAAATTTTTGTTCATGCCTCAGTGGGCCGATCGTTCTGGCCGATTTCGTTATTACTATGCTCCCAAAACACCACATCTTCACCCTGTCGGCCCTAAAAACGCCTATAACTTTAGCGTGGGTGTGGCTCCTGCTGCTTGCCAGCGATATGATTGCAATCCGATCTGCCTGCACTTTGGCAAAAGCGCAGTTGCTTCAATAAACATGTACACTCCCGGTATTGGTATACAGGAAATACAGGGACAAGGGAATGGCCCTTATGGAAAACTTATAATCCGTGTCAGATGGGAACAGGAGGCACCCCAAGAGCACAGTCTCTTTTGGTCCTTTTATGAGCGGCTAGCACAGGGGAATACCAGTCTTTCAGGTACCAATAAAGTGGTGAGGAATCTATTCCTTGAATTGGCCGAGGGAATTGCTTTTGCCCTAAACGTTAGCAGTTGCTACATCTGTGGAGGTACTAACATGGAAAAGCAGTGGCCATGGAAGGCCCTGAAAATTGATTGGCATAACCGCTCCTTCGGGTGGGGCTTTAATTTCACAACCTACCGACCGGGAGTCTGGACTTTGGGGGCTTCACTATTGGGAAGACGCTGTTTCTCTCAAACCGTGGGGCAGGTTTTGGTAAAAAACTTGGCATGTAAGGCCACGTGAAGGTGCGAAAACAATCAGACGGTATGGTGAAGCGGGCAGAACCACACTCAGCCTAACCTGACCCATGTTACCCAGTGGCCCCAGTTAAACTCTTTGGTAAACCTCTGTGACCTGGCTCCAGTACTCCGGGCCCCAGACTCCTTGTATTGGATTTGTGAAAAATGGGCCTATGCCCAGCTTCCGGCAAATTGGACAGGCACCTGTGTCATGGGTTCAATCCGCCCGGGGTTCTTCCTCCTCCCTTTGTCCCGAGGACCAAACTTGGGGGTACCGGTGTACGACAGTAAAGGAGAGCCCAGGTCAAAACGCGCCACAAGTTTACGGTCCCCCGCAGCTGAGCGTATTCGCAGCTCCCTGTCTGCTAGCGTTCTTCAGGTTAGTGGCTGGGCCTCAGGGGAATGGCCCCCGGCCCGTATCACCTCATACTATGGTCCCACCACATGGGCCGAGGATGGTACTTATGGCTACCGCACCCCAATATACATGTTAAATCGTATCATTCACTTACAGGCTGTAGTGGAGATCATAACCAATGAAACCGCTTCGGCGCTAGACCTCCTTGCCAAGATGAATAGTGAAATGCGCACGGCCATATATCAAAATAGCTTAGCTTTGGATTATCTGCTCGCTAAGAAGGGCGAAGTTTGTAAAAAATTCAATCTGACCAATTGTTGCCTTAAAATAAATAATACCGGGGAGGCTATAAAAAAAAAAAAAAATGAACTCAGAAAGGTGGCCCATGTCCCCGTTCAGACTTGGAAAGGCCTGGACACATCAGGATGGTTTGGCGGTTGGTTTAATTGGCTGGGGGGGTTCAAAAGTATGATTGGCATGATGATACTGCTTTTATGTGCCTGCTTAGTGCTTCCGTGCCTGCTCCCTGTCCTTACCACTACCATTCAGAGTACGGTGGGCCGCATCGCGCGTCAGGCTGCCACTTCGCAGCTCATGACTTTGTACATGTACCAGCGTCTGCAGGCCAAGGACGAGGCCCCGCCAAGTAAGACGAAGACTCGTAGTACTTATATCTCTTGGACCAACCCCGAACTCGAGGAAAATAATGAGTCTTACGTCAGACTCAAAGGGGGGAATGAGGCAAGAAGTTAGGGTCTTTTCCTTTAGACCTGGGATTTAAGGTACTTTCCAGGCCAGGATTGAGGTACTTCCCGTTCT
>ML685893.1:825230-886911 GCA_007922175.1 Pelusios castaneus
CCTCTGGTCTGACCCAGTACGGCCTTTCTTATGTTCTTATGTTCTTCATGAGAATGCTTTCTGAAAACTAGTCTATCCTTCACATTATGTGCAAAGTTTGAAAGGCAATCAAACATTACCCCAGAGGCAAAGTCAGGAGTGTCAGAAGCCAGGTCTTCTGAGACTCGGTTCAATTCTCTACCTACTATGTTTTATAATACTGTACAAATTTTACCACGAACTGCAGTTTTTGTACTCTGATGAACATCTTTGTTTCTAGGATGCCATAATTCTGGAACTCACCCAATTTACTTCATATTTTGTAAACATTCTACCTCCACCCCAGCTGTACCAACCATTTTGAAGCGGGATAGGACAGTTCCGAGGGTATTGTGGTAGGGGACATGTGAGACAAAAATTCAATCTTAGAACAGAAACTCAGTTCCAACCTTAACTATGGGAGGACTTCTTCCTCTCCATAGTTCAATTAACTATTTGTAGTGTTTATTTGTTCTGTTAAAAGAGATACGAGGATGATTTTGTAATCTGCAGATCATAAAGCAATGAACTGGAGCAATAATTTGGAACAATCCTACAATTACAAACCCTAGTCTATTTAGAATTAGGATTCAGATTATTTTTAAATTGAGAGCTCTGTTAACCTAGTTCTCCAAAAGGATGAACTAATTCTGGCTTTGACCCAAGATTCTGTAGATGATTATTTCTTTCTTGTTTCATATTTGGCACTTACAAGTAATGCCTGTTAAGGATCTTCAATAGAAAGGCTCTTCTCTTCACAAACACTTCTTTCTGCTTTATTTTCAATTGAAAGAGTTGTGTCACACCTCTCAATCATGTTTGTAAGTGGCCTGTTCATGACAATACCACCGACAGATAGAAGTAATAGCGATCTATCAAGGTAGTCTACTATCTGATGAAAATACCACGACAGCTGTTGAAATCACAACATGAACGTGGAAGTGTAGAATACTGAATCAATTAAAGATGTCACAGGTATTTACATTCCACCCTGAGGAAATTGAAGCAGGAACACCTTCTCTGTGGTTATTGTACTGCAAGTTACCATAAAACACAACAGCAGATGGAGATTGATTAAAAACATGATAATTTTAAACAAGATCTCATTTACCTGAGAAAACATAATGCAACATTTAAAAAAGGTCACTCAGGAAAATAAATGAAAGGATTACAACGGGCCAGTCCTTTGGATATGATAAGGAAGCAAAAGGCCCCCAACATTCCCTGGACCCAGAAATGGGAGTTTCAATGTATTTCCCCCATCCTATCTAGATGGTTACACAGGTTGAAGTTCTGACTCAATGGACAATATCTCTTCACTACAAGCAGTGTAATTCAAGCACAGAAAGTTATATTCAAATTTTTGTTAAGATGAATTAACAGACCACTTTAGTAAGACTTTGGAACAACATAACATTTTTCGAAGTTGTTCTATCTGAAGACTTAATAATAAGGACTTAATAAGGAATTCTGGTTTTTAAAATGGATTTCAGGTGAAAAGTTCTCCTCAAGATACCGATTCTAGTGGTGTTTCAGTTTTAGCAAATAATATGGATTCTTAAAGGCAAACAGGAATCACTTTTGTCATCAAACCTGACAAGCAAAAGCACTAGAAATAGGAATGCAACTTTTCCAGGCATCTCTTACGGGGGGGGGGGGGGGGGGATTTGGGGGGCGGGGGTATTTAATTTAAAGACAGAAGTATTCACTTTACTTCCTCTCCTATACCTTGGTTTTTCGTTTATTCTTCAACAACCAGCCAGCTCTACAGTATCTTATTGCCCTGGAAAGACGAGCAAGAGTCTGTCTTCAGAAGTTAATTCTGCAATCCGTCCAGTAGTTACTGGCATCTAAGGATTCCCCTCATACTGAAGAGAAGACAAAGCAACAAATTACCGTGTGAGCATCAAACCAGATATTCATGTATTCCTTCTGATTAAGACAACTGGATACTCAAGTAAGCCCCAAAAGCACATCCCTGAATTTCCACGTTACTGCTCTAAGTTGCAAGCAACGGGGTTCTTGTTACACCCAACCTAGCAAAGTGAGGGCTCATTTGATGTCCACATTTTTATAAATGAGTGCCCGTCCAAAAATCAAGAATCAGAATGTCATGTGTTGGCATTTAGTCTAGAAATCAGAGGTACTAAGCACAATCAACTCTTGAGACCTCTCAAAAAGAACAGCACAATTATTCATTGTGTTGCCTCCACATAAGATAAGCCATAAATAGAAGTAATTTTTCTTCAAAATGGACCCATTTTTTTTTAAACTGGCAACCCATATCCTTAGCAATTATAAATCACAGGAAGAGTAGCATAAACACAATCAGAACTCTAGCTTCCAAAGTCTCTCAGTTGACAACTAATTTTAGAATTACAAAATCAAACTGAACTGCATGTCAATTCTCACAGAATTACTGCAGCGCTTAACCAAGTGGCATTAGTAGCATATTGGCCAGTCTGGCCTGTTAAATCTAGATAGTGTTTGCAAGGTACAACTTGGAAAACATCCAGGGCTATTACCGAGTTAAGACAGGGCTCAACAAAACCCAGGTGCCAGGTTGCCACAGTGACCGGGGTTTGTAGCCTGGTTCCTAGCTCCACTGCAGAAATACAGTGGAGGAGCGCCCTCTGGTGCCCAAAAATAAAATGGCTGGCACCTAGCAGGAAGCCAATCTTGTCAAGCCCTGAGTTAAGATGAATACAAAGATCACCACCGTGACTAGACCCCCAGCAGCAACTTTTAAACTTTAAATACAACACACTAACAAAATATTTCATCAGTCCAAGGTTTTTTGGGTAGTTAGTTGATGGTGTAGCTCTAGTAGTGTTCTATCAACCCTGTTCATGCTTTCATTACTCTATGTGAATAATCTCTATTAATAATTTTCATTCTGAGTAAACAGGAAATGCTTTCTGTAACATGAAACACTTAAAATTATTTCATTCTGATGGCAACATCTTTTCAGTACAGCCTGTAAAGTAAAGGATCACCCAAAGCGTTATCATGCGTCAACTGAGTTTCCAGCATTCAGGGAGTGAAAAGTGAGACTTTTTCAAAAATCCCATCTAAGAGCATGCTGGCAATGCACCACTTTTGATAAGCTAGTGGTTCCTCCCTCAATTCTTTAAGTGGAACATTTAAAAGCAATACTCAGAATAAACTGAGACAACTGAAAATAGGTTAAAAGGGTAGATTTTTTAAAAAAAACATAAAATGGACACAAATGATTGGGCAACTTTGATTGTTAGACACATCAAAACAGAAATACTGAAACAATTCAGATACTTCTGGCCATTTGTATCATGGTACTCTAAAAGATATTGTACAATCTGGAAAAAAAAATTCCTGGGCAAGTGATTAACTGCATCTTTCAATAACCTCATAAAAGATCTCCAGATCCTTTTTGTATCTTAACAAGGTATTTTAATGGCTGTGACAGCAGGAATTAGAGACAAGGGTTCAGCATGGATACCACTGTCTGTCTCATATCGATGAACCATCAATAAAGCCATTTGGCTCTAGAGAATGCTTTTACTAAGTCCAGGCTAATTTCTATCTAAACATCTTACAAGATGAATTGGTAAGGGAATAAGATGACAGATTTTTGCTTGTCCTTCCATACCAATATAACACAGTTCCTCTAACTGAAATACCCGTAAGTTTTCCAAAACAAAACTCTAGTAAATTGCCTTCTAGCCTCAGCTAGAATTTGGGTAAAGTTTCAGAGTTCTATGGATCTGTGTAGTCTCCTTGGATGGAAGCTCCCAGACTAGTGCCTCCACGAGGTTGCAATGGCTATGATCACTCCCTACAACATTCAGCTGTTGTTCAGAGTGGTAGAAACAGGCAAATAAAGGGTCTGGCTAAGAATCAATTCAGAAATATACTCTAAACTAGTAATAAAAGTTTGCAAGATAAATTTTCATACCCAAATCTTAAAAAATTGGGTGGTAGGGACATACATGGGACTGACTTAAATGATGAGTGAATGGTGCAGGTGCCTAATCTTAACTCTATTGAATACCATATTCCTCCTCTCAAGCATGTCCCATAATCATCCTGTTAGAACTTCAGTACATAAAATAAGAGGGAACACCAGAACCAGTCATACATCAAAAGACCTTGGAATGCCATTTAATAGGCTGTGGGTCAGCGATGCCCAGCACGTGTCCCAAACTTGGCATGCGCACCTATTCTGAGCGGCACATGGCAGCACCCAGGCTCCTGCCACTGGACCTACCTCCCAGCGGGGCCTGGCTGGGGCCACAAGAGCAATGTGCACGCCACGGCTCCTGAGCCCTGCTGGCCGCACTCAATCAGCAGGCAAATGGAGCCGCAGCGCATGGGGCTCCTGGAGCCTGCTGGCCAGGGTGCAGTGGGCAGGCTGGCATGGGAGCCGGTAAAGGTTGCCAACCCCTGGGCTAAAGGCCATACATGCAGGGGCATCAAAGGGTTAAGAGATAATAAGTGAAGCAGGTGTTAGGCTTTTGAAGCAATCTTTGTAAATCCTATATACATAGCCATCATACACAGATTCAAAAAAGAAGGGAGAGGGCAGCCAGAACATGCTTTTGCTCATAACAAGTGGTTGTAGGACGGACATGGCCAAATACGGTGTTTGTGCAGAACCCATGCAACCATATGGGAGAAAAAGCAACCCTAACAATAATGAGAATTGAAAAACCAACTCCAAAACATCTTCTCTCCTCCTAACTAAGAATGGCTGAAAGAGTAATTGCCGCCACAAGGAGGAAACGGATTACTCGATTGTCCCCACCCACTCTATCTCCTTGGACAGAATCTGATGTGGTATGATAAAATCTACAGTTCAATCATTTGACTCTCACACTGAAAACGGGGGAAACCCACAATGATACTTCAATGCTAATTCTAATTCAAATTCAATAATTCATCCTGTAAGGCAGGGCTCGACAAAACCCAGGCACCTGGTCACCATGGCAACCAGGGTTTGTAGCCTGGCTCCTAGCTCTTCTATGGAAATGCAATGGGGAGACACCCTCCGGCAACCAAAAATAAAACTGCTGGCACCTAGCTAGGAGCCAATTTTGTCGAGGCCTGCTGTAAGGATTGTACTGTGTGTACCATAGCTGAGAGCACCATGATGTGAAAGAGTTCTGATGCTTTTAGTGTTATCATGTCAATATATGCAAGAGGTAACACCCCCATCCCTAAATGAAGAATAGGTTATAAATCATTGCCTCCTTTGAAAAGTTGATACTGCATCAGAAAGAATCAACTTTCTCAGAATGAACAATCCAAAATATTTGTCTTCTAATAGCTACAAGTAATCAGCATTCAGCAAAGCAAGGAAATATTGAGAGAACCCTAACAGGAGACTGGCTTAGTATGGTTATAATTTATACATTGATTCTAATATTTCTTATGAAGGACCTAGAACAGTTCAGAAAGACTAGGTGTGAGAAAACAACAATATCCCATATCTCTGCTTACAACATGCATTTAACCAGTCAGGATTTGCTTTACATAAATACCTTATAAGAATCTAAACCTCTCCATCCAAGCTTCCATTGACATAGGCAGAGTTCTGTAACTATACTTCATGAATTAAAGACGCACAGTTTTACAATGATCCTTTAACATAAAATTGGGAAAGGAAGTTCTGAGCCACAAAATTTTAATGCATGTTTAGGAAAGAAATTATCTGTTCTATTCAGCTCAGGCATGACTGGGGCAGGAATGGAAAGCCACTCCTCCCAGCACATGTATCTTGTTTTTAAAATACACTAGTTAGCCTTTAGCGAACCTCTAAAGCTCCTACGTTTGCCTCATAGACGACTGTAATCCATTTATAATTACAACAGCACTACCAGTTCTATTAAACTTACTGTTAAGATTCCACCTGCACTTCTCTTCCAGGGGTTTGTAGCTGTTTTAACTTGCATCAAGTTGAAACTTGGCACGTAAGAGGTCAGCAAGTACAGGTTCAATTTTTATTTCATAAAGCATCAATTAAACATTATTTGAAACCACAATGCTGGCAGATATTTAACTCTGATAAAGTAGCTGTACATAAGCACTTTCCCTGGTTTCTACTATACAAAAATTCCATATTATAGTTTAGAGAACATGTAAACAAATATTATCCAAAATCCTCCTGATTACTAAACTCAAGGTACGTTTGACTCATACCAGATAGAAAAGATTTGATTGGAAAAATATTTTTTTTTCCAGTTTGTTGTGGTTCTATTATGCCATCCTCCCCTGACTAAATAATGTTATGTCAAAGCCTAACTTTTTAGTTCTTCATTCTACAGACAAGTAGATAACAGGACAGCTCTGTGAAAGAAACTGAGCTGAAGCAAAGGATTTGCACAAAATCAACATGGGATGGAAAGAGAAATCCTTCAGCCTTCCTCACCCCCTAAAATATTATTGAACAACAAAGAAAACTGAAACAACTATGTTAGTGATATTAAAGCATCACCGAATGGCAGAAAGAAGAACAATCATATCTGAAGCAGCTGCTGTTTTTCTTCGGATTTGCAGCGAATGCAGTATAACAAGATCAACTATGTTCTGAACCATGGCACAATGATGTGAGTGAAAATTTGAATGCCAAACTTAGCTCTGAATTTTCCTGGCCTTGTTGGATTAAATGAGAATTTTGATGTTAATGCCACATTATTGGTAGATACATAAAAAAGACAAGACCAGACCAGAGTAAAAGCTGCTTAAAAATAGTATTGACCATAGCACAAACATACACAATAAGACAACATTTCCCTACATACTATTTCGATCTCCAGAGATACTTGGATGTTACATCTAGGCCATCTAGACTTATAAAACATTATATAATATCAAAGATTTCAACTCAGGATGAGTAGTTTAAGAGCAAGCAAGCAGCAGGTTTTGATCAATGTGGTTCAGGAAAGATCTTTGACTTCATGGAAATCATAAACAATGTAAGTGTTATGCAACACTCCTTAAGTACAATGAACCCCAGATAACAGAAGACTGGATTCTTGGAGGTTTCCAGGATAAAGAAGGATAAGAAGCTGTGCCCCAAATTTCTGTCATAATCAGAAGCTAGAACCCTACTGGTCAGATCTTAAACCTAAAGCTACTCCATCCCATTCAACAGGGAACAAAGACATTTTTGAGCTAGATCACAGCTAACCATGCACATCCTGCTCCTATCATACAGCAAACTAGTCAAGTATATAAACGAGGCTGGGTTCTAGAATTTTTTAAGAACTATTAGTAGAATATGCTGCGTTACTTCAGATTAGTGTAATCTTTATGATGAGCATGCACCAAACCTTCTGACCTCCATATTCAGAGATCATCTGTTAAAATAGCCAAGTCTCTGGAAAGCAACAGTGACAGCTCATCTGAAATCAGGAAACGCTACCCACTGAACACACACAGGAGGGCGCAATTATGAGTAAAAATACTGAATCTATTAAAGCTGCCTGCCACTTTTAGTATGCATCTATCTGCCTTGCTACTATGATGTCTCAGTATACAATTAAGAATACAGTTTTAAATATATTTGTTCAGGTCCTTTGAAATACAATTGATGCTTCCTCACAGACTACAACCAATAAGCTATATCAACGAAACTTCATTTTTTCCCATCTTGTAACAGGAGGAGACAGAAGTTTTCCAGTACCTTAACAAAAAATTAAAAGGTCATTTGTCTTGGTCCACTAGATAAACCATACTTTCAAGCAAACAAAAATAACTCTCATACAGAGCTGTAATTAAAGGTTGTCAATTAACATAAAATACTGCTCTTCTACTGGTCTTCAAAAATATTTGCTAGGTGAACATTTACTAAGTGCATTTATCTCTAAGAAATATTTTCTTCACTAAGAGTGAAGAACATGTCTGTTGTCATTCCTTTCTTTATATGATGTCCTTAGAGTCAAATACACAAAGATTCTTTGAAACATATTAGAATCATCTCTAAACTTTAAAACACACAGAAATAAATGAACAAAATCCCACTGCCATACATAATTGGCTTTTTTTTTTTAAATAACCCGTGCCTCCTATGCCTCATTCATTTTTTGCCAGTTAACTTCTAGTTATAAGATAGTAACTTCCTTCAAGTTGATACCATAACAAACATCAATTTACCTTAGTCTTTTAATCATTATATCCAGCCAATGGGCATTTGTGTTATTAAGTAAAGGGATGCTTTCAACCTGAGTAATATGAATGGTTGAAAACTGATTTTTTGTCAAACTTTTCAGGTAACATTAAAAGGAATGTTTCCATTACACTGTTATAACAGTTTGATTGTAATTACGTGTTTCCATACAATTTGTATCTTGTAGAATTGTGCAAGTAGCTAGCAAACTGACCCAGAAATGACTAAAAACAAAATTTGAAACTGACCAATCTGGTTACACTGCACCAGATGAGGAAAATACAAAATGTGAACAGCAAAAATTGAGAGACGTAAAATTAGATTTCTAGAATTATTTCATTTTTAATAACTTCAGATATTATTAACATAAGAAAGCAATCATGTTGCTTTTTAAGAGTAATTTCACAGACACAGACACAAATGCCTTGAGAGTTTCCATTTAAATCAAAATACGGAATTGGCTCTTCAAAAGAAAATACGTTCCTGGTATGTTGCATGAAAAACATTCCATCTTTGGGAGGCTGTGAATGAAAGTACTTCAAAAAGGAGAGAAACATGAGACGGGGATGCTGCAACTAGTAGTAAGTAACACGCCCCCATCATGTCTTCCTGCTCTGTCAAAAGGCGGGTTGTTGTGAGACTCCTGATCTGGCTGCCTTAGAAACGCTTTGAAAAAAAAATTAAGGCAGGAAGATGAACAACTCTACAAAAATGCCAACCCTTTTTTTGCAATTGAGCAGCTTTCTCCCTCATCCCTTCTGCCCTGGTGTCTTTCTCCAAGTCCAGGTGCAGCTGGGGGTGGTGAAAGGGAGAACGGTTGAACAGGATTTGTGTGTGCATGTGGCACCAACAGCAGGGCACACAGGAGGTGGCTGTTGTTGACATCTTTTCCTTTCTGTTTCAGTCAAGTGCACTTCAGAGCATCCTTTCCCTCCCACCCTCACCTCCAGCAGCTGGTATTCACCCTCCCCAATCTTATTTATGTACTTAAACCCTTTTACACATCCAATGCTAAAGAAAAATATAGAAAAACTCTAAATTTCTGGACATGCCAGATGAGGCATTTCTGTGATGACTGCCCTGTTAGGAGGGAAGGAATAAAGATCCTGCCCCAAACATCAACTCCCATCCCCTCCTGTTTATAAAGAGGGACCAGTGCAAGTTCCTTTTACCCACCCTCTCCTTATCAAGAGAGGGGAAGAAGCAAATGTGCTTTACTTTACGCACCCTCACTAACAACACAGAGTAAATGTGATGCTGATGGGGGGGGGGAGGAGGTTTTTACCCACATCCTTCTGCGGCTACTGATGGTGGGGAGCACATGCTCTTCATCCACCCTCACCCCTCCTTCCTATCCTTCCTCCCCTGAGAAGCAGCTGCTAGGGCTCCCTCCTCCTCCAGAAGGAGGATGGAGGAAAAACTGAGAGAGAGAGGATCAATAATAAAATGTCTGAGGAGGGGGAAGCCCTCTCCCTGCCCAAGGAGGGGGCTGCTCTTCGCCCCCGAGTAGGGCCGGAGGGGAGGGTCTGTTCAGCCTAGCATGGGGTGGGCTGGGAACGGTCTCTCCTTCCCCACAAAACGCGGCCACATCCCCCCGAGGGCAGCCTCTCCCCCTTGCCCGGGGAGGCGGGCGGCTCACCTGCGCCGGGGCTGCCGCCTGGGCCACGGGAGTGAGCCGCTCCCCGGGCAGGAGGTGTCTCCGCCGGCCCGGCGGGAGGGGCGGGGAGCCGAAGCCCAGGCGGGGTGTCTCTCCCCGGGCCAGGCCGCTCCGCCCGCGGGGTGTGGGCCCGGAAGGGGTGTGCCCTCCGGAGCGGGGCGGGAGACGCTCCCCGCAACCCAGCGGGGGCTGCCCGCGGCTCGGCCCGTCCTTACCTCTCCGCTGCCCGCCTCAGCCCCGCAGGCCGCCCGGAACCGCCGCAGGTTGACGCCGATGGCGGCCGAGACTTGCAGCGCCGCGTCGAAACCGGGTCCCACCCCGGCCGCGGGGCCCCCCGAGCCCGGCGCTGCCCCGCCTCCCCCGCTTCCCGCCGCCCCGCCGGAGCCCGGGCCCCCGCGCTCCCCCTCGGCCGGGGCCGGCGGCTCTGGGGGCCGGAGGCTCCGCACGGCCGGGACCCGCAGCCGGGACCCCCCCAGCCCCCGGCGGCCCCAACCGCCACTGCCGGGCCGGGCAGGGAAGCGCCACCGACCGCTGTGCGCCATCTTTCCTGTGCGGCGACGAGCCAGAGAGCGGGGCCGGGCCGAGCCCCGGGGCCTGGATAGCGCCGCGCGCGCCCATAGGGGCGCTGCAGAGCCGCGCGCCCATACAGGTTGCGGGGCGCCGCCGTGGTGCCGCCCCGGACCATGGATAAAGCAGACGCGCGCCGCAGAGGGCCGGCAGAACGCGGCGCGCCATGCAGGGCGCGGGGCCCGAGGAGCGGGGCGCCCGGGGCCCTGGTTGCGGCATAACCTGCCGCCAGGTTTGCTGCATAAGGCGCCTCCGTACACAGGCTCCCGGGCGGCCCGGGGACGTAGCCGCCCTGTGCACGAGCACGCTGCCCACTGGCGGGTCCCTCCTCCGGTCCGACTCCCACAGACATGTGCACGGCGCTGCACTTAGCGACCCCGGCAGGTTCACAGGCGGGGCCCCAGTACAACAGGCCTGGTCGGGGACCCGAGGCTCATCCAGCCCTGCACTCAGCGGCTGGTCGCCTTGCCACGCCCCGCGCCGGGAGGGACGAGCCCTGGCACCCTGCTTACCCATGCCCTGGCGCGCATGTTGCGAGGCTGTTCCCCACTGCCAGCTCCCAGCGAGGACTCCCCAGTTAGAGGCCTGGTCACAGGCCCCCTGCACTGCCAGCCCCTCAGCCAAGACTCTCCCCGACTAACAGCCCTTCCTACCCAGGAGTCCTGATACACTGGTGGTTCCCCACCCCAAAGGACAGCATCCCCATACTGTGCCCCCTAGCCAGGACTCCACCCCAATACTCTGACAGTTCTCCTACAATCAGGAACCTGCCTACCTGCTGCTAGCTGCTCACCCCTCAGCTAGGCCTCTCCAGTACACTGTCAACTCCCCTGCAGTGAGGATCCCCTCCTCTTTACACTGCTAGCCACAGCCAGGACTCTCGCCCATTGCCAGCTCTCACACAGACACTCCTGGCCCTCTAGCTAGACCACACACACTCCATACACAGCCTTCCTGTCCCATCCCTCCCAAGCACCACCAGGCCCACACCCCAAGACCTGTACCTGGAAGTACCCTCCCTCCTCATCCCTCTGCTCTAGTTGGCCTGGGAGCCTGCCTGGTGACCACACTGCTGTTCCATTCCCTTCTACAGAGAGACACACAAAGTTCACTCACTACAGCAGGGCTAGGCAACCCCCAGCACACGTGCCAACAGTGCCACACAAGCCCATCTGGAGCGGCACTCGGCACCCTCTGTGGTGCCACAGAAATCGCCACTCCTGCCACCAAAAGACACTCCAAGTGGCTTCTTTCAAGGGCGGCTGCAGTGCGGAGGTCCCTGCCATGTCCATGCCCCAGGCACACCATGTACAGAAGCTGCCCAGAGCGGCTCCTTTCTGTGGTGTGTCGCCGCCAAAAGGAGTGACTCCAGGCAACTTCTTTCCATGGCGTGCCTAGGGATAGGCACGCTGCTGAGAAGAGCCACTCCAGGTGGCTTCTTTCCAGGAGTGGGTCATTGGCACCAGCTGAGGGTCGAGGAGGAGAGGCCGGCACAGGGGTCGGCAAAGGTTGCCGACCCCTGTACTACAGCTCTCTTAGTGCACCCACATAATCTGTGAGTCCAGAGAAGACCCAGGCAAGCATCCTACTGAGGAGACTGCCAGGCAGCAAAGCCATGTCAGAGGGGCAAAAAGAGATGCAGTTAGTCTGATGGAGAGGGAGCTCACACAAGAGTCGTCATCTTGGGAGACTTAAAGGTCCACATGACCCACACACCTGATTCAACAATCCTAACCCAAGGCTTTTCTCTCCATGTCTGACAGGGAATCTCTCAAGATCTACACACACAGCCAGCCATACCCTGGATTGGAGCTTCCAGCTAGCTGGCAGTATCAGACTAATGCAGGTCAGAATTTTCGTCCTCCAGGTGGCTTCCTTCCTGTTGGAAGCTGAAAAGAAACCACCACCCTGGAGCAAGCCTGAAAACTTTCAGTGACTGCAAAATTCCAAAACCTACTTACAGACAATCCTACCCTACTAAGATGCACAAGAATTCATGAGGCACCACAACACTGCTGCAACATGTTCATCTCCATCCCACACCACTGCCCACACAGATCACTCAGGAGTGTGACACGCAGAACTTTCATAGGAGCAGGACCTAGACAGTAGAGCTCAGTCCCCCAAGAACCCACACAGACCTCAGAATGCCTAGAGCTACATGCAGAACAAACACACACGACTTTTTTTTTTTTTTTTAATGGTAATTGTGATTCTGGAGCATGTCAGCTTCCAAAACAAATGTACTGGTTCAGTGAACCACTGTGACACTTAGATCGCTGCTCTTTTCTTGTCCCGCTGAAACATACTTTCTCTATTCTCAAATGCCCACTGTTTTCGAGGACATCACTAATGTTAGCTCCCAAGTTGCTTGTATTTCATACACATTTAACATCCCCTTCACTTTCATAGTTGAAAATGATTTACATCAGAAAAAAAGAACCATGAAACTGAAGCTATAGAAAATGTTGCACCAAAGGAAGGAATCTTGCACTATTTTCTATTTCATTAATTATAAGCTTTCATCTTGAGTTTTTGTCTTGTAGTGCATGGACATCAGTAGGTGGGGAAATAACCCTTTTCTGTCCCCTCCACAGCTGCTTATGTCTGTTCTGCTTCCCTTTGAACATAAGAACAGCCACACTGGATCAGACCAATGGTCCCTCTAACCCAGTATCTTGTCTTTCAGCAATTGCCAATACCTGATGCTTGAGGGGAAATTAACAGAATAGGGCAATTATTGGAGTGATCCATCCCCTGTCCTCCAGTCCTGGCTTCTGCAGGCAAATGTTTAGGGACATCCAGAGCATGGGGCTGCATCCCCAAGCATCCTGAAACTGATGGGAAGTCTCCCACCAAATCTGTCAGTGCCCTTGTTCACAGGATTAACTCCAAGAGTCTTTTGTTCCTTTTCCTCCCAGTAATACTCCCATCTATTGAACTCTCTCTGTGCCCCCTCCCCATTTCAAATTTACTTCCTCAGAGCTCCTAAGTCAGATTTGTAACCTCCTACCCTCCATATCTGTTTTCCCCATGTGGGCTCCTGGTCTGTTTAGCTCCCTCATGCCCACCAATCCATTTCCCCAGTATGTTTTGTCCTCTTATGCTTCCCTGGATTATTTTAAAGCACGCACATCCTTTTCAGTCCTCTTCTCTCCAAATTCAGCAGCAGCCATCCTCCTCTTAGCTTAGCTCATGCGCAACTACCAGGAAAACCTGTTGTCTGCACTCCCTCCACCCTGCCTCAGAGAGGTGCCTGAGGCCAGACTAGCCCCACTTCCCAACATCCCTCCTCTTGCTGAAATCCCATCACCTAGAAGAGCTAAGGGAAGCAGAGCACGAGTAGTCAGAAAACCTGTGAATTGCTCCAGTCCAGACTTTGCAAACGCTAGCAGGTAGCCCTTCAGGGGACCTTCCAGTTTTTGAAAGGAAAATCACTGAGTAGGTTACAAGACAACTTTGATCCCACTTGGAGTCCTGCCCTCTCTTTGAGCCTTTTCAGTTTGCCTTTTGGCTTGGGTATAGCGCAGACTGGCTGACAAACTCCTAGCAATGGGTAAGGTCAAGTGTGTGCATGCCCTGGGGTGCTGAAACAAGGGGTGCTGCAGCATGGAATCATAGAAGAATAGGGATGGAAGCTTTTGGATATTGTTGATGGTGTTTAGGTTGCAATCCCTGCCTAAGATAGATGGGAAGAGCTCAGTAGGGTCTATTCTCCTTTTAGAGAGATCCAGTGAATGGAGATGGGGCACTGCTCTTCTAGGTGAGGGTCCTCAGAGGATTCAGTTCTGCTGTCCTCTTGTTGAACCTTTATGTGAAGTTCCTGGTGGAGACAGTGCACTGGTGAGGCACAACTCCAGTCTCCTTTTGACAGGACCAGGAAGGGGCTGCCGCTTTGCTTTGACAGTGCTTAGAGGGGACAGGACTTGGGGAAGAGCAAACTGGTAGAGAATGAAGCCAGATGTGATGGTGTAGGTTGGCTGGGAGAGAACACAGAATAAAGAAGGTCGAGATGGCACTTCTTCACATTTCCCTGCCCACAACTGATGGGGCTCTGCCCACCCTTTGTCAAGGAGCTTTTCAATTGGGGTGAGACCAACAGCAGAATTGGATTTCCCCATTGCTGCTGAAACCTCAGACACAGCAGTGAGCAGAAGGGTCTCTTTTTGCCTGCCCCATTCATACAATGTAAACCACCTAACTGAACAGCAACCCTGTTCTTCTGTACACAGACCCCCTGGGCAAGTGACTGGGGCAACCATAGAGGGGCTGGAGCCAGCCAAGCAAGAGAACTGGGAAGTCTTAGGCTGTGGCAGGAGATGAAGCCCACCCGCCACCCGGGAATAAGTGTGGAGGGTTACTGGGCCCCACGTGACTGGTAGGAGCCTTTTGCTAGAGAGGGCCAGGAGTTTGCAGGGGCCTGGTAACCTGTCCAGCCAGACCTCGCTCCCGTGCTTAGCGGGAGGGAGGTGCTTTGCTGGGGCTGAAAGCCAATGGAGCTTGTGCACCCTCGGGGGGCAGGGAATGACCCGGCTGGTCGGGCTGGAGTCCCTCCCCAGCCACAGCCCGCACAGGGAGCCCAGAGACGGTTCCTCGCCAAGAGAAGCTTTCCTGGCTCGCCCCGTGCTGCTGGTGAGGGTTAATGTGACGGGCGGGCAAAGCCAAGCCGCCCGACTCCTCCCAGTCGCTCCAGCAAGCCGCCACGTGACGAAGGCGCACAGTCCCCGGAGCAGCGCAGGCCTGGCCGGAGCGCAGCCATGGCTGACTGCATCCTCACACTGCGCCCACCCATATGCTGCACATGCACCTGCTTTTCCTCCCTGCGCTCTTCCCAGCCCTTCAGGGGCCAGGGTCCCTGCACACTCCCTTTTGAGCTAGAAGGGCAGGGGGAGAAATGGGGGAGCTCAGCCTAAGTAAATATTTATTACCAAAGCAGGGCTTTCCCTCTGGGACCAGCCTGCAGTTTCTACATAAATCGATTGCTCGTGGCTCCTGCTCCTTGCCATGCTTGCTGAAGCCAGAGGAAGAGGTGGCGAGGAAGGCGAAAGCCAGGATTAAAGTTGCCTGTGCAACCTCCATTCAGGCCCCTTGTGCATCATCATGGTACCATAAGCCAGAGCCAATCCTTTCTCTTCTTACCATCCCGTGTCCTTCTCTCCACACCTTCTAACTTCTGCAACAGGAGGCGACAATCCTACCCTGCGTGGCCTTCACTACATGACCCTGATTCATCCTCCAGAGCAGACCCAACCTGTGCACTGAGGGAGGCAGCAATCCTGTGGAAAAACAGCATGTGATCACGTCATTAAAGACTGGACATTCTATCAAGTTGAGCTATAGCGACCCTCAACTTAGGTCAGCTGCTGGGTTCAGACCTTTACATCCAGGCCCAGACCTCCCCCACATAAGCTAATGAAGCAGATGGTAGCATTTGTAGTTATCTATATGGATCAGACCCTTAAAGGGTGATGATGAGACACACTGTACCAGTAGGTTTTATAATTATTTGCTAACAGTAAATAAATGTACAGACTCAGGACACTTGACTTCAATTATAGGTTTTAGAGGTAAGTATTCTACTTCATAACATTATAGACCTTTCTGATCCTGTGCACCCATGACCTAGTCACTCTGTTTCCTTCTGGTCCTATCCCCTCCTTTCCTCCTATTGGCCTCATCCCAGGCCCAGCTCCTGCTCCCTCCCTTTCTGTTGTTGCTATTCACACTCCCTCCTCTACTTCCCCCAATCTCTTACCCTTCTACATTCAACTTGGGCACTTCCTCCCCCCCCCACTGCCTGAGTGCAAGCAGGAAAAGCATGGAGAATACAGGAGAGCATCTCCCTGCTCTTAGTTCTGACTCAGCAGCCCCATGCTACCAAGAAAAACAACTGCAGAGAGAGACCTGCCCTCTGCTCCGTCAGCCCTGCATGCTCAGTCTCTCATGGGGACAGCACGACTGCTCTCCATTTGGCACACGGGCTGTGAGCGATGGAGCATGCTTAGTTCAGAAAGCCTTTTTGGAGAATTCAGCTTCCACTGACAATTCTCTACAGAGCATTTGCAAACTGACTTTTTTCAGAGGCATATAACTTGACCAAATGTGGGTATTTTTTCCCCAAGGGATGGCAAGAGGCACATCCTTGACACTAAAGTTATCCCTCTCTCAAATTTCAGCCTCTGGTGCAAAGCAGGGGTCTGACAGAGCTTATCTACTGCACAGATGGAAGTTGTTTTTTGTTTTGAATATAGGCAATGTATTATGAATACTGCAGAAGAAGTCAGACTAAAATAGCAAGAATTTTATTCTTGGAAGGAAAATAATGAACAAGAAACAGTAAGTAACCAATCAAAAGTAATTTCACCTGACTGAAGAATAGTCATGCTAAGATTTCACTCTGTAAACACAGTCCACCTGCTGCCCAATCTCAATTTATCTGTCATGGAAGAACTGGCCTGATATCCAGTTCAGATGTCCTATCAGGACTGGTTTCCTTAAAAAAACCAGTTACACTCATGCAGCATATTCTCAATAACAAGCTCCCTTTCTGAGCTTTGGCTTCTGATCTGAGAAGCATACCTTGTTTTATGAATGCTGCAGGAGAAGATCTGAATCCAAACAAATTACTGTTTTCATTAACCAAAAACATAAAAAATGCAATCAATATTAATTTTAAAAATAAAACCTACATTTTGAGAGCATAAAGTACTGTATTTCCTTAAGCTGTCATTGTCAAATCAAGCAGGAGAAGATGGATGAGAAGGGAGAAAATTAATTAAACAAACACCAATAGCTGCAACAGTAGCAAAGAGAACACACAAAAACTGGCTCAGCCCATTTTTGTCTGTAGGCATGTCGTCCGTTTATCTCACACTTGCTGAGCTGCAGGTGTCCTGTTTTGGGAGCATTCAACTGGTTTTGCATTAAAACTTTTATATAGAGAAAAACATTAAAAATGGTCCTTTAAAATAGAGAGGTTGCATCCCAGTAAGGAGTGGGAAATGGGCTGGAATGCTGCCAGGTTCTCTCTGCCACTGCAATAGTCAAATCTAATCTATCCCAAGATGAAATGAGTTTGGCAGCCTCTGGACCCTGGCCTGTTATGTGCCACCACAAACCCTGGCTGTGTCAAACTTGTCTGAAGCCGAGTAACTTCCCTCACCCATGGACAACGCAGTAAGTGTAGGTGGGATTGGTGGCATGGAGAGATCATCTGCAATGGAAGCCTGAGTTAATTGTACAAGAGCGTTGGTGACGTCCATTCAGGAAGTAGCTTTTTTATCCCAGGGCAAGTGCACTTTGTTTGGAAGTCAAGATGACACTTGTAATCCCAAACCTGACTTCTCTCTCTAATTAATTAGTGGTGCTGTAGCTCATCAGTGAGGAGTCTGGCAACTTCCCCTCACAGATAAGTCGTGTGACAGGGTTACAAATGTGGGAGATTCATAATTCCTAGAGATCTTTTCCTGTTCCAGGGCCACACACACCTTCACTGACACCCAAAGGAGAAAGAGGGTCAATTCCTTCACACAATATAATAGTATTATAATCAAGCACCTCTCATGCCAAGTGCTTTCAGATCACACTGCAAATTCACTGTGTACCATCATACACAGGATTCACCTCACTCCCAAATAACATACAGTCTTGCCTGGTATGATGTTTAACGCCACATGGCAATGCTACAGAACAACTGAAATTGCAGGTTTCCCCATTATATTTTAATTCAGTAGGGCAAGTTTTTCAGACCCCAATTCTTGGAATACTTTGAGAGTTGGAATAGAATGGAATGATCTATAGCTTCACTCTGGGATGCTCACCCACCCTTTTAGCAGAACTTAGAGCACAGAGCAAAGCTGCTGGCACATCCTGGTGCCTATGAACATCAGGAGGCCACAGGAAATGTGGGTGTGAACCTCTGGTCAGATAGAACTGGACAAAGACACAGATGACCTGCAGGAAAGCCAATGAACAGTCAAGCTTGGTGTGAGATTTGGTGTTGGGTCACCAGTGAAGCCAAACCCCAGGACCTTACATATGAAACCTTCATAGATTTTACTGGGGAGGAGGAGCAGGAAGAATATTTGCTCAGACCTGCACTAAAGAGAGCATCAGACTTTGAGGTTGTCTCAGATTAGGTGACACCTTTTGTGAAAAGGGCCATTTCAGCAGCATGAGGGAAAACAGAATGGGCATGTGCTAGCAAGGAAGAGAGAAGTGCCGTCAGCAAGTGCCAGCTACGAAATGGTTACTTTAGGGCTACACCTACTTGGCTTTGTCAGGTTTAAAGAGCCAGCTCCTAGCCAGGCATGCTAGGGGAAAAGTTCACATAAAAGGACAAGTGTGTGTGTGTTGGGGCAGAGGGGCGGCGTAGTAGACCCTAGGTAGTCTCTGAAGAAGTGCTGTATGTACAGGTCACAGCTATATTATAGTCTTTGGAGAAAAGGGTTGGAGCTTAGTACATACACAGCTCAGTGACACAGCCCATCTTTTGTAATGAAATTGGTGTCTCTATGGGTTTTTCGTACTGAGTAATTGGAAGCAGAATGGGGGAATGAGTCAATTGCTTGCTAAAATCAGAGCAGAGGATGTTGAGGGCTGGTGTTAGGTTAGATGCAAATGTCTGGCTTTACAAAACACTGACTTGAATGACATTGAAATTGACACTGACATTAAAGATTGAGTGTGAGGCACTGACTTCCATCCCTGCTTGTCACAAACTTGGGAAAGTCATGCGCTCTCTCTTTGCCTCTGTTTCCCCCGCTATAAAAGGGAGATGACCTACCTCGCAAGGAGGAGGGAGGGTGGCCTAATTAATTTAGCTTTAATGAATGGCAAAGAGTACCCAGCTGGATTTCTGCAGCTAAATGTGTTCTGTGGTGGCAGCTGCCGGAGGAGAGGGAGTTTGCCTAGAAAATGCTGTTCATTGATACTTGTGGTCCATCTCTCCCTTTGCTCATAGCAGTCGGCACTTGATCCCAGGGCTCGGGCCCTGACTCTGCTGCTTATCTTCTGGAGAGAATTTTTTAAAAAACTCTAATTAGTTTCAAACAACATCCACATTGAAAGTGACTGAGAAGAGTGCTTCTTTCTTTGTGTGAGTTTGACTGGTCATCTTGTGTGTTCTCATGGAGGAAAGCCTTACTGCCTTGCCTTCTGCAAGGGCCCTTTTGTTACGAGACACTAAAAAGCCTGGCTGTTCGGGCACAGCATAAATAACCTACCAAATGCTGACAAAACAGTAAGAGTCTTAAATGTGTCTTCAAGAGAAGAACAACTTGGGCCATAAGGGGCAGGTGGGAAGTGTGCCCTCTCGTGCTAACTCAGCTTCCTCATTGTACAACTGAATTCATTTCATGAGCTAATACACACAGGGAAAAATATTCCCTTTTGTATGTACATTTCAACTGTCCAGGTAGCTTGTGCCAACAAGATTTTCCTTTTGGACAGCTGCAGCCCCAAGGCCTCTATTTTTTGTGGAAGATGGAATACAATGAAGTTGTAGCAAATAGAAAGAAATTGAAATAGGAAGCCAACTAAACATGGCATAGGGCAAGGGGTGATAGTCTCTCTATAGCTCTTGAATAGAACGAGGGGCGGGGGGAAGGCTAGGAAGCTCTCCATGAAAGGACGGATGAATAGCAGCATCCTGCAAATAGAAAAAAACATTACCCAAGGTATTCAGCTACGCAGCTCTAAAGAATAAGGACATTTATCATAGTGCTTTCACACTGTAAGAATGTGTCGCAAATGACAGCTAGAGAGAGAATATCCTCCCACCACTGAAATGCAACCACTTCTAGGGTGGAATCCATTGGCTGCTTTAGCCATGCAGAAAACTATGCACAAGTTTTAGTGCAAGACGTTGAGTCTAATTCTCTCTCAAAATTGGAGGGAGTGCAATTCAATGAGATGGAATTTAGCCAGAAAAACCACCCTCTGGTTGCAAAAACTACCCAAGGATCTTTAATAACCACAAACTGCCAAGATCTTAGATGAATACCTCATCTACAAAACAGCACTTCCAGCCGCACAGCATGGCAACACCAAGATGAAGCACAGACTTCAGCACTGACTGTCAAGAAAGAGCACCCCTTTTGAGTGACACACTCCACTTTTTACAGGATCTCGTCTGCATCCCAGCCAAATAGCGATGCAGCTTAATGCTTCTTAGTTTTTGTGGTGCCCTGTCACATGTCACAAGTTGGTATGGGCATACTGTAGCAGATAATATTAATGCCTTTCTGTTTCCAGATTAAATCATAGAATATTAGGGCTGGAAGGGACCTCATGAGATCATCTAGTCCAACCCCCTGGTAAAAGCCGGGCCACTCCCACTAAATCATCCCAGCCAGGGTTTTGTCTAACCGAACCTTAAATATCTCCAAAGACAGATTCCACCACCTCCCTAGGTAGCCCATTCCAATGCTTCACCTCCCTCCTAGTGAGAAAGTTTCTCCTAATATCCAACCTCAACACCTCAGTTTAAATTAAAGTCACAAGGTGTGTGAGGTAATATCTTTTACTGGACCAACTTCCGAGCTTACTCCAGGCTCCTCTTTAAGTCTAATGCCATTGCTAACTGCTCTCAGTGTGCACTTAACACTGGTTTCAGATGCAGCTCTCATACTGACTCAATGTGCTTTTTCTGTCCCTGATTCTCTTCAACAGCCTGGGTGAGGGACTTTCCCCTAAAACATTTATGCTTCATTCCCCATTTAAATCATTGTTTCAGAAATGTGGGAAAGCTCTAAACCTCATGCACTGCAGGGCTGCTGTTTCCTTGGGGAGTCAGGAGGAGGTAACATCAGGGGTAGAGGTGAAATGCAGGGTCTCTGTTGGGAAAAGGGTAAGGACTTTAATACACAGGGACAAGTTCAACACTGCGCTGAAGTTTTTAATTAACCATGAATGGTATGGCAGAGGAGGCAGTAGAAGCCAGCAGCATCTCGTTCATTCCTTGTTTGGTTAAAAGTCAGGAGCTAACATTTCTCATAAAGATCCATCTGAGGCAGCCTAAGAAAAACCTGGGCAGAAAATGGTGTGGCACACTACAGTAACAAAGGCTTCTTCTTGGTTTTCTGCAGGCTCCAGCCATCCAGCACTGACCCTGCTCTCTAGCCTAAGACCGTGTAGCAACAAACTTCTTCCCTCCTAGAAGCAGGGAGAGCAGCAGGGGAGGCAAAGGATTTTCCATCCATGCTTAGCCTGTCGCCTCCAATGATGCAGAGATGCTGCACAGCAGTCTCCTTGCTTGCTGGGAGGGTGGGTTACTTGCTCTCAAGCGATGAAAGCCACTCCGCCTCAGCTACCGAGAGATGGTGGGGGTGACGTAATCCTACAACACTGTCATTCTCTAGGCAGCTGGGAACCGAGTCCCTGAATCTCCCTGCAGCCCAAGATCTCCCATAGGAGCTTACCGCTTGACTTGCTCATCACTGGTCCCAGCTGTGATGATTGGTTTAACAGCTTTTGGGGTGCCTTACAGATCTTGCCTAGCTTTTAGAAAGGAGAAATGCTCCTGGGTCCTAGCACAGGTGGCGTTCTCTACTACAGCTAGATGTATGGAAACACTAGCACAAGTTGAGGCTTATTTTTAATCCACTGAGAAGTCATCCACCCCCAATCACCAGTCTCCTCCGCAGCATTTGGATCCCAAATAGCGCACTACACAAAACACAGAGCTCATTTTTGCTGGCTAAGAAACAAAATGCAAAACACAGATACAGACGTGGAAATTTGATGTAACAAGACTCTGAACCAACTGAGGAGTATTTTTAAGAGCTGATAACACCCATTTTTGAAGGTATGTACAAATTGTACCAGAGTCCCCTAAAGCCCTCTGAGTTCTGAGTCCTGGCAGGGACTGCCCATAAGGATGGCAGGGGTAACTCTCAAATCTACACAGTACTTGGAAGGCTCTCATTAGCTAATACAATAATCTCTCTGGCTCACTTTTCTTTTCCCCCTCTGTAAAATGGGGACACCGCTGCTTCCCATTTCTCACCCATTGAGATTGTGAGCACGTTGGGGAAGGAACTCTCTCTTACTTTGTTTGTACAGCACCCAGCACAGTGGACTTCCATCTAGGTTAGATAATATAAATTAATAGACAACGGTCATTGAGATATAGCATTACCTTGGTGTACACAGCACCACAACAATTTGAGTCAGGAAACAACTTCAGACAAGGAAGAGTAGGTAGAATGGAATAACTTTGCAAGGGTGCCTGATTCTGTGCTACAGCCTTCAGGAAGCACAGACCAGGAGATGGAGGCAAAGGTGACAGTCACATTTATGTCTCCCATAACCTGATCTTGAGAGGCCTGCTTGTTCCCCCGTGTAATTTAGAGGAGCTTCTCCAAAATGGCTAGCTGCTCTGAGGTACCGAGAAGATGAACAACGCCAATTCAGTCACAGTTACCCATGAGAAAAGCACCAGGAGGCAGGTGGTATTAATTCTTCAAAGATGACTCCAAATGGTCCATGAAAGCAGTGAAAAGCACTCCATCATTTTACCTACTGTGGTTTAGAAAGCAATGCCCATACTCAGCCAGGCACCAAATGAAGATCACATATGGCTTCTGCGTAAGACTTTTTGCTCCGCAAGAAAAAAAATAAAAATAAAAAAAATCAGCATCTCTCCTGCTCAGTACTTTAGACAATTGTCAGTGGTATATGGTGAGCCTGCTGTTTGTGTTAGGCTTCCAGAGTCTGAAAGGCACCCTTTGGCAGTGCTAGGATGTGAATAGTGGTTGGCATGGCTCATGTTACAGAGCAGAATAGAATGCGCTCTCTTACTGGTCTGGGCTGCAAAAGGGAAGACTAAAATACATCACAGCTTATTGCATCAAGCTTGATCTCCTCCCATGTGGAGGTAACTTACCTTTTGGCTCAGGACTTCTTCCCATTTATACGAATGCATTTGATGTGAGAGCATCTGGTTGAGGCTTACTCAGCGCAGAAAGAGGTGTCTGGCCCCATGCTCTCATCTTCAGGTAACAGGGGCAGGAACAGTGCAAGAGCAGGCTTGGTAAGGAGTCTGGGATTGGTATCACCTCAGAGGTTATTTACTTATTGGAAATGTAAACCATCACCTCAAACATTTAAAGCGTGTGGGTAGGGAGTTGGCTACTGCATCTTCGTAATGGGGATCTGCTGAGATTGTCATTCATCAACTAGCAATGTTAGACCACGCTATTAGACACTTGTTACTAGTATATGGATTCTGCCGAATATTTTAATATTCATGTGGTAGTGCTATTCGCCATCCTCCTCCTCCAGTAGCAAAGCAGTGACAAAAGACAGTTCTAGGGAGTACCAAGATCCAAACAACTTCTGATCATTGAAGATGCCAAGGAACTTAAGACTAGGTTCGTTAGCAGTAGTATCCTGGCTTAATTCCAACACTTCCTGTTTCACATGGATGTTCTTCCCTCCATCCAAAAGGCTCATGCAATAGCACAGCTGCACCTACACCCTGTAACTGGCTGTAGTTCAGGAGCAGGTGAAGTTAGGTACCTATCCAGAAAGCATAGCCAGGATGTTACACAATAAGATGGTATAAATGCAAGACTTCCCACTGAAAGTAGTGTTTTGACAGAAGCCTGTGCTATTGCTGCAGAGATGAGATTGATCTATGTACATAGTCTGCCAAGCCATTTCTAGCGTCACCCGAGGCAGCCAAGCCAGAGTACCAAAGGCTCACCAAGGAGCTGAAAGCAAGACTCAGAAAATCATAGGGCAAGCCATAATTCCTTATTAAAATGGCTGGCATAGTCTCAGTCTCCAAATCACTAGCTGCTGTTAGCCGTCTTTAGAAGTGCCACAGGACTCCTGGTTTGTTTGGCTGAACTAGATTAACACGGCCACCCCTCTAGGGCTTATTTCTACTACACAATACCCAATTTCATGGCCAGTATAGTGTTGTTGGTAGCAGAGACGAGAGCCCCTCTTTTTTTCAAACTGATGAAGCTGTGCTTACATGCCTATTTCAGCAGAAGTTTGTTGGAAATTCAATGCTTGTTCCCTCTGTCCTTGATAATGAACTTTTGTGCTCATGGAATCATCAGGAGTGTAAGCCAATGTCTTCTATTTATGCACAGGTCAGGTGCTAAGCAACAGAACTAGCAAACTTAAGCTCAATCACGTTGCCAATGCTGTCACCATGGCCAAGATAGTCTGCTAAAAAGAACCAGAAGCCGCACTTTACATCTTTTCTTTGGAGAAAACTGGATTTTGTCTCATTTTTGTTCAATGAAACCATGTACTGAAATGAAGTTACGAAGCACAGAAATATTTGTCACCATTCTGTGTCTGTCTGCCTGCTTTGGTTGCAGAAGGCTTAACAGGTGATTTTAAGTTGAATCAATACTAGTCTTACTAAAAGTATCAACAAGGAAAAGCGGCTGATGGTTTTTAAATAGAAAAACCTGGCTCCATTTTCTGTGGCAATATACAATAAAGAATAAGTCCCATTAAAGAGATTGCCTGACACCTTTCGGCAGAAATGGATCTTTCCACCTGGATTACAAACTGCACCACTTGTCTTAAAGGGTTAACTTTAGGGGAAACATCACATAAGAGAACTTTTGTACTCCTCTCTCAGGAAGTCTCTCAGATGAGCACAGCAAGACTAATGATGACTGACGCCTACTGGCTTGGGAGACAAGACCTTAGAGTCTTATTCTGACTCCCTCCTTTCCTCCCGGTCTTTAGATACACCTGACACTTTCCAACTCAGACTGGGAGGTCTGGGATGCTAGGCTGCTAATGGTTTAAAACATGAGCGTCTCTTGGGTCCCGTAACAGCTGCCGCTAAGACTGTCCGAATCAAAGTGAGAACATAGCTTGTGTTATGCAGCTCTGAGTTCACAATCCCCAGCTATAAACACTTTAGCAGAACAAAGAAAGAAGGGGTTTCTTGGCCAGCAAACATTCCTCAGTGCTAGTTGTAAATGAGCAACCAGAAAAAAGTTTCAATCCTAGTTAACCTGCCATGGTAAAAGATTCACATTTTCAAGTGTGGCAGAAGCGGCAGAGGGGTATAAATCTATTTCCTTGTGTGTGGTAATACTTGAAGAGGGATGGCCTCCAGGAACCTAGATACTAACCGATCCTTTCTCCACAGCTGGCAATGCAAACAGAATGGGGACAAGCCCACATTGTAAACACCACTAAGAGACCACCGCAATTCCACATCATTTCCTGGTTTTATTTTGTCAAATACTGTTACAGACTTAGGGGACAAAGAAGCAAAAAACAAGACTACTAAGAATTAATCTTCAAACATTGTATCCAATCAGGCTCCCTTTGCCTATGATCTCACCGATGTAAAACCACATCAGCACCTCTGTGGCCACCAAACCGTTCCTCAGAGCTTCCTGAAAGAAAGAAAGCCACAATTTAGAATGTTTGCTATTGCAACAACAACATCTCCCTTTGGTTTATTAACCATACACAAAGTTTGGCTGTGATGGCAAGAAAGCCACCCAGTTCATGAGATACCATCTTTAGCTAAAGCCAAGAATGCCATTCAGCATTTACTTCCCCCCCACACCCCAGAAGTCACAGTACATATGAAAGCGCACTCAAGTATTAAGTACAGCTTAGGTTTTACAACCCTTCAAAGAGAATGCTTTAAAGCATAAAATCTGAACAGCCAATCCAAGTTTCAGTGCCAAGCAATACACTAGACCTATGAAATAGCTGCTCAGTAGTGCTGGGCAGATCTGGTACCTGATGGCATAATTCCTGGGACTGGATGTTGAAGAAAATCCTGCTGTCAAAAGCAGATCTATATTCTACTACAAGTGATAGGGTTAAGAAATGCAAAGCTGGTATACTAAAAAATGCTACCAACTTAACCTACACATTCTTCAAGAGCTTCAATCCTTAATAACAGCTCTGTTTTTCATGACAAGTAAAGGTTTTCAAACTAGAATGTCAGGGGTTCAGCAAGTTCCTGGAAAATATTGCCCTGTACACAAAATACAACAAGATTTTCAAAATGCTGAAGGCACCTTCAGGAAGAGAGATTTAATTGTGAAGCATTAAAGGGCATTGTCAGAAGAGCTGGACAAGGCAATTAAAGAACGAGAGCTGCAGGTAATAAGTATAGAGAGCTATTCTTGATTCTGAGCTCTCATTCCTACAGAAAAAACGGTTATTACTGAATGACTTTACAGATCAGCAAGGGATTGGAAAAAAACACCTAGACGTTACTAGATTGTTGGATCTTGTTTTATCATTTAACATTTATATTGTGGTAGCGGTGGAGCTTTACCCCATTGTGCAATGCAACAATAAGGGGACACTCAATGAAACTGAAAAGCAGCAAGTTCAAAATGGATACAAGATTTACTTTTTCCATACAATGCACAATTAGCTGGAAGAACTCATTCCCACATGATATCAATCAGGCAGAGAACTACTTATATGGATGACATGAACATCCAAATTTATAATAGGTATTTGCAAGAGTGTGGGAAGGGATAAAATGCTATCTCTATAAATTAAGAGTTAAGAGGAAACTTTCCCTTGGGGCAAGTCATCATATAAGCTGCCCAGCTCTAGGATTTTTGCACCTTCAGCATCTAGTTTTTGCCTCCTTCAGTGACAGAATACTGAACTAGAAGAACTACTGATCTGATCCAGTTGGTCAATTACCACATTCCTATTATGGAAAGATGCATTTTCCCCTAAAATATAGTCTGAGAGCCACACCCAAGAAATATTTACATCCTTCAGCAGGAACAGAACATAGCCCCAATCCTCTTCACTGCACTGCAGAAGGTACCAGTGTATCACAACTATTCTTAAGCCTTGGGTTGTTACCATGAAGGTCAAGCAGAAGTACAAGATTCCAAACTAGTCAATTATCCATCATCTTTTCACACCACACTACACACAGTTTGGCTATGTCAATATTCTATCAGAAGGGTGAGAGTGCATTGAGGAGTCCCTTTGACATAAGGCAGCCACAGAGAAAATGTGGAAAGGCCAGAATCTGGCCACAGTAAAATCTTATATAAAAGCTCACTAGAGAAGAAGCCACCATAAGGCAGAAGTGATATTTGTCCAATCAAATTTCTTTCTTGTCACAGAATGAGATCACTCATTTGGCCTGGTTTTATCAATAACTTGTCTACCAAGTTAACTGTTCTGTCCAAATAAGCACAAGCCATTTTCTGGGCTGCTTTTTATGCTGCTAGATGCAGCCCAGCTAAAGAGTACGTTAACCAGAATAGCTGGAGAAACCCCAGGGGAAACACGCTTCTGTTATTGACATCCGTTCTTATTTAGTCTGCAGTTACCTTGACTGTGAGCTGTGCGATCTGACCAGACTGAAAACTTTTGACCATAGCTTTCATGCTGTCAATTGCCTTGGGGATCTCAGCAGGGGTTGGAGGAACCAGTTCAACCTTGGCATAGTACCAAAATTTGGCCAAATGAGGCCTGGAGTAAGTCACAGCAGCTGGAAGAGAAAAATACCAGGATGAACTCACTGGAGAGTGAAAGAAAGATGTGTGGGCTGGACACAAATATTGATTCATGCATCGCATTCATTTATTGCTTTTACCAAATGGGCACCCAATCTGAAGAGTCAGAGCTGCTTCTTGATAATGAACAGATAATTATTTAGTTTTCAAAGAGACAGTTCTAAGAACCCATTCTTTGCACTAGCCGCATATGCCATAAATTACAAATCACAACAGGAACATGCCCATATATACAACCACAACAGCCAAAACCATCAGACTTAAAAAGGGGAAATAGGTGAACTTAGCAGCATGAAAGGTGAACAAAGCTGGATGTTGGCAGACCAGATGGGGGATGGTGAATTTAAGAAGGAAGGAAGGAAGGAAAAAAAAAAAAAAAAGGGACACCTT
Organism: Pelusios castaneus; assembly: GCA_007922175.1. NCBI lineage: Eukaryota > Metazoa > Chordata > Testudines > Pelomedusidae > Pelusios > Pelusios castaneus. The sequence continues at coordinate 853,510 of ML685893.1, forward strand.
CAAAAGAATATCCTGCCGGTAGCTCCCAAGCACTTCTGATCTCAACTGTGCCAGCATTTCACAAGGAGAGAGGTAGTCTCACAAGTAACCAGGTCCCAAGCCTTTTTTGGGGTTTTAAGTTAAAACAAACTCTTGGAATTTCAATCCAAAGCTTACTGAAGCCAAGGGAGATTACTACAGGGGTCGACAAAACTGGCTCCCAGCTAGGTGCCAGCAATTTTATTTTTGGTCGCCAGAGGGCACTCCCCTCTGCTGCATTTCCGCAACAGAGCTAGGAGCCAGGACAAACACTGGTCACCATGGTGACCTGGTTCCTGGGTTTTGTCAAGCCCTGGATTACTACGCTCAGGTACTCCCAATGACCAACTCCACTGAAGCAGGCTGTCTACAGCATTAAAGTACAGAACACATGTATCATGGGGAACTCAAACATTCAGAAAGTCTGTATGAAGAAAAGTTTATCATGTGATCACCCCAAGTCAGTACCTGGCTCTGTCAGCTGGTTGTGACTTGTATCAGTTAGCTGCAATCTATATTACCAGATAATGATTAATATAGAAGATCAATAATCTCATCGATCTTTGCCAGCAGTGTTACAGACTTTTATTAGGAGACATCTAAATGGAAGACATTTTAGTTGCCCCCATTTTTAAAACATCATGACTCAATATTGGAAGAATGAATAATCAGATGTTAGAATTATACTAGCCAAATCATTTTAATAAAAACAGCCATACAGCGTGAGACCAATGGTCCATCTAGCCCAGTATCCTGTCTTCTAACAGTGGCCAGTGCCAGGTGCTTCAAAAGGAATGAACAGAACAGCAATCATTGAGTGATCAATCTCCTGTCATCTCCATAAGGACAGCTGGATGAAGATTTTGCTTGAGGGTACATTCCATCCTTTGTTTTAGACTGAATAACCTTGAATTCAGAATAAGTTAAATCAATCAATTTTTTCAATTTACAAAAAGCATTGAGTACCACTGAATGTTTGTACATTAGTAATTCAAACAGAGAAACCCATCCTACAAGTTAAACTCAGCAAAAACAAAGTCTCAGAAAAGAAACAAACATTCTGCACTGCACCCAGAAGATCAGAAATTCAGTCTGTTAGACCAACTGAGAAAGTTAATCTCACAGTCAAGGGCCTGTGCTCAACGGAAAGCCCTTTCACCAAACCCCATGCTTTCTTCAAATGCCACAGTAGTGTTGCTGCACTATTTAGAGTAAAGCTAAGGTCTTCAAACCATCCAGAGACATTCAAAACACACACACACACACACACACACACACACACACACACTCACGTACACACACACACCACCCCAATTCAACCCCCCCCCCCCCCCACACACACACACTCTAGTTTATGATACTATAAAATCAGAGCCACTGTAAAGTCACAGAAGGAAGATTTTGTTATTGACTCTCTCATATTTAATACCCTTAAACAATATTTCTTGGCCCTCATTAGGTCATACCTCAAGACACCTCATTTTGAGGCAAGAGATACTCTCCCCAGTTGGACAGGCAGCTTGCAATATTTTTAAATTATAGCTGATCGCAGAGTAGAACATACATTTCATATGAAAAAGAATCACAGCGCATGCAGGCAAAGTTGCATTGTAACTACAATTTTTAAAATCCTGACTCAAAGCTCATTTGCTGAGATATTTACAAATAGAAAGATAAAGTGGGTATCGAGACTAGCACAGAACAGAACAAAAGGCGAGTAGAAAGAGGCAGGATTCTTAAGAGATTATACCCCAAAAAGAAAGATTATCTATTTGCAACTTTCAAGCCTGATTCCCTATTTCATAGATATCCATCACATCCATTCCACTGACAACCCTCTAGAAGACGTCTACCACATCCTGTACCCACACAGCATTCCCCTTCTCACTACATCCTAATTTTAAATATACATGTCAAAGTTAATGTACTCTATATATTTTGTAATCTTTGTCTTTAAAGATACAGATGTAGGGGCAAGAGAAAAGTAGTTCGGATTTGGTTTTATAGTGCTCTCAGCACCACAGCCTATGTGCAGTTTACATATAAAATTGGTAACAACAAAATCTACAGTAGACAATGGCATTATTGGCATGCTCCACTTTCTGGGTTAAAGTCCTGCTTGTTTTTCTTTTTAAATTTTGTTCATTTACAGTTTTAGTTAAGTTCCAGAGGGGTAGCCCTGTTAGTCTGTATGTAGCATAGACAGCAAAAGGCCTGTGGCACCTTCCAGACTTACAAACTTCTTCTGGCATAAGCTTTCGCGAGCTGCAACCCACAGATACCTCTGATCTGACAAAGTGGGTGGGAGCCCACAAAAGCTTACACCTGAAGAAATTCATTAGTGTTTAAGGAGGCACAGGACTTTTGTTAGTTGTGGCTAAGAATGGTTTGTTTCAGGTTCTTTGGATTTGTCAGTCTCTTTTGGATTAGAAGGATAATGTTGTGAAGATCATTCCATGGCAGAAAGGCCTGATTTCAGAAAATACCAAGCACTCACTCCTCTCAGACTCCACTGACTTTTACCAGTCCCCGGTACCTCTGGAAATACAGCTTTTAAATGTCTTCTGACCCCCTGGTTTCTCCTCTCTTTCCCACTGCAACTGGAATGCCCTGGTAATAAGTCTTCGCTGTCTCTCTACCCCTGTGCTGTACCAGCCTGCATGCCCGAGGACCAAACTGGAAAAGGACACGAAGCCTTTGCCCAGTCTCAGGACTCGAGCGGCCCGGCTAGGAGCGGGCGAGGCGACAGGGGGCAGACGAGTCACCGGCCAAACCCGCCGGTGGCGAGCAGAGGCCAATGAGGCCGCGGCCCGTGGGGCAGCTGAACAAGGCGGGGACGCGGGGCGCCCTCTACAGCCTCCCACCCGGCCCCCCGGCCAGTCTCACCGCTGACGAGCTGCGGGCCCCGCGTAGCGACGCGCTGGATCAGCCTCTGGGCAGCCTGAGCCATGGCGGGACCGGGAGCGGCTGAGGCTGAGGAGGAAGCAGGCTGCGGCCCTGAATGTCACCTCCAGTAGGACCCAAGCCTGGCTACATCATGGCTGCCCTGGGAGCGCCTGACCCCGCCAGGCACTGGCCACGCCCCCAAGCGGCCCTTGCGCGCATTCCCCAGCTCTGCGGGAAGGGGCTGTAGGCCATCGAGAGGCAACATTTTGATCAGGCACCCGCCGCAGCCACCTATCCGCCGTGGCTGGCTCGCCTCGCGGGAGCGAAAGCGGCTCACTCCCAAACTCGCCCAAATGACGCCAGACGTGTGTTGGGTTTTGGAGTCCTGCCCGTCCTCTCCCGAGCTTCGCGCGGGCTCCCTTTCCTAACCGGCTGCAACAGGAATAGGAGGCGCAAGGCCAGCCATGTTTGCTCAGGGAACACGAAGTGCAAACTTAGCCGTCTTTGCTCAAGGAACGGTGGTTTCCGAAGTGCGGAGTTTGCCATGTTGGTGCAGGGAACAGGAAGTGTGCATTCCATCATGCTTGTTCAGGGAACGGAACTAGAAGTGCACATCCCGCCATGCTTGTTCAGGGAAGCGGAAGTGTACATCCCCGCCATGTTTGTTTGGGTACCGGTGTCGTCGGGCTTTTTTTCGTCGTCACGTAACGACGATTGGTCCAATAGTAACGTTGTACGCCGCAGGCTCCGCCTACTGCCTTGCGGCGGCCCGTCTCGCTGCCAAGTTAGCGCGCGCTTCTGGCAGCACAGCCGCTCAACCCCTCCCCGCTCAGTGATGCTCGCACCTGGACCCTCCAGGGGCCGGTTGTACGCAGGTTCGCGCCCACGTCCCGCTACTTCATGCACGGCACGTGTTCGCTGTCCGTCCACGCCCTACTCACAAAACTTGCGGAAGGAGCCTTATGAGCCGGACGTAGGATGCTCGCTTTGACCGACTCTTGAAAGCAGCCTAGATCCTAGGAACCCAGCAGCCAGTACAGGGCTAAGCCAAGAACCTGCCCTGTAGTAACCTACCAACTCACACTGATAACCCAGTAACCTGCACCGTGATAGTGCTAACCCACTGTAACCCACACAATGATAAACCAGCAACCTGCACTATGGAAACCCAGTAATCTGTACAAGGAGTGGTGATGACCCAGCAACTTCCACAATAACCCAGTTTTTCCCCCCCTCCCATTCATCTGTGAGCATCTGATGAAGTAGGATTTTCTCCCATACAAACTCATGATAAAATTTTAGTCTTTAAAAGTGGCAATAGACTCCTTGGTTTTAATGATAACTAAGAGCAAAACTGGAGTTTTCGTTGTAAAAATGGCGGCAATGTCTCCAATTGTTGCAGCCATATCCTCAAGAGAAGGGTAGAATTCTGACTACAGCTGGGGGAAAAAAAAAATCTCAGCTTAATAGTTGTACACAATGAAAATGAAGTAGCACATGGCAGAGAGACACGATACCTGCCCCAGATCCCCTATTTAGAACAAGTACACCTTAAGATCAAATAGGCCTTACCTCAAGAAGCCTTGAAGCCTGACACTTTTATTGATAAAGCATGGGTCTATATGTATATACAGACACTGGATACATATTAACATGCACAAAGTACAGTATAAATGTAGGCAGGATTTATAGTGTATCTGTATGAATATGTACAGTCTAGGCTCACAGACAGGCTCTCAAACATAGCAAATGGTCATTATTAATTAAGGTTACTTTAAAATGATAATGGAACCCTTATTAGGGAACAGCTTGACCTGGGTTTCAAGATGTTGCATTCCTGGATGGCTGTCCTTTGAAGAGCAAGACAGCAGTAACAGACCACTAGCTGTCTGTCAGCCACACGAGAGGCTTTTCTTAAACCACGCTCATGTTTTTCAAGCATGAACCGCTCTCTTCCCAGTGAGACTTTTGTTATAGCAGCTATTAGATTTCCAACTAAGGGATTCACATCCAACTTTCAGATGGTGATCTAAATGTTTTTATTTCAGTGCTGCCTAACTACCAAGTACCATGCTGAAAGTGAACCCTTCTACACAACCAATATTTACAGACAAAATTGCATAAAAGAACCCCTTTCAGCCTGGCAAGCACCTAATTTAAGAACTGCTGTGGACACAAAGGAATATTTTTTCACATTAAACATCATATGATAAAACATTACATATTTTAAACAAGTCTGGAGCCAAAGCAACAGTAAGAGGGAGGAAACAATCACAGGGAGGAGCTCTGCTGACAGCCACTGAAATGTGTGATGTGACAGTCATAAAAAACAGTGAACACTGGGAAGAAGAAACAATACATGAAAATTAACCAGTGACCAACTGAGAAAAAAGGGGCTATATGATTTACTGGCTGAGAAGCTGTAGTGCAGTTCAGATTTCTGATCTCATTGAAAAGTCAAAGAAAAAACAAAAAAGTAGAAAGGGATAAAAGGAAAGGCCTAATCAAGAAGGCTCCAGGTTTGGTGGCAAAGCAATAAATGCAATCTTCAGTAAAGAGTATATTGTAGCACAAATTCACAGGTTCTCTGGAGCACAAGCCACCATTTCTGCAAAAGGATTTCACTCTCTTGCAAACAAATTATTGTTCATTTGTGTCAGGATGTTTTTTGGTTTGTTCAATTCAGTGTGTCCTCCAGATGCTCCTTCTGCTTTTTCCTCTCTGCAAGCCACTGCTGGATCCTTTCTTTCAGCTCTGTGTTCGGTCTGATTTGATCCATAGTGAGGGGACTCCGGTTAAAAGGATCTGTCTGATCGCTATAAAAGAGAAAATCAAGGAGGCTCATTCCCTGACAGTATTGTCCTAGGATTAAAAAACAATGTTATGAACCCAAGAAATGGGGAGCAGAGACAAGTTCCATCAAATTAATCAGGCCTGCCTGTGGATTCTGGGACACTAAATGTAATCATTAAGCTTCATCCAAACATCCCCCAGAAGACTGATGCGTCAGAAATGACACCATCACTCATATCATTCTTAGAGGTACATTTGAGGTTAAATTTCAAGGAAAATAGAACAAATTCCCAGTAACTGTAAGAGCCAGAATATGCAACAGTACTTCAGAGAGAATTTAAACCACAACCCAGACCAGCTGTCAAACGTCTGACTCTTATAAACACACAGAAGATTACTTAGAGACAGACTGAAATGTGCTACAATTTGGATGAAAAAAAGCCAGCTCCTATAATCATGCTTTATTGGAAGACATGTCTGAATTTCATCTGTATTCACCAAGATGCCCAACCTATCCAATTACTTTTGAACAGATCAGGATGACAAAACACCTGCAGTTTGCCCGATGTTTAAATACCTTTAAATAAAAGCAAAATCTTCATAATCTTGTTCCCAATGTCAATCTCTAGACCTGAGCACCTCTCATATACCTTATTCCATTAAAATCACAAGAGTCTGGTCTGTGCAAATTTGGACATATGCAACATGTAGGTTTCAGAAAGCTGAATTCCACAGAGCCAGGCACAGTTTATTTAAACCGCACACAGCTAGATAAATGTTTAGTACTTTTGAGAGACAGGTGAATTACGGCCAGTTCCAAACATAACAGTGAAGATCCCCCAGACTCTGGAGGAACAGGGAGGAATTTGGAAAGGAGAACGACTGTATGAACACATGGGGATGTCCATTCTATCTCGACAATCTCTGACAGCACAAACGCTCAGCAACCCACCCCAGCAAACCTGTAGTGAAGCAATAACTTCTCAGACACGTTGCAACTTTTGAATACCTGAGGAGATGCCTGGCAATAGTTGACCTGTCCACAGTGACTCGGGAAGATGGCAGCATTACAGGGTCACACATTAAGGTGCTCATGATAGGATCCAGGAATTCATCACATGCATCTGCATAGGTCTCCTCTTCCTGCTGCTGTCGGTCTGCAAGAGACTGGCGGGGACGTGCAGCTATTAACACTAGGCTCTGTGCAGTTTGGTCAAGTAGCTCAGGTTTTCACATTCACAAAGGGCTGGTGCCTAGCAATGCAGGAAGTCTGGCACTTTTCCTCACTTGAGAAATACCTGGTAGACAGTATCCATACACTCACGTGGATGCTCTACCAAACATTTGGTTTATATTCAGAGCTCAAATACCAGCCTGGCTAAGAAACTGCTGGAACCAAGAAAACGTCACAGCTCTGGCATGCAAATAAACACTGGGCACACAGCTTTGCTTCTGCAACTCTTGAGGTCTAACTTCCTCAATTTGCATAGTTACAGTTGTTAAAGTATTATCAAAATGTAAATCAGTTCCCAGTTTCAGTTTCAGACATCATACAAGCATCAAGAATATAACTATCTACGGGGAAGACAGATGACACCAGCTTTCACCTTGACAACATGGAGAAGGCAAAATTGGGCGTGGATGCTTTTGGAGAAGCATGGCTATCGGTTGTTAATTTCCCTCAAGAGCTGTACGAAATCTGATTAGCTCTTACAGGGTTTCCAGAAGCTTTTACAGCATACTGTCTTATCGAGGTAGACCGTAACTTCTTTGTATCAGGGATCATCTGTTATTGGTTTGTAAAACAACATGTCCCTTTACAGAGCTGTATACACATATTTCAGGTAGGGGTGGTATTCTTAACCCATTGTTCAGGTTGCCCAACACTTCACATTGTAAGACCGTTTTCATTGCTTATAACTTTGCCAATCTTTAAATGTTTGGCTGGAATTTTACATGGCAGATGCGTGCCTGAGGCTTATATTTGCTGGAGAATTTCAGCCAAAATGGCTCAGCTACCTCCAAGGCTTGGAAAAAATGTTTTGCCCATGTTCAAATATTCTGGCAACTTTTTCTTTGAAAAGCTCTAGCACCACCACACTTCAGAGTGAGGACTTTACATTTGGCAGGGGACTGGCTTGTGTATCAGGGATGTGTTTTTTACCATCTCTGTGAAAATCTGCTCAGGTTTGGCCTTGGGAAAGAACTGCAGTTTACATATGCTTAGCAGAGATGTCTTACATTTCAGCAACAAAATTCTGTCTGCACTGGGCATGGTACAGACTGGATCTGGGCAGGACTTTATCTAAAACTGCACCTCTAGTCTGTCTAAAGTCCAGGCACTGGAAGGAAGAGAGAGTCTGCCTCTTTTGTTTTCCCAGAGTACATCTGTACAGAAATATAACACCTAGAGCATGGTCACAGGTGGCCCAGACTGTGGAGCTAAAAATCACTGTGTAATCATTCAGGGTCAGGCTGGAACCAAAGTCCTGGGATCCTCCCCCTGAGAGGGCCCCAGCCTGAGTGTCTAACACAGTGGTATTTCAGCCCTGCAATCCTGATTCAGCTGACCCTGGGCCAGCTGCAGGCCTTTTACCCCTGTGTAGACATACCCTCTTCAATGACCCTGCTACTGCTGCCCTGAAAGTGAAGTAGGAGGAAGCTGCCTAGTCTGAATGCAGAAGGAACAAGAGATGAACCTTGCAGAGGTGGTGGGAGCAAACTGTCACCAAGAACTTTGAGAGGATGGAGAGACAGAGTGGCAGAGGGAAACTGGAAGTCAAGGTGTGGGAGGGAGCCTAGGACTGGCTGGGAACCAGAGGAGGGGAACAGGAGATAATCCCATCAAGAAACCAGAATGCAGAAGGGTGGGGAAAGTGGGAGTGCCTGGACAAAGGAACTGGGAATGGAACCAGGGACAGAATGACACTGTGAATGGATGACCTCAGGGAAGGAGAGTGAAACTGAAGAATGTGAAGGGATGTTGGGGTGACTAGCTGAAGGCCAGGGAAGGAGAGATAAATCAGACAAGGAGCTGAGAGGGGCAGATTCAAGAACTTTTGCTTGGCTTCGAGGGAGCACTGATAAATGGATGAAGTCACCAACAGTCTCCTCCTCCTCTCACCTTGATCTGCTCAGCCAGGTTACTGAAAGCCACTATCACGTTGCCAGGCTTATTGATTTTCTTTAGGACTCTGACTGTCTGAGCGAATAGCGTCGGCGAATAGGAGCGCCCATCCTTGGGCACTGTGGCACAGAAATTCTCTTCATCGCTGAACCACAAGTGCAAAAAGAAAGAGAACATAAGAGCTCACATTTGTGGAAAGGGAGTGAATTGCTGGCTGCAGAGGCATCAACCCACACAATAGATAAATTACTTCAGTAAAACATACACAGGAGGTAGCAAAGTAAAACAAGGGACACCTCACTGTAACAGCTAAATAGTTTCTTCCAGCCCTTCCACCACCATATTTAAAATTTGCTACTGCAGCCAGGGGTGTAGGTGATTTTTGTACGAGTGTGCCTATGTTTGAAAGCCCTATAATAAAACTTTTTATATCCCATCAGGGACAAGAAGCCAGTGTATAGCATAGCCTGGCTATCACAACTTTCAAAAAAAGACAATGCACAAACAAACAAACAAAAAAATCACAAACTATGCCCCCGCAATATACTCTGGCCAGGGACAACCTGTGACAGAACTCTGCTAACCACCAGCATGTTTAAACATGCTCACAGCTGGAAGAGCTCAGCTGCCAGTGCAAACAGAACCACATATATCACATTAAATGACTGGCCAGGTTTCCTAGAGAAAGCCTGCTGTTGTAATATTCAGACTCTCCATTATTAGCAGTCTCTCTCGAAAGCCTTGAAGGCATAATTGCTCAGATGAAGGGTGGTGGTTTAAAAACAAGTTTTAGAATCCAAAATAATGCCTGGCTGGATTGTGCTACGTACAATCAACTCAGGATACAATCTGGTCCTCAGCAGCTCACCAGTATCCCACTAATGGATTTACTGGGATAAATACCCAGAGATAACTTTTTCTCTGCCACCCCAGCAACAGGAACCCATTGTCTAACAGGGATCTTACTTTCCCAGTTTTTGCACCTTCACATACCCAAGGTTTAAGTAGATGGTGCAGATGTCAGAAACTAGCTGCTGGGGTTTGAAGTCAAACTCACTGAAATCCTTCACTTTCAAGGCTCCCATTTTAGGACCAACCAGGTGCTGCAGGAAGTAGTTCAGCATGGAGATGATGCGCTCAGCAAGGAAAGGGTGCACAAACAGGGACTTAATCTCTGGAATAGAAGCCAACAGCTCTCTGAGCATAAAAATAAATCAGCTCTTCTGCACCAATCCCTTAAAGCAGGCAAAGCTTCCCCAACCACTGCCACTCTCCAGCGCCCAGCCAGCAGGATGCGCTGTCCATACCCGAGGTCAGGAAGGCCAGCGTCCCGATGGTTTCATTGGACATAATGTTGTGAAAGCGAGCCAGCTGACCAAACATCTGTAGACTGGACTCTTTCTCCCGACGAGCCTCCTGGGACAGGTTGTCCCACTCACCACGGTCCTTTTCAATCTGCTGAATCTTTATCTTACTGAGGTACTGTCAAGAAAAAAGTAGAGAAAGTGAGCAGAGGTCTGTTTAGTAAGCCAGGCATATGCAGAATGCTTTCATCTCCTTCAAGGTGGAAAACCACTCCATGATTTCATTAATATTGGGAAAACTCCTAGAAGACAGACATGCACATCAGAAAAATATCACTACAAGTTCCAGAGGGTAACTGTGTCAGTCCAGTTCAGCAAAACAAATAAGGAGTCCTGTGCCACTTTTAAAGACAAACAAATAAATAAATATATTTATTAGTCTCCAGAAGTGCCACAGGACTCTTTGTTTGTATCACTACAAATGGCTCCCTTGTTAGCCACCTCAGCAAAGAGGGCCCAGCTGAACTGGCCGATAAGGCATTCCTCTTTCCCCTCAAGGGTAAGTTGAAGTCCCTTGCCAGAGCTCTTGGAAAAAGCCTGAACTGCTGCTGCCTGTGATGAATGTGGATTGTAGGTAAGCTGAGAGTTTAAGTCTCTGGTACTTTCAGTTGGGTATTTTTCACCAGCACCATATTACACAAATAAACCAAAACCAAGAAAGGAAATGTAGCTCAGCATATTAGCTGACTCTGAGTGCCAGACACATCAGAATCAATTTCCAGACTGGGCCTCTCCTTTGCCAGGTCAGCACAAGTTCTCACAAGCTTCCTGCTACCACCAGAAGCACTGACTGATTGATTCCAAAGGGAGTCAGGTTCACTGTCGCTCAACAAGAGATCAACAACAACAATTACAGGGGCATCAAGAAGGAACAGGGAAAGTAAGATTGAAAAACTGGTATGTGAGTGAAAAAGGACTGAGCAAAGGATGAACCAGATTAATCAAGGATTTAATTTTGGGGGGGTTAAATAAGATTGAACACGTCAGATGTTCCACAACATGGAAACAACTTTTAAGTTTCTTCACAGCAGCGGATGTCTTTGCATTTCCGCTGATGTATCAAAGCTCACACAGCAGTTCTAGGCCACAGTAAGTCCTAGAACCAACCATGTCAATGGTCTTCTCTGAGTGTACCTAAGGCTCCCAACAGCCACACACATTTAACCACAAGCAACATTAGGAAGAGCCTATAAGTACTCAAGCAGGTGAGTTACACCTGTGCTGCCCGTCTTATCTGCGGGTCCCCAGGCCCACACTTCCAGCATGGGACACGCAGTTTAGCTCTCCAAACAAAGGGCCCTTTTTATAGGAGCAACAAGCATCTCCAAAAAGGTGTGGATAGAAACTAATCACACACCAGGGACAGAGGAGTTCAGGTCGGAGGCCTTGTAAACCCAAAGGACAAGGCTGTCTTGGGACAACAGCTCTGTTAAGATAACAAGGGATTTGTGAAGGGGACCGGAGGGATTTGGTAATCACCAACTGCAAGAAGACTCACATGACCCATTTATAGTTCAGATAAGCCCCATGCAGACTTCCTCATGGCTGTGTCAATGCACCTCAGTCCTGACCTGAAAAACTTTACTGTGTTCTGGCCTCCTCCCTCCTTCAAGCTTTACCAGCCCAATATTGATGCTGATCTGCAAGAGCACCTGTTGGCCTAGTCCAAAGTCCCAAAGACAGTTCTGTCAATGCCCTTTCAGTCAAGACCTTGAGCATCTCTTCCATCTTTTAGACTCTCCTGAGCCGCCTATCAATCTGGCTGAACTCTGCCAAATGGCTTGGAGAGCATCTGATGTAGACAGACAACACTAGGAGCTGGGATGAGCCTAATGTCACTTGTGATATCAATGTGATATTTTAATCAGCCACCTCAAATACAGGAGCTGTGGCTACTTCCCGTGCCCCAGCGGAAGCACCTTCTAAGCCCTACCTGTATTGCTTCATCCAGCAGGAAAATGGCATCGTTCATCAGCAAGTTAAGGAAGCGCAGGAAAAGAGGGGGGTTCATTGCCTCTAGGTTCTCAGAGGCGTAATCAGCCAGAGCCTGTAAATCACACACAGAAACGCTGAGTTAAGGCTCCACCACTGCTCATACTCAAGGACTCATAACTCAACACTTACTACAGCTTTGTACAAACCAAACGAACTACTGACATGCTTATCTGAGCGTCTCTTGGCTTACCTTTATGCTTTGCCGGTATGAATCTGTCCCCCACATGTACCTGAGGATAGGATACATGGGTCGGCGATAGTTAAACTTCTGCTCAAATTGATGGGGATCCCCTAAAAAGGGGCAAAAAAGGGAGAGGGAGTTTCAATTCAACCACAAGCACCAGCACTGTATTTTTTAACCTCTCCAGAGTTCCCATTTGGCATATGGCAGGGGAGAGAACACCACTTCTCACTTCCTTGAGAAAACTCAAAAGCTGATTTCACAGTGCACCCTGCTCAGCAAGAAACACCGCTCACAGCCAAAGTCAGAAAGCAAAAGCCAATTAAATGCAACTTCCAAATAAACTTGCCATTATCACTGGACTCCTTGTTGCCGGATCTTTCCTTACTATAGGTCTCCAATACTGTACAAGCTTCACAGAGGCCAGGGGCTCTATTTTATAGAGACCTTACATTCACCTGGAGAGTTTTACTCAGCTAAGGCAACCAATTTGCATATCAGAGCCCCCAACTAGAGTGGGGATGACAGGATTCAGTGATAGCAAATAGATTCCTGTACTATTTAAAGGAGCTGTTCAAAGTTAACAAGTGAGATAAATGGACCAGATTTTCAGGCCTGTTTACCTCAAAGAAACAGGAAAGAGGCCAGTGTTAGTGTCTTTGAACAGGCCTTGACAAATGTATGTTTCTGGTCACCATGGTGACCAGTTTTAGTAGCCTGTTGCCTAGCTTAACTGCAGAAATGTAATTGAGGAGTTGCCTCTCGTGACCGAAAGTAAAATTACTGGTACCTAGCTGTGAGCCAATTTTTTCCACCCCTGCCTTTGAAAGTAAGACAGACTTTTAAAGAGTGGCTAGATGTTTTTGCTTCATTTTCCCTGAGAATAATCATCGCAGTTAATAACAGCATCTTGGGAATTTGCTCTGTCTTTGTGTTGTTGAAAATATTTCCATGGCAATAGTTTGCAATAGCACAGGTGCTGACTGCTCACAGAAAGCAACCAAGTTGAAGTTCAGCACCAAATGCCACCCACTCAACAAGGGGCTCATTCCTTTTCTTACTGCCATAATAGCAAGGCTCTCACTAGCTTCAAGGGGAGCTGGATTAACCACTAAACACATAACGCAAGCAGTGCTGATGCAGTCCATTGAGCTGCTGGACACCTCTTGGGGATGAAGACTGAATAAAACAATTTTGTTAGAGCACAATGTCAAGGTATACAGCAAAACCAGCTGAATGGCAGAATCTCAGGTCCGGGATGCAGGGGCCAGAAATTGCAATGGAGGTTGTATAAAAGAGAGAGGAGCACCTTTCCTTGCTGCATAGTGATTCCTGCCCCCTGACTGAGGCACTCAAAACGGAGAAGATAATCCTGGCTTGTCTGGTGGCTTGGATGTAAGGCACTAAGAGTACAAATGTATCTATAGGAGGGGTGCCTGAGAAGGGAAACCAATGTAAGGTCTGTGAGTGGGGCAATGTGCTTGTTTCCCTCCTCAGCTAGAGATGCCTGCTCATCATCTTTTCTCGTGCTCTCTTCAATGTCTGATCAGGAGTTTTGTCATTGTCTTCAATGGGAGCAGGATGGGACCCCTAGTAGGCACAGCAAGGTAAATATGTGAATAGACCTGACTAGACCATGACATGAGCTTTCCAGAGCAGCTGTTTTCAGATGTGATGCAGAATCAGCTTTTCAAAATAGCTGCCCTCTTGCTAAGGTGCCATCGGTCTACGATGGTCTAATGATTTTAACCAGACTTGAACAGATCAGTTTCGGTGCTCCACTGTCAAAAGAACAATATATCTCAAAGCCTGCAGACATTCTCCCACAGAGTCTTCTCCCTCTCCTCCCTGTTTACCTGTAAACTCAATATCCACAAAGACCTTGATAAGTGCCTCAGCAAGATGAGCAGCATGTTGGTAGGAGCCAAATACCCGCTCACGATGGAACATGCTGGAGACAAGTGGGTTCTGGACCTGATCTAAATGAGGCATCACTGCTTCCAACACTTCTGCTAGCTTGGCTCGCAGGTGAGGATTCTTCATCCTGGAAAAGAGAAACAGAGAACGGGACATTTTAGAGCAAAAGAGGAACCAATGGGAATCCCAAAGACTGTAGTCATCCTCATGTGGCAAGATTGGCTAACCACATCACCCTAGTTCACCCAAACTTCTGCCTTAACAGAAAATATCTGACCCATCACTTGGATTCTTAGTAGCACACCACAGTCACGCTCGGTCACCAGGGTTAACCTCAGGCAGAAGGGCCCCAGAGGGAGTGAAGATTGACACTCCTGGCCTCATCCCCTACAGAACATGATTCATGCTACTGCACATTTGTGTGCTTGCTCATCCATTGCAGCTCTTCTGGAGCAGCCCAAATTTATTTTCATGGGAAACTTTGTTATATCAGCTATGTGCTGAATCTGTCTAATGTCTCTACCATTTATATAACAGCAGAAGTACTCTGAATTTAATACATCTGAGTGCATTCAGCAAGGAAGGTAAGCCTTATTGTACAGGTGGGGCCAGAGGTTGAGTGACTAGTCCAAGACTGCACAAGGAATCAGTGACAGAAGTGGGAACAGTCCCCAGGTCCTATGCTGGGCATACCACAAGTGCAAATAGCACCCAAAGGATAAGATAGAATTTATCTTCTATTGTTTCCAGGAATATAATTATGCACACAAATGAACAAATAGCATGAACACAGTGTGCACAAGACTATCTTACCACAGGATCAATACCTTAGTCAATAATTTTGTTCAGTGCTTAGATACGAAGGCAACAGATGTCTCACGAACTAAAAGAGACCAATCTAGGCAACCTGTTTTGATCATTAGCAAAACATCCAATTCCATAAACCAGGGAACTTCCCAATGAGACATGAACATAAAGGAAAGACAGCACAAGCGGACTACAAGCTAAATATGAGTTAACAGTGTAACACTGTTGCAAAACAAACACCATTCTAGGATGTATTAACAGGAGCATTGTATGCAAGACAAGAGAAATAATTTTTCTGCTCTACTCCATGCTGATTAGGCCTCAACTGGAATATTGTGTCCAGTTCTGGGTGCCACATTTCAGGAAAGATGTGGACAAATTTGAGAAAGTACAGAGAAGAGCAACAAAAATGATTAAAGGTCTGGAATACTTGGAATATGAGGGAAGATAGAAAGAGCTGGGTTTGTTTAGCCTGGGAAAGAGGAGACAGAGGGGAATATGATAATAGTTTTTAAGTACCTAAATGGTTATTACAAGGTGGAGAGAGAAAAATTATTCTCCTTAACTGCTGATGATAGGACAAGAAACAATGGGCTTAAATTACAGCAAGGGAGGTTTAGATTGGACATTAGGAAAAATTCCTAACTGTCAGGATGATTAACAACTGGAATAAGTTGCCTAGGCAGGTCGCAGAATCTCCATCACTGGTAATTTTAAAAAGCAGGTTAGACAAACACCTGTCAGGGATGGTTTAGGACAGTATTTGGTCCTGCCATGAGTGCAGGGGACTGAACTTGATGACCTCTCATGGTCCCTTCCAGTTCTATGATTCTATGATAAGGTCTACTGGATACCTGGGGCCTGATTTGCAAAGATGCTGAGCACTTGTAGCTCCCAGTGACTTAGCTTGGAATTGCAAGTGCTCATTTCTGAAAGCCTGTCTTCTATTGTCACACCTGGTCATAACTCACTCTGGTGCTGCCATGAGTTGCAATGTTCTTACCTGCAGTTGAACAGCAACAAAAAGTTGCAAAATTATTTCCTGTCTTTGAAAATAAAAGTTGGGTTTGAAATTTCTTTCAATCTGACTCTTCTAATCAAAAGCTTCCTTAATCAGCGTAAATGAGGGGCAAAAACATCAACACCAATAGATGCTGGAAAGTAATTTTTGATCCACAGCCAAATGATCACGTGTTACTCCCTAAAACCAAATTCCACTATACATGCACAATACCCATTTGTTTCCTTGTTTGATGCACCAATGTAGATAGTAGAACAACAAAAAGGAAGTGTTATTCAGATCAAGATGTGCTGACCTCATCTGCTACACGTAAATACACTATTGAACACCCCCTACTTGCTCTTGCGGGCTATGTCTTCACTTGAAAATTTAAGTCGATTTAACTAAGTTGACACCTAAATTTTAAGTCGACTTTGGGGGGAACTTACAAAGTCGACCTAGAGCGTCCACACTGGATGCCTAGGTCGACTTCTAGGGACTAGGGGGACCTAGGGCAGGTCCACGGGGGCAGGGGGGCACCCCTTGCCCAGTGCCAGGGGGCTCAGCCTTTGCCCCATTGTACATAGGTACAATGAGGCAAAGGATGTCAGGGACCCTGGCAGGGCATAGGGGCAGGGCTGTGGGGGGGCATGCTAGGCTCCCCCTGTGCCCCCCTCCCCTGGCAGGAAAGGCAGTGGTGGAGTCCTGGGGTAGCCCTAAGTCAACTTAGGGCTACCCCACATCTACACTGGCTTAATTCAACTTAAAAAAGTCGAATTAAGCCTTAAGTTGAAGTAATTCTACGTTTAATAAAGTCGACTTAATTTTCCTTAAGTCGACTTAAGAAAACTGTAGTATAGACACAGGGTAAATTAAGTCGACTTAAGCAAGCTTAAGTCGACTTAATTTGCAAGTGTAGACGCAGCCGCGGTGATTAACCATACAATCTCTCCTAATGCCCCAGCACCCTTTCTTACCACTCTAAATGCTGTGAAAATCCCTTTATTTTTCCCCCCACAAATATAAAAACCTGGTTGTGAAAACAATTTTGAGGGATGCACTGCAGATTCCTCCTTTAGAGGACATATGGGAAAGACCAGAGAACAACATTCATTAGAAACGCAAGTGCCAGGCATTCCATTGTTACTCCGAGTTAGAATCATAGAATAATAGGGTTGGAAGGGACTTCACAAGGTCACCTAGTCCAACCCCCTGCTAAAAAGCAGGACCACTTCCACTAAATCACCCCAGCCAGGGTTTTGTCTAACCGAGCCTTAAAAATCTCCAAAGATGGAGATTCTACCACCTCCCTAGATAGCCCATTCCAATGCTTCACCACCCTCCTAGTGAGAAAGTTTTTCCTAATATCCAACCTTGACCTCTCCAGCTGTAATTTGAAACCATTGCTCCTTGTTCTGTCCTCTGTTACCCTCGAGAACAGCCTAGCTCCCTCCTCTTTGGAGCACCCCTTCAAGTAGTTGAAGGTTGCTATCAAATCTCCCCTCAGTCTTCTTTTCTGTAGACTAAATAAGCCTAGTTCCTTCAGTCTCTCCTCATAAGTCATGTGCCCCAGCCCCCTAATCACTTTTGTTGCCCTCCGCTGGACTCTTTCTAATTTGTCCACATCCTTTCTGTAGTGGGGAGCCCAAAACTGGACACAGTATTCCAGATGCGGCCTGACCAGTGTCGAATAGAGGGGAATTATCACATCCCTCGATCTGCTGGCAATACTACTGATGCAGCCTAATATGCCATTGGCCTTTTTGGCAACAAGGGCACACTGTTGGCTCATATTCATCTTCCTGTCCACCATAACCCCCAGGTCCTTTTCTACAGCGCTGCTACTTAGCCGATCGGTCCCCAGCCCGTAGCAGTGCATGGGATTTTTCTGTCCTAAGTGCAGGACTTTGCACTTGTCTTTGTTGAACCTCATGAGGTTTCTTTCGGCCCAGTGTTCCAATTTGTCCAAGTCTCCCTGGATCCTGTCCCTGCCCTCCAGAGTATCTACCATTCCCCCCAACTTGATGTCATCCACAAACTTACTAAGCACGCAGTCTATTCCATCATCAAGATCATTAATGAAGATGTTGAATAGAACCGGCCCCAGGACCGACCTCTGGGGCACTCCACTCGTTACCGGTTGCCAACCAGACATCAAGCCATTGATTCCTACCCGCTGAGCCCGTTGATCTAACCAGTTTTCGATCCACCTTACGGTCCACTCATCCAACCCATACTTCCTTAACTTGCCGATGAGAATGCTGTGGGAAACCGCATCAAAAGCCTTGCTAAAGTCAAGGTATACCACGTCAACGGCTCTTCCCGCATCCACAAAACCAGTTGTAATTAGACAGGCTCCCAACATTACAGTAAATTGACTAACAAGGAACTAGCTGTTGAATTCCCATTTGTGCCTTATACAAAGCCCAAGTGCTCAGGGCCAAAGTTCTTTGCTTATTATCCCTCTTGTGAGCAAAATCTTGGCTATCCCCAGGTATATGAGCTGAGTTATTAGTATCTAAACCAAACCCCAAGACACCCCTTCTGATTTTTACTTGTTTGTTTGTCTCTCTGGATGCATTGCAGCAAGTGTAAAAGGACAAAGGGCTGGACATGTAGCTACCTCTCTACATCACCAGTGAAAACAGTTACAAAGTGAAAGACGTGGTCCAGAGAGTCGGCAGAAGTCTCCAAGATATCATCAGCAAAACGACGCAGGAAAATGAAGAAATCGCCCAAATTATCAGCAAAGAATTCTGCGAATAGAATCATAAGTATTAGTGTCTCCTCAGAAAGTCCCTTCAGGCACGCTTTTCTATCCTTCCCTGTAGGATTTCCCTCAGGGCTTCTTACAGTGATTAAAATGAACAGGGTTGTTTAAAGCCAAATCAAAAAACGAAGCAATTACTGAGAAAGGATGCCAGCACAGCCTGTATCCTTATAGACCTAACAGTAACTGTTTTCATTTACATAAAAATATAATCTTAAAGCATCTCCATTCGGATACAATTTACAGAACACTGACATCACTTCACACCACTGTGGAAGCAAGTCATCTTTGGGGTGAAAATTGGCAGCTGTTTAGCAGTACCTAACAGTAAACAACAGCTGAAGGATATCCAATTGAAACTGCAGGGGAAATGTTAGATGGGCAATTATGTCTTGCTTAAATTGGAATTTGGCAGGACATTTGGACTGGACATGCCAGCTCCTTCAGAAAGTGCTAGGTATTTTTAAAAGGGCTGGGATCTTAGTTTGTCTCATCTGAAAGACAGCACTATCACTGCAGTGACCTCTGTTGACAAATAGGTGTTGATTCAGTACTGACACAGAACAGTGCTACCTACTATAACGCCAACATTACATCACTTCCTGGAAAATTCAGAATTTCCTTGGACAAGTCTCATGTCGGCACTCATCTAAACCCAAGTTCGGCTTAGATTGCACAATCTGTTCAGAACCACAAGTCTGCACTCCCAGGCATTTCTATGATGCTTATCACGTTATCAGCATTCTTGAAATTCTGAAGCAGACCTTCACAACCTTTATTTTACCAGTTCCAGAGGGGTAGCTGTGTTAGTCTAGACAACAGAGTCCAGTGGCACTTTTAAAGACTAACAGATTTATTTATCGCATGAGCTTTCGTGGGAGAAAATCCCACTTCGACACACGCTTTGAAGATGGGAAAGTTACAGAATGGACAAAGTGGGATTTTCTCCCACGAAAGCTCATGCGATAAATAAATTTGTTAGTCTTTAAAAGTGCCACTGGACTCTGTTGTCTTTCTACAATAGACTAACACGGCTACCCCTTTGGAATGTGTTAGTCTAGTTCAGCAAAAACAAACAAGGAGTCCTGTGGCGCTTTTAAAGACTAACAAATTTATTTATCGCATGAGCTTTCGTGGGAGAATATCCCACTTATTCAAACCTCTGACAAAATGAGATTTTCTCCCACGAAAGCTCATGCGATAAATAAATTTGTTAGTCTTTAAAAGTGCCACAGGGCTACTTGTTTGTTCTGCTGACTTTGTAAGGCATTGGGTTCCTGCAAAATTCAGCACCTCTGAAAGGCTATGTCTACACTTACTAAAATTAGTTTGAATTAGTTAGTTGGGGTGGGTTCTGAGTTATTACAGAGAATTGTTTCTTGGGTAACTGGCTGTTGAGACTTGCCCATGTGCTCAGGGTTTAACTGATCGCCATATTTGGGGTCAGGAAGGAATTTTCCCCCAGGGCTGATTGGCCTGGGCTCTGGGGGTTTTTCGCCTTCCTCTGTAGCACAGGGCATGGTTCACCTACCGGTGAATTCTCTGTATCTTAAAGTCCTGAAATCATGATTTAAGAAGGTAAATAACTCAGTCATAGGTTGGTGGCCTATTGCTGGAGTGGGTGGGTGAGGTCTCAAGGCCTGCATTTTGCAGGAAGTCAGGCTAGATGATCATACTGGTCCCTTCTGACCTTAAAGTCTAATTTTAGTTAATTTGAATTAACTTAATTCGAACTAGAAAAAATTAGTTTGAACTAAGCAAGTGCCATTCATGGCACTTGCTTAGTTCAAAGTAGCGATCTCCATTGATTTCACTGGACCAGTTAGTTCGAACTAAGATATTAGTTCGAATTAACACGGCCACATTGGTTAATTCGAACTAACTAGTTCAAATTAACCCTTACTTCTACTACCCTATTCGAAGTCATTAGTTCGAATTAAGGAAGCCCTTAATTCGAACTAATTAAAGCCTAGTGTAGCCATGGCTTTAGTTAGTTCAAATTAAGCTTCCTTAATTTGAACTAACTTGTCAGTGTAGACATAGCCAGAGTCAGGCCATATACTGTATACATAATGCAAACAGAAATGACACCAATATAATTTTAAGGTGAGAAGTTGATTTTTAGTCTTGCCCCTCTCTCTTTAAAGGTGTGTTTGTCTTAATGAAAAGCAATGATCTTAAGCGATCCCATTCACCTGGTACATAAGCCAGTGCACTGTGCTTCACCTCTGGCAAAGGAAATGTCAAGTCTATAGGCTCAGTCCCTCGGTTTCCTATAGCCAGCTGGACCAGGAGAACTGCCATGGACACCTGCAAATTCAGGCAGTTCTGCAGCATCTGAGGCTCAGTCAATGATGTTTTGGTCGAAAGATAGATAGTCATCAGGCGTTCAAATTGCTCCCGGAGACTGTCTGCTGCAGAGCTGGCACTTTGTTGAGCCTCTCGCCAGGCTAGTTGCAGCCGATGAAGGCTTTGGTTTATCTTTACCATCTGATCATGTAACCTGCCCATAAAGCAAAAAATGAAAATCCCAGAAAAGTTGAAAACAGCTGCAGTACAGATTTCCCACAGAGCTCATAAACTCACACCCACCGTTACCCTGCTTGTGTAACACTAGATGGCAGTGCGCAATGGGCAGAAGCAGCAGACAGGGCCGAAAAAAACCAGGGCATAGAACCAGCTTTACTAACTACTCCATTCCATCGGAATAAGCAAAAAGAAGGTTGTGACTGAGTGAACGTTATTTAAATCCACTGTTACCACACCACCCCCCTGAATAATCCTGTGTGGTGGTCTGCTGAACGAAATGCTCTCAGAATCAGACACTGAGGGATTGGGAGGGCTGCAGTTCCAGATCTCTTACAAAGTAGTCTGAAGAATGAAAAATCTGGTGATCCATCACTGCTAACTCTGTACTAGAGTAAACAGGGTTATCTCGGCCTATGCAGTTGTAAATCCTGAAATTACTAAAGTCAGGGGTTTTTCTATATAATGCAGTGTGTCTGTGAGGCACAGCATTTTCAGCTTCCCAGCAACACACCACTTGCATAACTTTTTCAGCTATTTCTATATTTAGACACTAAACCACACCAAAGGTGAGTATGCTTGGATCACAGGGGACCTCACAGTATCCAGGCAACTATTCACAGTGGGAATCCAAGGGAACAATACATTTTAGCATCCAGCAGATCATTTCCTGAGAAATGCAGCCCTTTACCTTCCTATCCTGCTTAAAGTGAAACCCACTCACTCTGGCAGCTCTAATATTCTAGAGTATAGGTGTCCCGAGTCAGTGATGCTCTCCAGTATAGCCAGGAGGACACGCACCTTTTCTCTTCTGGGGAAAGATCAGCAGCTAATGAAAGTGATAATAAAAGCTAACAAGCCCATGAACCAGATATTAGCTTTGGGCCTACTGAAGATTGGACCTCTGGTTCAAAGCAAAACCTCTGATTCATGGGCTTGTTAGCTTTTATTTGAGTACAGGTGAAATAAATGCCATGCTAAATATAGCCTGGAGCTCATGTGTCCTGAGCAGAGTCAGAAAAATGGGCAAAATACAGTACTGGACCACAGAGATTAGGGGGATGCTTCTTGTTTGAAAGTATTTCTGGCTGTTCAATTTTTTTTATTTGATTTTTTAAATATTGAACAGAATGGCAGAGAAAGAAAACATTTCCCTTGTTATTTTAGCGTTTTTCTGTTATTTGAGAACACCAGCTATTACCTGCACCTAGGCGAAAGAATCTCTCCCAGAAGCTTGCAGACATCCTTGTTTAAAATACATCCAAATAAAATAAATGTTTGTTTGACACTTTCCCTATTATCAACACTGTTTATAACAAACATTTCCTGGACTTACCAGGCTGGCAGAGAAGTTACCTGTGAAATCCTAAATGGAGGGTGTATTGTGTCAGGACTAGGTTCTCAGTTACCAGGTTGTAGCTCTGGGCAAATTCTGGCTCCTGCTCAGTCACAGCTGGGATCAAACATGTTTCTTTTTCCAAGCCTTAAAGAAATGAAAAGCAACAGCAAGTAAAATCTGCCCCACTGGGTCTGGAAAGGGGGCGTCAGCACTATCAGAAAGACCTCACGTAGTGTAGGTGATATTTTAACTTTTCTCAAATTTTCCTTTACTCCTTCCCCACTGCCCATATAATTCCTCGCCTTCTATTCCTCCTGGAGAGTAATGAGAGACTGTTGTGGGGGAGAGCAAGTGCACGTGATTCCAGATGGAAGCAAATGCAACAAACGAGTATAACATTTCTAACACACCTACCTTTCATATGCATGTTCTTACTTCTCCTCTCCTCTTCATTCAGTTCTTTTAGGGCACAGTAGGTGGGATCGAAGGTAAGAAGCCTAGGAGATCTGGGTTTACAGAATGGCTGACACAATTTCAGGAGGGCAGCTCCCAGATTCAGAAAGAAGGCATCTGAGGCATACATCTGGAAGAAGATCTCTGGCATCTGGTTTGCCCAGATTTTAGTACGGCCTGCATTGGCATGGAGGCAATTTCCAAGCCAGGACAGAATCTTGTGTTTGGTCTCTGGAGACAACTGTAACAGATTCTTCAGCATCTGGTAGATCTTCTCATGAAACTGAGCCATAAACTGTTAAAAACCAAACCAAACTATCACTGAAAGAATTTTTGAAAAAGGCCCATTTCACTTACACAATAATTTAAAAACATTAGCACTTTCCAAGGCTGTTCTTAAGAGTCCCCAGATCATAGAAGATTACGATTAGAAGGGCCCTCAGGCGATCATCTAGTCCAATCCCCTGCTCAAAGCAGGACCAACCCCCACTAAATTATCCCAGCCAGGGTTTTGTCAAGCTGTACTTTAAAAATCTCAAGGATGGAGCTTCCACCATCCTAATCTGATGGGGTAACATTTTACAAAGTCACTTAGGGTCTGCCTGTCCTGTAGCTGTGGGTGAGCCTCCTAGCCTGTCTAGACAAGTCTCAAAGTAGCTCTGCTCAAGTTAAAAACAGCCGTGTGTACGTTGCTGCCAGGGCAGTGACTTGGGCTAGTTGCCCAAGTCCAAACCTGCCTGCCCTCTGGGTCCAAGCCCAGGTGGCTAGCCTGAGTTGTCACACCTATGACAGTGCCCAAGCAACTATTTTTAGTGCCCTAGCGTGAGCGGAGTCAGTGCAAGTCTGTCCACCTCATGCTGGGAAGCACTGCTCCCAGCTGGAGTGCAGGCACACCCGCAGTGCTCCGATGTAGCTCCCAAGCCCCCTTACCATTGTCTCCTGTCAAAGACAGTGGGGGTGGGGGATGAACAGAGCGACCCTGAAGCTAAGAACAAAAAGCAGGGAGGGCACTTTAAGAGATGTAGCAAACTGTTTCAAACCAAAGCTTTTCACAGCTCACTGAGAGGAAGGCTGGTCTTGTGGTAGGGCACATGACCGGGAGCCAGGTGATCTGGGTTCCGCTCCTGGAACTGCCAGGCTCTCTATGGGGAACCTTTGCATTTGAGTTTTCTCACCTGCAGAGTGAGGATTACAGCTATCTCCCAGGGTTTGTGAGGCTTCATTCATTAAAGTCTAGAAAGTTCTTTTAAGATTTTGCACTTCTGCAGCACCTTCCATCTGAGTGATTCAAAGCATTTCACCCACATTCCTGGAGTTATTCTCCCAACACCCCTGTGAGGTATGTGCTGTCCTAGCCATTGTACAGATTGGGAACATCAGCACACAGAGGTGGGGTGACTTGACCAAGGTCAGACAGCCACCCTGTGGCAGAGCCTGGAATAGAACCCAGATCTCCTGATTCCAAGTCTTCTGCTGTAACCCATTACAAGGCTTCCTTTCCTCAGGGTCACACACAGGTTCAGTATGGGAAAGTGTCAGTGATGCACTTCAGCTCCACCTGATGGATGTTGGACTCCTGCACTTTGATCTCTTGTGGACTGGATCGGGATGGATTCAGAAAGTACCCATGATTCTCCACTACGCCAGGGGTTTTGAGCAAGCAGGAGATGTTCAAAATGACACCTAGCAGGGTCTTCTGATACATTTGCCCATTGCTGGGGTCCTTTGGTTGAATGTAGTCTGCAAAAACCTAAAAAGACAGAAGAGGTGCATGCCGATGTTCATACAAGCATGCTGTTGATTTAGGAGAGGTCAGAGAATGAACTGCTTGTTAGAGCAGGCATGGGGGGGGGGGGGGGTGCAAGAGAACCAATAATTTCATCTCCCTTTTTGTTCCTTCTCAGAGGATACGAGGATAACCACATGCAGAACTTGAGAGTCACCACAAAGCAATTTACTGAGAGCGCACGTTCCCTTGAGCAGAATGTGAGCTCCGCACATATCCAGTCTGTCATTCAATAACAAAGCCAAAGCAAATGCCATTAGCCACTGCAGCAGACCCACCAGTCTGTAGGCGTATTCAGTTGCTGTCAAGCTCAGTAACAAAGCTAAGTGTTAAATGGCCACAGAAAGTGAACCACTCTCTCTCATGTAGAAGTAGTCTCTCTGGGTTATGGCAGAGGCGTATTAATGGGACAGCAGAGAGGGAACATGTTCATTTGGCTGCCTGCGCAGCACTGTCCAAGTTGAGAACTGGCATGTTATACCAGCACTAAAACACACTTACCTTTGCTATATCCTTCTGTCTGGTGAAATAGAGGAGTATATCCAGATACGTGTACAGCAGGATCTGACAAAGATCCAGGTCTTTCATTCGACCCAAGAGAATATCAAACACAGGTACCATGACCTCCCCAAATGTCCGTACTTCCTCATCCATCATCAAGGCTTCTATGACCTCCTCGAGAAACTCAGTCACATCTTCAAAGTCTAATAAAAGAAGTAAAGGATGGAGGTCGAAAAACACCTTTAACAGAAATATTCAAAATCTTTTTAGGGGCTCCAGTCGGTAGTGGTGCAGTGGTTCCACTCCAGTTAACAGGGGGTTAACCAGGCTAGGAAGGGGTTAAAAGGGGGCCTGACCGCAGCAGTTAATCAAGGCCAAGCAGCCAGTATGAAGCTAGGGCAGTAGAGCCAGCAGTTCATTCTGACCTGGGCAGCTAAGGGAGAAGGTTTTCTTGCTCGCTGGCTGATGGAGCCAGCACCCCTAGAAAAGCTCACAACGTGGCCACTGTGAGCTGACCTGACCAGGAAGGCGGCCAGAAAGGGCAGAGGGTCCAGAGGCAAGAAGGCCTGAAGGGACACTGGCTGGGACTCCAGAGCAGCAGGCCCGAGCCAGAGGCAGCTGGGACTGGAGCAGTGGTCTGAGGGCCGAGAACCAGGAGCATGGTGGCTGGACTCCAGACGGGTGAGAGGCAGCGTGACTGGGGGCTGCAGGGAAGTGGCCCAGGGAGCTGACTCCTATGAAGTGTAGAGACTGGTGGGAGGCAGAGCCTCAGAGGAGGTGGTTAGGGTCCCTGGGCTGGGGCCTGGTGTAGAGTGTGGGCCCAGGTCCCTCCCCGTTACCCCTAGTGTGCCAGGAACAGCGTGGGTGGTAGGAGGAGCACAAGCTCTCTGGACTCTTTTATACTGTGGACTGGAAACAGCAAGATGGACTAGACCGCAGGATGGCAGTGAATGGACTGGGCCTGGCCACTGCCACAAAGTGGGCCAGAGTACCCAGGTGTACCCCAGAAGGGGTGGACTTCCAGCTTAGCTGGAGGGCTAAGACCCTAACAGGGACTCAGAGCCAGAGCCTGGGCATGTGGAATGGCAGAGCGCAGACTGCCAGCACGGGGACTGCTTGAGCAATTCCCCAATAACACCACCAGGAGGCGCCCTGCTGGTGAGTTCCATGCATGAGACTGCTACTCAGCCCATTAACAATTCAGATTCAGCTCATTACAATCCCAAACCAGTCAGACAATTAGTTAATACTATATTGTCAAATACCAGCTATAGCAGAAGGCCAGGTCATATGTACAGCAGATACATATGGAGGGATTATGGATTCACTCATTCTTTAGCAAGTGCATATCTAGAGACCCCTGAGATACTGGCTGCTTAGGGATAAATTAAATCAAGAGATGAGAATTCCTGGCACAGTTTTAAGTAGAACAAGTTGTGCTTGACAAGCACATTAGAAACATTCTTATTACTAGACATTTTCCTCCTGCCAAGTGGCCATAGTTGTGTTTTCCTGTGGGATAAGGACACTAACTAAAGGTACTTGAACTTCCCCAGAGAGTTTAAATCTCTTATAAAAGAGGGGGTTTCAGTATTTTATTCTGCAGAGTATTTTGTTGGAGAGAGACTCTCTCATAAACCAGTTCTCCTCCCAACACCAATCCCACACTCATTCAGTTGATCCCATGATAGGCTCTGGGCAATCCATGGTATCCATGGACTGCACTTTAGCCCAAAGTGTTAACTTCTTTAGTGACACAGAAAACCAAGGAAGCAGACAGCAGTTTCCCCTACATTTCATGTTGAAAAGGGCTGAGATGTTCACAGGCTACATCCCATTTCTGGCTCTCCTGCCTTCCTGTTTAAAATATATGTTAAGATTCCTGACAGTCAGCTAGCTGTTCCTCTTCCAAATTTTCAAATGGCTTATTCTTATTCCCTACCTCTTGGGTAGCTTATACATTTGGATTTTAATTTATACATTATATCAGATCTGTTATTTTACAGTGGGTGAAATACTGCCCCCATTCAAGTCAATGGCTACTCTCCCTTCACCTTCAATGGCACTAGGATTTCATCCATTTTTGCTTATGAAAAGGTACAAGACAGTTAACAAAACATCTAAAATTCTGCTCAGTCAGCTCTGTACTCACCACAGTTTTCTATTCCTTAGTGGGGCTAGTTTGTCTTGCTCAGGTCAGATGGTATTATCATTGTCTTTACCCAAGACCTTGAGTTTTCCAAAGACCACCAAACTTACCTTATTACTTTAGGTATTTCTCCAAGACTAACTACTGCTTACATGGCTCACTTGATTCTGAATGTCAAACTTGGACCTTACATAGCAAAAGAGTTTTATGCCTTGGGCTCCATGTACTTGTTATTAAAAGTGGAAAGGAAAAAACAACAGTACTTGATCATCTGAGGATAATAACTAACCCATGAAAAGAAAGTAGTTATAAACATACGTGCTCCTCTCAGTGCCTCCAGCATCAGATCCACCAGCTGTTCATAGACATTCTGGTTGACATAGATCTCTGAAGTGAGGAGAACAGTGCGAGTGTTCGACACAGTCAGATTCCTGCAGCGAAGTGCAAAGGGCAGCAAGTTCTCTGGCACTTTGGTTATCTGCAAGAAAGAAATTAAGACAGAGGGAGTTATGTCCCCTGACATGTACTGGAAATCACATGACAACAGGTGGCTAGTTCGCCAACTCGCTCATTTCAGGTCAGTAATCAGAGTGGATACAATGCTATGTCCCCTTCCCAACGCTGCCTGCCTACCTCTTCTTTTGCTCTCTGAAAACAGGCATATAGGTAGCGAAGAATCTGTTTCTCTCCTGCATCTCTATCTGCGGAAAGATTCTGCGTGCTGACAGAGGTCATGTAAATCAGGTGATTTCCTGGTTCCTGGAGCAACAAGCGGGTGAAGAGTGCCTAGACATACAATTTAAAATGCATTGAAAGTAAAAACACAATCCCAAGTGTCTCAAGTAACCAAAGAAACAAAACCCCCACCACCCTACACCAAATCATCCTAACATGGCTCCTTTTCACCCTTACTGAGAAATGTGGAGAGAGTTCTTGAATTGTTTCAGTCTGCTAGGCCAGTGGTTTTCAAACTTTTTCCCCGGGGACCTACTTGAAAAAAATCATTTATGCCCACAACCCAACAGTTACATCTTTGAGCAATGCATTCCAGTCTTGCAGCAGCAGCAGGGGGTGCTGTGACCCAGTGCTTGAGATCCTGTGACCCAGTACTGGGTCCCAACCCATAGTTTGAAAACAACCGTGCTAGGCCAACAGCTTTGCCATCCACCTTCAAAATTTCCAGCTGTTTAACTATTAGGCATCTGTGTCTCATTGCCTTTGGAAGCAAACCCAGCAAGCGTTATTGGGACACTCCTGTTACAGGAGTGCATCTCTTACAGTGTTTTATTGAGGTGGATGGTGGCAGAGATAAGTATTGAAGCAATGGCTCCCTCATGCCCGCTGTCTTAAGCAAAGGCATTCTTAGTTGCCAGGAAAGGGACACAGCAAATTGAACTGGAAGTTTGGCAGAGGTCTTGGGGTTGTATCCTCTCTTTTTACTTTGAATTTCTGTTCACCATACTCCTATTCTGTATCTTAGTATTCAGACTCACACACTGGCAGCAGATTTCTGCAGCCACTAGGAGGAGCTAATATAAGCACTCCAAAGCACCAAGCCCCACAAGCCTGAAGTTGCTTTCAGACCAATTGTCACAGGCAGCAGCCTATTACACCATTAGTGAAGAAGTTTGCACTTGAGGATAAATTCTAATGTGTGTGCAGGGAAGAAGTTGAGTTTAACTTACTGTCAGAAGTTGAGAGTCAATTTTTCATGTGCACTGTAAGAAGTGCAGCATCCCCATCAGTTAATATCAATTTCAGTCAGCAAAACCAAATGGCACCTTCTCCATATGGCAAGGAATGGCCACCCACATACTAACCTACAGAGCTGACACTGTGTCTAGGATGCAGCCAGCTTGGCTCTCTACCATCACTGTCTCTCAAACCCAGTCTACCAAAAGCTGATCTTTCGTTAGCCTAGTCTTAAAGACTGAATATGATGGTTTTTCAGTAACATGTGCACAAGTTAAGTTCTCCTCCTGAATCATTAATGTTTTATGCAGGTCTTTAAATAGGAGTCATTGAAAACCCATTTAGGACTGGTCTTTTGAGGAGACACTCTGCAATCAGGTACCTGTTTATTATTCATTACCCGTTCCTTAGCTCAGGACTGCCAGACAGCAACATGAAAGAGACAAGTCAAGAGAGAAGCAGTGATACCTGTTCAACATTTTCCATGTCAAGCCAGTCTTGTTCATCCAGATCTGCAGCCATTTCCTCCAGGTACACACAGCGAGCTGGGATTCCATTGCCACTCCTCAGACTAGGGTCACCTGGGTGGAGTTGGGGGTGGGGAGAAGGAATCAAACGCACTTCAACAGTACCTCCCAAATAAGTGCCCACAGATAGTGCATTCTGCCAGTCATTCTTGCCTGCCAGAGGGAACTAACTGCTATAAGCAGCTCTTTCAAATATTTCCACCCTCCTGCCACAGTATTTCCTGTACAGTTTTGTTGGACCTTACTTAAGAGATGGCTTTTAATAAACTGTTTTTTGTATGATTGCTTAAAAAGAGGCTTCACTTTAGAATGTGCTATCCCAATTATCTTTTTAAAAGAACACAAATGACAGTACATCATCCACTACACAAAACCACTGGAATCCTGTTACTATATAACAATCCGTTTGAGCAAAATCATTTTAATTGTAATATCCCAAGATTCACTGAAGCCTAGGAGAGAGAACTTCCCAATTCTCTCTCTCACACTCACACAATATCTCACTTTGCAAGGACAAATGAGCCCTTCTAGGTATTTTAATGCCAGGCCAGTCAGTGAATATAATTGTGCCAGTGGAAACCATTCTTCAACCACAGCAAAATGACACTAAAAAGTATAAAATTCTTTCCTGCCTTTCGGGACAACTTTTGCTTCAAAAGTGGAAGTAGTGAGTAGGGGGACAGCCATTTTACAAAGGAATTCAAAAAAGCAGTCTTTAACAAACTCAGACAAGGAATCTAATGGCACTTTTCAAGACTAACAAGTTTATTCATCGCATGAGCTTTCATGGGAGAAAATCCCACTTCGTCACACACTTGAAGATGGAGAAGTACAGATGAATGGGAGGAAAATAAATGCAGGGAAGTGTAAGTCGGAGGATCAGGTCAGATTGTTACAGAAAATCAATGCTGTTGTTTAGATTAAAATTGTGGACAATAGTGTATAGATTCAAACAGTGGACAACAGCGCACCTTCAAGTGTCTGAAGTCGGATTTTTCTCCCACGAAAGCTCATGCAATACATAAATTTGTTAAATTCCAAAGGGGTAGCCGTGTTAGTCTATTGTAGAAAGACAACAGAATTTGTTAGTTTTTAAAAGTCCCACAGGACTCCTTGTTTGTTCTGCAGAACTAGACTAACACGGCTACCCTTTTGGAATTTAGCAAACTCAATTACTGATAAGTAGTTCCCATTAGAAGAAAATCTAAAGGATAAAGGAGTTCAGGAGAGTTTACTCTTTCTCAAGGAAACAATATCAAAAGGCAGAATTTCAACTACTCCAATGTTAAGAAAAGACAAGAAGAACAGAAAGAGGACAGTAGGGCTCCATCAGCAGCTCTTTAATGACCTGAAAATAAAAAAGGAATCCAACAAAAAATGGAAAGATGCACAAATCATTAAGAAGCCATACAAAAGAATAGGATGAACATGTAGAGACAAAAATCAGAAAGGGTAAGGTACAAAATGAGATACACCTAGCAAGGGACATAAAAAGTTCTTTAAATACACAAGGAGCAAGAAAGAGATGAAGGAAACTGTACACCCTCAGCTTAGTGGGGGAAGAAGAGATAATCACTGATGACTGAGAAAACTGAGGTATTGAAACAAATAGGCACTCAGTCTTCACTAAAAAGATTTAAGGTTAACTAGTTGCTCCACACAAAACTAACTACAAGAGGGAAGGACAGCAAGCCGACATAGGAAAGAACTGGTTGAAGAAAATCTCAGCACTATTAGCAATTACCTTTGAGAACTCGTGGAGGACAGGTGAGGTCCAAGAGGACTGCAGAAGGGCAAACATACCTATCTTTAAAAAGGGCAACAAAGAGGACTCAGGGAATTATAGACCCATCAGCCTCACTTCTATATCTAGAAATATACTGGATCAAATGATTAACTAACCAATTTGTAAGCATCTGGAGGATAACACTGTTATAAGGAATACCTAGCACGGATTTGTTAAAAAGAAACAATCATGCCAAGACAACCTAATCTCCTTTGTCGGGGTTTCAGGCCTAGCTGGAAAACAAGAGATATATCTTGATTTTAGTAAGATTTCTGACCCAATCCCACATGACATTTTCATAAGCAACTAGGGAAATAAGGGCTAGATGAAATTATTATAAGGTGGATACACAAGTGGTTGAAAGAATGTATTCAATACTTATCAATGGTTCGCTGTCACTGTGGGACAGTATATCTAGTGGGGCTCAGAGATCAGTCCTGCGTCCGATAATTATTCAATATTTTCATTAATGACTTGGATAATGGAATGGAGAGTATACTTATAAAATCTGAAAATGACACCAAGACAAGTTTAAGCAAAGGTTTAGCAAACCTGACCTATGAGGAATGATTAAAAAACTGGGTGTTTAGTCTTGACCAAAGGTGACTAGGAGGTGGATCTGATGATAGTCTTTAAATGTGTTACGGGCTATTATAAAAAAGACAGTGATCAACTGTTCTCCATATCCACTGCAGGTAGGACAAGAGAATGTGCTTAATACGCAGAGAGGGAGAGTTAGGTTAGATATTAAGAACAACCTTCTAACTCTAAGAGTCACTAAGAAGAGGTTGGACAATCACCTTTGAGGGATGGTTTAAGTTTACTTGGTCCTGTCTCAGCAAAGGTGCTGGAGTGGATGGCTTTTTGAGGTCTTTTCCAACTGTACATTTCTATGAGTCCATGAAACATCAAATAAATCACTCCAATGATCAAGTAAGTCACTTGCCATCTGATCTTCATAAATGAACTTTCTAAAGATCACTAGACACAGGGGGCAAACACATCAACGTCCTCTATGGCTTTATGAAAGGAAGATGTAAGCCATACCAGCTGCATGGTCATGCCAAGCAGAGATGATACAAACTCCATTTTAGGGCTTTTGATTTATTCCAGGTTGAACTGACTTAAATCACCAAGTGAAAAGCCTCAAAATTATCTATTTTAATCAAAATTTTCCATTGGTAGTTCAGTTATTTTATAAAGAAAGGTACAGTCATACTGGTTTATACAACCATTAAAACATGTTGATTTACAACTAGGGAGAACCTTTACTCTAGATCAGTGGTCGGCAAACCGCGGCTCGCGAGCCACAAGCGGCTCTTTAGCCCCTTGAATTTGGCTCTTCCAGGTGCGGGCCTTGTTCCCGCTAAGCGCAGACTCCTGCTGCGGCCGGGCTGGGGAGATTCAAATCTCCCGCCCTGAGCATGCTCAGACAGAGCGTGCTCAGGGTGGGAGCGGCCTGGCCCAGAAGCAGCTCTGCCGGCCGTCCCTGTCCCTGCAGCTCCGAGCCTCCGGCCAGGTAAGGGGGCTGGGAAGGGGCTGGAGGGAGGCCTGGAGAGAGGTGGGGGGGACAAGGAGAGTGGCCGGGTTAGAGGGGTGGAGGGGACAAGGAGAGTGGCTGGGTTAGAGGCCTTCCTTTCCTTTCTCTTCCCTGCCTTCCTTTCTCTTCCCTGCCTTCCTTTCCCTTCTCTTCCCTCCTTTCCTTTCCCTTCTCTTCCCTTCTCTGCCTTCCTTTCCCTTCTCTTCCCTGCCTTCCTTTCTTTTCTCTTCCCTGCCTTCCTTTCT